>OZ010573.1:15992370-16027370 GCA_963932145.1 Acanthosepion lycidas
CTTCCTCGGTAGGATGGAAAACCGGCTGAATTGGTGTCAGTCGGATATATATATATATATATATATATATATATATATATATATATATATATATATATATATATGTGTGTGTGTGTGTGTGTGTGTGTGTGTGTGTGTGGATAGATAGATGATATAAAAATCAATTAATCTACTTCAGTATGTACAAATGTGTTTGTGTGGAAGAGGAATTGTAGCCGTTACACACACACACACACACAAAGTAATTTTTTTTATATTTGTAAAAATATATGAAAATGAATTTGAAAAGAAAATGGAGATCTTAAGTATATTTATTTACAGTAACTTTACCGGGTGTCGTGGGCTTATGATTTTCTAAAAGTTATATTGATATGCAGAGATGAGTGCCTATGCCATGATACATTTCGCATTTCGCTGGAGATTTCTTCCCGTTTTATGCAAAATAGTGGCTCAGATTTGTTTGTTTAAAGTACAATCTGATTGGTTGATTATGTGTATGAAAGTATATTTGGCTGTTTCTGTATACCTACATGTACACCTTTGTATATCTATGCAAATGAGGATGTATATAATATATTTGTATATGTCATGATATTTGTGTGTACATTTGTATTATATTTGAAACTATTAAATATTAAATGTGTATATTTGTATTTGAATTATAGTTTGCATTTGTAGGTGTGTAACTGCGTATATATATAGGTTATCCGTTGGTATAATCCAAGTGATTCCTATTAGCACAATATATTTTAAACATTCTTGAACCTGACTCACCAAAAATTACTCAGTGTTCACTTTCAAAACAGAGCAAAATATTTCATACAACTGGAATTAAGACACCATTAGTTAATGATCATTTGTGAATATATATGGTGAATATATCACCATTTGCAGTTTGAAGAATCCTGTGAATTGTTAATCTAAAATTCACCGTTAAAAATGCCATTAACTAATAGTGTCTTAATTCTAACTTATTTTTTTCATTACCCGCTACGCCGTAAATAAATGGACTGCTACACCATCATCGCACTATGGTATAAATATCACTATTTAAATTATGCAATATTAAGTTTTTTATCATCACCTGAATGTATATATATATATATATGTGTGTGTGTGTGTGTGTGTTATGTTGCTGTTTTTTTACAGCATATCAACAACAATGGGTTATTTAATGCCTACAAGATTTTTAGGACAAGTTCGTATGAATAGAATATGTATTCTTTGTAAGAAATCAATTTATCGATCAGGTTTCATTGACGCATGTTTTAAAAAGGATTTTTGCCAAGAGTCCAATGGATTGCTCATATTATTCATCTCAAAAATGTATTTTTGCTATAAAAAAAAAAACATTTTTATACTTTCATAGTGTTTTTACTCCAGTTTAGTGGTTAACTATTTGTCCATAGGTGAGACCCTAACAGGAGCTACCACCTCGAGTCCAGCTGGACCTGTGAATAACGGCAATTAAGAGGTGATCCCACGCTCCACAAAACCACCAGATCAGAGGCCTGGTTGCTGGATGTAGTTTATCGTCATACCAAGGACCAATATAATATATATTTTGTCTTTTTTTCTGGATAAAACCCTAACCTACATTAAGATTTAACCGTCCCTCTTAAATATTATGTACTTATTTAGTTGAACTAGTTACTAGACTTAACCCTGGATATTTGGCTTCAGTGACCCGGATGAACCAAAATCAAACAAGTGTAGAAATTTAAATATCTGGGAACTGTTTTAACAGAGGACAGGAAAAATGACACCGAAGCGTATTGGGATAGCCAAGGAAGCATTCCAAGAGCTAAGTACTGAGAAATAGGAAAATTCTGCGAGAAACAAGGAAAAGACTACTGAATTGCTACGTGATATCTGTTCTCCTGTATGGTACTGAGTGCTCGACGACCTCTACAAAGATGAAGAAGAGACTTGAAGCAACAGAAATGTGGTTCTACAGAAGGATGTTGAGGACACCGTGGGCAGAACATGTGAGCAATGACGAAATTTTGAAGAAAATGGAAACAAAAAGGAAACTAATATCTAACATCAGGAAGAGACAGTTGACGTTTCTGGTGCCTATAATGAGGAGAGAGGGTTTGGAAAATCTGAAACTCACAGGACAAACAGAGGAAAAGAGGGGCAGACTTAACGAGTTTGAGTCAATGAATGGCGGAACAGGGCTTAGGGGAAATAACAGGAAAGTAGCGTTTATTAAACCTACAAGGGACAGAACGTTGTGGAGAGCCATGATCGCCTACGTCCTGACGTTATCATCGAATTAAAGATGTCAAATATCGTGTCCTCCTTAAAGGATATCCATGAAGTCTTGACGCGTTGGATATGGTGTTTTGTTTTGGAGACCAGTTTGTATTTTTATTTCGTTTATGGCCACGAATTATTGATCATTTTTGTTAGTCAATCATTCTTTTTTGTTGTTTTTTTTTTTCTGTAGCAAAAGAAATCGCTTGAAATCACTTGAAATCGATCTTACAGATAAAAAGTGGAACGCGGATGAAGTAATGCAATAAACGCCAGTTAAGTTTACATCAAAACGTTAAGGATACAGGGATATTAAATGATGTAATATTATAAGCCTACTTTTGATAACACTAGGTATATACCAAATCTCGTTCATTTACTATTAGTCCTATATATAAAATAGAGACTAAAAGTTTGGGGCAACTCTGGATTTTGAATATCGGCCAATAAAAATGAACATTGCGGGACATTTTCAAAACTAATTTACTACTATTAATACTTATACTACTACTACTACTAATAATAATAATAATAATAATAATAATAATAATACAGTGTAACCCGGATATAAGAGAGTTGTCGGGACCGGAGAAGTCTCTTATATCCGTGTTTCTCTTATATCCGAGTTTGGCCTATTTTGTTTAGGTAAGTATGTCTCTAATTTGGGACCAGAGAAATTCTCTCTTATATCCGGGTTTCTCTTATACCAGGGTATATCATATCCGGGTCTCTTATATCCGGGTTACACTGTAATAATAAACTTAATCAGTTACTGCAAATATTTTCCTTAAAATTTTAGCTCATTTTGTCTAATTCAACTTCTTATCTAATTGGTTATCTTTGGGCAGGAGTATTTAAAATTTGAGGCAAGCCATCTCTAAAAAAATTAGATCCCATGCACTAACAGGTTCCAGCGACCTAGCGTAGTATCCGTTAATTAAATCAAAGAAAGCAGAAGATTGCCACAAAACTTGGCCTATAGTGTCTATATATATATATATATATATATATATATATATATATATATATATATATATATATATATATGAAAGTAAATCTATTTAAACTTGGTAGGTGAAACAAACTGGATAGCACAATTTTCAAATAAATTGGCATCCGAGGAAAGCTGGAAATATAAGAAAGTATCAGAAACTTCCAAACAGGGCGAAAGAAATCGTCGAGTACCTTAAATCTGTGGTACAAACAAAATACCTAGCGAGTAATAAGTTAAAACGAAGACTGCCCACTAAGCTATATAGATCAAAGGTAAAATAAATAAATCCTACATGAGTCAGGCACTACCTACCTAGGTTTCACATGTGGTGAAACCTAGGTGAAACGAAAGTGAGTAAGTGATATATATATATATATATATATATATATGTATATATATGTATATATATGTATATATATATATATATATATATATATATATATGTATATATATATATATATATATATATATATATATATATATATATATATATATATATATATATTATAATAATATTTTTTGTTTAAAAATATGATTCCTTCGCCTAAATATGATTCCTTCGCCTAAACAAAAAATATTATTATAATGTAAGCTCTACTTCTGTATGGAGCACTGTCTTCTTAAAAATAAAAACAAAAATACTAAGGAACCCCGGATTATGCACCCAACGTGTTCTTTTCTATATACCTGCACAATGATATATATATATATATATATATATATATATATATATATATATATATATATATATATATATATTGTGTATGTGTGTGTATTAGACAGCAATCCTTCTTTTATACATGTTTCGTTAACGACGAGAGACAAGGTACTTCGATTAAGCTTTTTATTTAATTTTCTTTTGTTCGTACTAGTGTTTTCTTTTCTGAACACAAAATGTGTAGAAACTGTCCAAATGTTCCATAATTCTGAGCGATTTCGGATATACTTTTAGCCATGAAGATTTCATTATTACTTTTTAACTGAATGTACTGTCCTTGTGCATATATTTAAGTTTATAGGGATGCTTTATTTTCCAAACACGATCAGCACATTGTGGCTTGGTTCGTATTTAATATTATTGAGTGATGGCTTTTTCTTTTTTTAATTTTTAAAGCTTCCATTATTTTTAATCTTTTTTATGAGGTTATTATGTTTCTTTTTTCTACTAGTATGTTTTGGATAGAGTCTGGTAATTTTGTGTGTTTAAATGAGTTCTAATGGAGCTATGGTCAGATAGATGTAACGTAATTCGTCTGGATAAGCATGTAATAGTGTGACCAATGTAATTATGAGTTTTGATTGATCATTAACACAGATCCTTAAGTGGCATTTGAACTCGTAAATGATGTTGGTTCTATGTAGCTTTGATTTTTCAGGTGTGTTGTTATTTTTTAGGATATTTTAGCTGTTTTAAATTTGTTGTAATGGAGACCCTAAAAGATCGATCAAAAAAGCATAAAATCCAGAAAGTCATTGAAGACTGCCAACCTGGATACTTATATGGAAGTATAAAAATACACAAATCTGGATACCCACTACAACCAATCATTTCCTAGATTCCAACCCCTATCAAATTCCTTAGTAACATATCCCATACCTACCCACCGATTACAGCATCACATCCACCTACGAATTTCTCCACATTCACCAAGCCAAGGTATTTTAACATCACTCGACCATGAAAATTTATTCGCACACGTCACAGTTGATCAAACCATTGACATTATCCTTAAGACAGTGTACACAAATAATTCTATTCCATCTCCATCCATCAAAACAAATATCCTCAAAAAATACTACATTCATGCACAACCAAAGTCCCCTTCTACCTGTCGCACTGGAGTCGGTCCCAGGCTCGTGGCAAGACAATATCTCTGTTTTCGGGCAGAGGATGACTCAGTCAGGGTTTTTTCTTTGGGCAGAGATTTGGCTGAGGAAATCAGACAAGTACTGTACCCGAACCTACTTTTGCGGATGCTGGGTAAGTTTTGACCATTGACCCGTGGAGAAGTTCAAGTTCCCTACATAAAGGTTAACCTTGTGTCGCATCTAGTCCGCAGTGGGGCGATCGGTAAATATCAATTGAATCGGAGTCAGTTCCAGACTCTCGACAAGAGAAAACTTGACCTCTATCTTCGTGTTGAGGGTAACAAGACATCTGTCTTTGGTCAGAGGGTGACGGAGTCGGTGATCTGTCTTCCGATAGAGACACAGCTGAGAAAAACTGACAAATTGGAAACGTTCGGGTTGCGCACAATAATGCCGACCTTGTGCTACAACTCATCTCGGTGCGGTGAGATGGGGTAGTAAGTAGATACGAGTCGCATTGGGGTCAGGCCATTCGCTACCAGGTTCGCGATAGATGACATCTGTCTTCACGTAGTGGGTGACTCAGTCGGGTCTCTGTCTTCAGATAAAGATTCAGCTGAGAAAAACAGAAAAATAATCTACTCGAGCCCTCTTTTGCGGGTCCTGGGTAAATTTTCAGCAATTGCCTGCGTGGAAACGCTCGGGTTCCCCACAATAATGCACACCTTATATCACACCTCATCCCATCGGGGAGACTGAGTAGGTACCAATCGTATTGGTGCCAGTCTTCATAATAAATGTACTGCTGTTAAGGCAATAGCCCAAGCATTACATATAGAGAATACTTTAACGAGTTATGCTATAACAAGTACGAGTGTGTGTTATAAAATAACCTTAACCTCGTAAGTTATAATAAAAATAAAGTACAATTACATTTTATTCAATTTCATATTCCCCATCATTTGCAATGAACTGTTGTTGAAAAGGCAACTCTCCAATAATTTTAAAGTAAAGTTCGGCAGCTTTTGATGTGAACAAGTTTTCAACGAATTCTGTTTTACTTTAGAGAAAGGTTTCCCATCAAAAGGTTTTGCAGCGATCAAAAAAACGTAATAATCGATTGGAGAAGGCCCAGGTGTGTATGGCGGATGAGATTGAACAGACTAATTGTGTTTGAAATTACTTTCCTGTGTTATTCTTGCTGTTTGCTATGCTGCGTTGTCAGTGTCAGTCAACGTTTTTACTATTGAACACAGGTCGCTTTTTGAGCGAACATTTATAAACATTATTCCAGCTACCGGACATATAATTGTGCATTTTGTGTTTCACTGCATTTCAAAATTTCTAAATAAATAATACCCCGATGGATAGCAACACGAGCATAATATTTTTTTTTCACTGAACTCAACTTTTGGAGACTGCTGTGAAGATTTATCCTTGTCAATTCACTATCTTTTCCGTTGAACATTGTCATATGTTAGTGTCCTTCCAATTCATTTTTAACTGCCATGTAGGATTAGTAGTTAGGATGAATCCTTGCTCATTATAATTGGTTCCCAAAAATTATAATTACTTATGACTCAACTTATAACTCAAGTGAAATTACTTATGACTCAACCTAATAGTAAGATAAGTTTTAGTACTGACTTTCTAAAGTTATCAAAACAAGATTTGTAATAAATTTCAAGATAATTTCTCATAACTGACGAGAACAAATTCTCTGATGACATTGCCTGTCGAGTTCTAGATAACGCCTCAGCATTTGGACATCGTAAAAATACTTAGCAACTATAAATAAAGATAAAAGGAAATTCTTTCGCATGTATCGGATGTGGAACTCTCTTCCGGCTTCTTGCTTCTCGGTCAAATTTGACCTTCAAAAATTAAAATGCAATGTCCGTCCTTAACTTTTGTCTCATTAATTCCTGTTCATCTATTATTCTCTCTCCTTAATTGTGTTTTTTGTTTGTTTGTTTTTTTTTCTCATACCCTCTCACACTCAGTAATCCCTTGTGTCTCACCCAAGCAAAGTTTATTGCCTTGCTTGGGGGAAATGATTAAAAAAATTTAACCAGTATAAATTTCCTATACAAACATCATCACTGGAAAGGAGGAATATTGATCCGGAAAAAGCGGAATAGTCAAAATTAGAGATTATTAATAAAATACAAAAAAGAATATGCAATGTTTTCGATTCTGATCTGGCATCTCGGCTTCATTTTCTTTTCCGTAACGTAGCTTTCTGGTGTCTTTTCTATAAATATTTTCATGTTAATTGTTTCTATGGTACCTAGATTTTATGAATTTGAGTGCAGTACTAGATTGGCGGCTAGGTCTCATCATTTGACAGTTAAAATGACTAGATGCAGCCAAAAGTTCTATGCTGACAGTTTCTTCTATCGCACTTTTGGAACTCTCTTCCGGCTTCTTGCTTTCCAGTTAACTTTGGTCTCCCAAAATATATATACAATGTTAATAGTTATGGATTGTCTAATTAATTCGTGTTCTTTTATTGTTCTTTCTCCTTAATAATGTTTTTATTTTTCTCTTCTTCTTTCACACTCCGTAACCTATTGCGTCTTAGTGACTTTATTGCCTTGCTTTGGATAAAATGATTAAAAAAACTGCATCAATATTTTATTTTCCATATTATCCCTTTATTTATACAATACGCATGTAATGTGAGCCCACTTCATGAATATCTCCAGCGACGTGTTATATCAAGAAAAATTTTTATCTTAGAAATGATTAAAGTTGTCTTACTGGAATTTCCCGAGATTTTTATAATACTATTGGACTCTACTTTGAGCAATAAGAATGTATAATTATTCTCCAAGCTTAACAGAAGAACCGTGATAAAATCGATCATAAATGAAAATGTTCATCATTAATTAATCATACCTAAGAATAGGAAGCTGATGAAATATTAAAATAAATTTATATATATATATATATATATATATATATATATATATATATTCCAGGATCATTTTCAACTTATTTAAGATGATCTTCGCCCTCTCTAACCTTCTAACTTTCTGACAATTTGAAAATGACATCGTACATGAAACCTCTGAGGTACCTTGTTATTCCAGGACAGAAAGACCTGGAATAATACACAGACACACAGACACACACACACAGACACACACACACACACATATATATATATATATATATGTGTGTGTGTGTGTATGAACTTTATATCAATCCTTCATGAGCTTCTGATCTGTAATTAATGGCGAAATCACTTTGCTAACAGATTAAATAAGCCATTAACTCATTGACCACTCGCTGAATTACACGATACTTGTTTTTTATTAATTTTACAATGAATTAGATGTTCAGTCCATATTGCGTGCAAGTACTTTCAGTAAAAACATTTATCATCTTTAGGCATAGATGTTTTTTTCTCAATTTCAGTAAAATACAGGTAAAATATTTAATTAAGCTGCATTATATAATTATTTAAAAAGGATCGATCTGCATTAAAAAAAAAAATTCTGAAATCATCTGAGACATTGCCCAAATTACTGGACCAATATTTATATCACGTTAGCGGAAAAAACACTTACAATAATAGAAATTGTGAATTACTACATAACTACAATATTCAAAATGTTACTGCACGTTCAAAAAACTTCTTAAGTAGAACACATTTTAATCAACCATCTTCTGGCAAGTATCATATAGCATATTTACCTGAGGATGGTAAATGTTTTTACCGAAACTACTTGCAAGCAATATGGACCGAACGTCTAATCCATTGTACAATTAATAAAAAAAAGGATCGCTTAGTTCAGAGAGTGATCAGTGAGTTAATACCTTCTTAATCTGTTAGCGATGTGAGTTTGCCATTAATTACATTAACTTTATTGATTTATTATTTCAATAACTATTTTACAATATATATATATATATATAGAGAGAGAGAGAGAGAGTGAGAGGAGCGAGGGAGAGAGTGTAGACGTCGATCCTTATGTGTGCTTGCTTCGATGTCTAGGATAGGAGTGCACGACATGCTGTGGGCGATGGGTAAGGCTTGAAATAAATCACGTTGCTTGAGTCCTTTGACTCTTTTTTTAGGCGCCCAAAATATCTGACAAAGCTTTTCGAAACTTACTTGCCTTTCACTTGCTAATATATTGCTAAGTTTCTACAATCCTGTCAATGTCACAAAAATCACAATTTGGAGGTTTAGAGGCGCTCTAAATTTCTGCCAAGGTAATGTTAACAGTTTCTTCGGCTATAACACTTAATTCTCGGCGGTGAATGTAAGCGGCTTAGCTTAATCGTTATCGGTACGGAAATGCAAACTGAGGAATGGCGGTCGATTTCCAACTGAGAACAAAAATATTCACTTCATACTAACGTATATACCGACTTCTCTATGCACACTCTTACGGGAATTGGCATAATGTCTATCTGTAAAGCGAGTGTTTTGGTGTCTACATGAATTATTACATTATTATATAAAAGCCGTTAGCGCTATTCTTAAACCAATGAAATAAATTAATTCATAATTACATTAAAAAGGCACACGGCAGAGACAAACTTGAATGTTTTAATTGATAATGTAACAATTATTGATGTACTTTGTTTAATTGGTTTAGTATTTCTCCTTTTATGGCTGTGAAAATGAAAGCATTAAAAATAATTATAGAAATTATAGTAATGACGTCATATGAGATAATGTTATAACTTTGCTGAGTTATTCAATAATATTGTTGTAGCATACCTACCAACGATAATGGGTATGTCGCCATTCGCATACATACAGTAGTGAATACTGTATGTTGGTCTGCATTTGAAGATTCGTCTCCATCTGTGCTGGTCAAACTCTCTGCTTCTGGGCAGAGATGATCCCCAGCCGAGGCTGTCGAAGGGCAGGTCTCAAGAAACAGATACCCGACCTCGTTTTATACAGGGTCTACGGGGAATTTGTGGCTGCGCCTACTGACTCGGATACTCTACATTAAATTCGGTCTTGTGCCACATCTGACCGAGTGGGGCAGTTGACAGATATCCTTCAGTTGGAAATTCGTCTTCAGCTGTGCTGGTGAAACTCTCTGCCCAGAGGCAGAGAGGATCCCCAGACGAGGCTATGTCAAAAAACAGCTACCCGACCCCGTTTTATACGGTGAATTTTTGACCGAGCCTACGGGCCCGAATACCCTACGTTAAATTCGGCTTTGTGCCACATCTGACCGCGTAGGGCGGTTGGTAGATATCCTGCAGTTGGATATTCATTGTGGAATTCACTTGATTCACTTCTAGCAGCTGACTACTACTTCTACGCGCGGCTGGCGAATCTTATATATGTTGTTCTTGTCCTAAGTATTATCGTTCATTACCAACCTTCGTGTGATTATTTTATTCAGTAACCTTTTCTAGATTACAAAAAATATATCATGATCTCTGAATGTTAAACACAACGACGGATTTCTTGTTTATGTGCCGTGTCCCCTCAGGACGTAGACAATCATGGCTCTCCACAACTTCCTGTCCTGTGTAGCTCTTAATAAATTTTGTCTTCCTCTCATTTCTTCTAAACCTTCTTCCGCCATCAATTTACTGAAGATCAATAAGTCGGTTATGCGTTGTTTTCCTTTGTCTCTCTTGCATTCAGTTTGTCCTGTGAGTATCATATTTTCCAAGCCCTCCTTCCCCATTATGTTTACTAGACATTTCAACTGTTCTATTTCTGATGTTAAGTATATGTAGCCTTTTTGCTTCCATTTTCTCTAAAACTTCGTCGTTGCTTAATTATTCGGTCCATGGTATCCTGATCATTCTTCTGTAGAACCAGATTTCTCTTGCTGCAAGTCTCTTCTTCATCTGTGAGGAGATTGCCCAGGATTCATTGCCATGTTGGAGGACAGATATCACGTAATAGTTCAGTACAGTAAATTTACTCACTTTCGTTTATTAGACATTAAATTACTTCACTTAGTGTCCTCCATAATTTTCCTTGTCTTTCATTTAGACTGATGAACATGTATATGTGTTCTTAAATTTAAAAATTCGGAAAAACTAAAGAATTTTTTTTTTAAATTCTGTTTATAAATAACATCTTCACATTTTCCTTGATGAGGTCCATCTGTGGACAAATCGCGTCGGCTAAGATAAGCATTCCTTTTTTCTTTATTCATAGACGTATTCAATAAATTAAGAAAGGCTCAAGTGGATTATTTGGTTAGCCAACTCAAGAGTTCGACATCGAAACGCTCACCATCAATATCTGTTGTTTTGTTAGACGTTGTGCTAACCTGAAAACACGTCGAAGTCTCGTAATTCTCACGTATATTCTCAATTGTACTATTATTATCATAATTATTATTATTATTATTAGAGAGAGAGAGAAAGAGAATAGGAGAGAGAGGGGTAATTAGAACACTAGTCTACTATCGTCAAAGAGTTATGAAGAGGCTTATATTGAATAAAAAGTTCGTAGACAAGATGATAACAAAGAGGGTAACGTTAATTTCTTTCGAAAAAAAAAGAAAAGAAAGCAAAACTAACGATCACTCTAAAGAGTAAAATATCAATAATCACCAATAATGAAGAATGTGAATTGCACAAAAATGGGCGGTTATTAGGCTTCACAGAATTCCCGCCACTTATCTTTTCCATTGATAATTTCCATTTCCTTCGGTAATTTTTGCAATTTATCAAAAGACAGAACCGGCTATTCTTTTCATTAATCGATATTCAGAAAAAAAATTCAAATAAATATTCCTGAAACTTCAAGAGAAATCTTTAAAAGAAATCTTTAAAAGTTTTCTTGATGTAAATAATAAAGCTTGATCATCCTTTATTTAAGATTGTTGTGACCAAGTAAATGGTTAAATAAATAACAAGTGTTGCAGATATATCATATATTAAAAAGTAAGTTCAACAGAAGACTATTACACGACTAGTGGGTATGTGTCGGTTGAGCCAGCGTTCAATCTATTCGACTGTCTATAATTAACAGCACCCCCACGATGCGGAACAAGGCCGAGTTTACCGTGGGTTCTCCGAGCCCGTAGGCTCGGCCAAAAATATTCCCTTAGAATCCGCATAAACGGGTTCAGGGCCTGTCGACCTACCCGGACGAAACTTTGCCCTTCGGCAAAGCCTCGTCCGGGTTTCTCTCTGCTCAAGACAGATAGTTTGACAGATGAACAATCTAGGCGACAGTTAATATTTAACAGCCCCAACCCAACGAGGGATGTATGTGGCACAAGGCCGAGTTTACCGTGGGTTTTCCGAGCCCGTAGACTCAGCCAAAAATATTCCCTTAGAACCCGCATAAACGTGTTCAGGTCCTTTCTACCTCCCCGGACGTAACTTTGCCCTACGACAAAGCCTCGTCCGGTTTCTTTCTGCCAAAGACAGAGAGTTCGATAGTTAAACAATCTATGCGATTGTTATATTTAACATCCCCCCACACACACACACATGAGGGGTGTATGTGGCACAAGGCCGAGTTTGCCGTGGTTCTCCGAGCCCGTAGACTCGGCCAAAAATATTCCCTTAGAACCCGTATAAACGGGTTCAGGGTTTGTCTATTTCCCCGGACGAAACTTTGCCCTTCGGCAAAGCTTCGTCCGGCTTCCTCTCTGCCAAAAAAAAGAGTTCGACAGTTACGAACAATTTATGAGAATTTTCCCCCAAGGCCTTCTCTCCTACTAATCTTATAGTAGGCGGACGAGTTCAACATAGACTCTTTACAGGCAGGACACCACAACAAAGATATTCGGAGAACTCAAATCGAATATTTCTATATACTTTATCGGGTTTAGCAAATAAGAAAAACAACAAGTAATGATCATGGGATTGACGCTACATAATCACAAAGAACTGTACCAAATAACAGAAACGACATCACTTGACTCCCACCAGCAACAACAATAAAAATGGATAGCTCCTGTATTTAGAAGAGAAAATAATGATATAACCATAATGTTGCCATTTCAAGCTACATTATAAGTAAAATTTGGAAGGAAACTCTTCAATACCAGAATGAATGATAACAGTTACTGGACTAGAAATGTTTAATTCCCTTAAAAAGTTTAACTAACTGTATCAGTAAGTTTTCGCTCAGTGAATGCGGAATATTTCCTTGGTTGAAATGGTTGACATCAGCATTACTGTTTCCAGGGCTGAGAAATCGGAGAGCCGAGTTCGAATTCCAGTCGTGTTTGTTACATTCATTTACTCAGAAATACCCTTGAGAAAGTTATGAAACCATCGTCCCATCTCCATTAAGAGCTCAAAGAAATAAGATTCAAGATAAACCCTTCGAATACGGAAAATGTGATCTGGAATTTTAACAAAAACTGTGATGTATTATTGCTCCTTATCGTAATGCACCGGTGGACTTGTCATTCTACAACCATGAAGTAAGTTGTATGGATTAAAAACAAAGATATAACGGTCCTGCTTTATGACGATAAACTACATCCGTGTCTTGGGTAAGACGATAAACTATATCCGCGTCCTGGGTAAGACGATAAACTACATCCAACAGCAAGGTCTCTGATCGGGAAGCTTTGAGGAGCGTGCAACCATCTCTTAATTGCTGGTGTTCCCAGGTCCACCCTGACCCAGGCTAGTAACACCTGTTAAGATCCCAGCTGTGGGCAAAGAGTTAACCTCCAAACTGTGGTCAAAACACTTTGAAAATGTAAAAATAGGTTTTAATACCAGCAACACATTTTTCTAAAAGAATTATTACCAGCAATAAATTTTTGAAGGAAAAATTAACAGCAATACATTTAAAAAAAAATATTACCAGCAATACATTTTTGAGGGAAAATATTATTACTAGTAATAAAAATGTCGTTGACATTACATAACCCATTTAGGTTGATATGCCGTAAAACTAACCAAACAAAAGACATCCTCCATTAAGTATTGAACTTGTATCTCCTATTTTTGGGAAACTTTTTTATAGTGACACCATCTGACTGAACCATCCATGGGCCTATGCCAGCGGATATTATAATATATTCATATAGTTTCACTCCTTCTAAAATGATTTTTTTACTCCACGCCATAATGCTTGTTTACAGTCAGTCGTAATAAACACAATATTTTTAAGGAGTTTAAATAGTTCTTAGAAAAAGTAGTGTACGCAACACCACAAAATGATGTAGCCATTTGTAGCAGTTTTCACTTCTTCATGGCCACCTGACTTTACACCGTCAGACATTCCATCACTGTGCTCCAACGAATGATACACTGAGGATCAAATTGTATGGTGATGACAAAACACTGTAAACTGCTGTAAGGAATTGTTTACATCAGAAGTCAGCCGAGGGATAACATGCCCTCATTCGTAGGTAAAACACTATCATCGAAAGTGAGGCGACTATGTTGCGAAGTAGAGATGTGAACCTGTGATGTATATCTGTATCTGGGATACAGTAAGTGTGATTGTGTTACTTATTTCTTATATAATAAAACAAATTGCATTACATTTTGACAAACCCTAATTATCTAATTGGTGCTCAGTAAAAAGCGATAAATTCAGAAAGAAATTTATTTAGCTATCATGATTCAAGAGTCAGGATAGGAGCGTTTTCATAGATCTTCATCTAAGGAAAAGATGCTAACTAGTGAAAAAAACTGTGATTCAGATTCATAATTGCAGTCTGCTTCTTGGTTGATAGTTGGGTATTTTCAGTTGATACTAGACATCATTTCAAAAGTCTCTCTCTCTCTCTCTCTCTCTCTCTCTCTCTCTCTATATATATATATATATATATATATATATATATATATATATGTTGAATTTCAAGGCTAACAGGCTCCTGAGCCCCTATCTTGAAAATGCCCCTCCTATTCTTGTTCATTTTTCAACTAACCACTTTTCACCATATATCATACTAAGCTTCGAAAATACCAGGCATACCATAGTTTACTTACCTTACAGCAAATAAACAACGCACATGAAAAAAAGAAAGAAAATAAAAATAGACAAAGAAGGAAACCTAGAAAGAAAGAAGACAAGGAAGGAAATATACAAAGAAAGAAAAGAAAGAAACAAAGTCATAAAAAGGAAAGAAATAGAAAGGCAAAGAAACAAAAGAAAGAAAGAAAGAAGGAAGGTAATAAAAAGGAAAATAGAAAGGAAAGAAAGTTACAAAGAAAGATATAAAGAAAAAAAAGATAAAAATAAGAAAAGAAAGAAGGAAAGCTATAAAGAAAAACGTGTCTCACTTTTCTGGACAACAAAATTAAAACGCTTCAGGCAATTGTCAACATTGCAAAACGATTGGCGGGTCTGACACAAACTCTGTGTGTGTGCGTGTGTCTGAGCGTGTGTGTGTGCGTGCGTATGTGTTTTTGTGTGGGCGTGTGTCTGGGCGTGTGTGTGTGTATGTGTGCGTGTGTGTGTTTGTGTGTGCCTGTGTCTGGGCGTGTGTGTGTTGGGGGTGCTTTCTACGAATATAATTAATTGCAAAACCTCGATCAGTGATTACTGAATAAAAGTAAATTAATGAACAAGCACTGAGCATAAAATAATGATTTTTCCACCTCGGTTCTTCTGCAAAAAAAAAAATGAACACGAATACTAAAGAACCTTGGATTAATCCAAGAGAGATTCTTTAATACCTCCGTTGTGAAAATATAGAAAATCTGTTTTTAAATCTCCGACACCTTATGCGATCGATCACTTGATCAAATACAGCATTTTCCTTTGCTGCCAGGGAATAACAAAACAATAATTCTATTAGTTCAATGGTTAATTAGTGTCAATTCATACAGTGTAAAAACTATGATTGCAGAAACCTTTAGATTCTTGGATGTTGAAAAAGATTTTCAAGGTCATTTTTCGATTGTTCATTTTGTAACATGTTACTATAAAAAAAATCTATCCTTCATGGGAAGCGAAATTAATTTCTATGAAGTTTTTTCAATTCAGGAATATCAGTGAAAATGTTTCTCTTAAGTTAGAATATTAAAAAGAAATAATTTTTTACGTTAGTAATTTTCCCTACTTTGCGATACGGTCTCGTTTCAGTTATGCCGACCACCGACGCTATATCATAGACTGTATCAACGGGATCATTTCTCTTTTCGAATTCATTTTATTATGCGAGAGGGGCAATCCTGGTAGATTCGATTTTAGGAGGTAGCGTGAAGAAGATCTTCAGGGGAACGCATGCCGACTCCTTGGCTTAGCATTTCGCCACGTGCGTGCTAGCCTGTCTAAAGTAGACTTGTTGACTCTTCCTGTGCGGTCTTCCCTCCGTTTTCGTCTTACAGCCAAAACTTAGACAAAGGCAATTCACCACTGTCAGTACTCAACGCCTACGAGTAGTTTGATATTCTGGGCCGGCCTCCGCATTTTGCCTCATCTCCCGCATATCGTCATGAGTATGACGATGAACTACATCTGGCAGAAAGGGCTCTGATTGGGAAATTTTGAGGAGCGTGGAACCACCTCTTAATTGCTGCTGTTTCCATGTCTACCCTGACCCAAAGTTGGAAGCACCTCTTAGAATCCCAGTCATCTGACAAATAGTGAACCCCTAAATTGGAGTAAAAAACACTGTGAAAATATAAAAATAAATTTTTGTAGTAAAAATAACAGTAATATATTTTCATAGTAACAAAAATTACCAGTAATACATTTTTGGAAAAGGAAGAGAAAAAATACCAGTAATACATTTTTTTAATTACTAAAGCTCCCCAAAAAATTAAATTTTTGCCTTAAATGACCCATGTTGAGTTGATATGCCGTTAAACAAACCAAACCAAATCTCCCAGTGATGACCGATCATCTCCCAGCTATTATTATTTATACTAATTATTTGTAAATTGACTAATAAACTCGAGCTATTTTAGAATACCAATTCTTCTGTAAAGTCAGTTATTGAAGTAAAAAATAAGATTGTTAAATCAAGAGCCAGTGAGCATACTAAACAAAGAAAATATTTTGATTGTTCATTGGGGAAGCAGCTTGATATGAAACAGTGTGATATTGACTTTGAACAGTTAGAGAATTGTTCGTAGACATGATCAAGTATTTTATGATATAAAATATCAATGAGGGCAAGAAGCCATGTCAAAAAGAACAGCAACCGGTAAAACAAGATAGAAACGGCATAAGTACCCTGTTCGCAAAGAACCTACCTTCTTTGATTGTTCTGTGAAGTCTGTTAAACTTTTCTCGCCTCTAACGCAGTGTTCGCATCGCTCAAAACATTTACAATATCTTGTTTCTCTTTTGAGGCCTCACAAGTAACTTTCTGACAGCTCATACGAATCATTATGAAGCAAGGATTACAAATAGAAATACTAATAAGTATAACATTGTATATAATTATTTTCAATCTGAGCAGAAAACTAGCCTGTTTCATGATAAAATCTCTAATTTTAAATAATTGTAATAAATGAAGATATTATAATCTGGAATTCTTACCTTCCACGCAACTCGATAATGCCACTAAGACGCAAGGAGTTAGTGAGAATGAAAGAGAAGAAGACTTTTGTGAAGAGAAAGAACAAAAAAGAACAAGATCCAGTAAGACAGAAGATGGCGATTGACGTTGGATGCAAATTTTTGAAGAACAAAAGTTGTAGGAAAGCACGAATCTGAAAGAAAGTCCTACAGGCGAGAAGTGCGAGAAAAAACGGCATATAGCTTATGGTTAACATCTAGCTGTTTCAACATTAAATGATGAGACCTAATTGACAATCTAGTAGTACGCTCAAATTCTTGCAGTCAAAGTACCAAGGAGGGCGGCCCATCAGAACAGTTACTATGATATATATATATATATATATATATATGTATATATATATATATATATATATATACATAGGGTGTCCATAAAGTTCGTGTGCACTTTAAAAAATTATAACTTTATTTGTATTTGCGATAGAAATAATCTGTAAAAATGTTATAATACAGTGTTTCAACAAGATGGAGCTCCTTGTCACTATGCTCTGCATGTTAGAGAGTTTCTAAATCAGGAATTTCCTAACAGATGGATCGGAAGGTGTGGATCATTCTATTGGCCTCCACGTTCGCCAGATTTGACTCCATTTGCTTTTTTTTATGGAGACATATGAAAACAATTGTGTATGCAACCAAACCTAGTTCATTAGAAGATTTAAAAGCTAAAATAACTAATGTGATTTCAGGCATTACTGTAAATCAGTTGGCAAATGGTTTCCGTGAACTGCAATATCGTATTACCCTTTGTATTGCTAATGATGGAGGATATGTGGAAACTTAAATAAAATTTCAATAAAACCTTAAAAAATATAGATTTACTTCTTTCTAATCCTTTTTACAAATTATTTCTATCGCAAATACAAATAAATTTTAAATTTTTTAAAGTTCACACGAACTTTATGGACACCCTGTATATATATATATATATATATATATATATATATATATATATATATATATATATATATATATATATATATATATTGGTATTTGCTCTAGTTCGAACTCTCTGTAATCCCTTGTGTACAAGTGGCTTCACGCCTTGCTTCGAGTGAAACGTTTGAATATATATATATATATATATATATATATATATATATATATATATATATTTATATATATATATATATTCATGCACGTTTCATTAAATAATATAGACAAATGTTGTCTATTTATTTTATGTAAAATTTTCGCTTCTAGCGTCTTATATGCACGTGTTTATCGTTGCTTAGAAATCATCTATGTAAACAATAACAGACTATCATCACTGCTGTGTCTGTATATTGTTTAATATGTTGTAATTGACATCTTTGATAATGGCTTATGTAAGGCTTGCGAAGGATTGTTTATTAATTTGAAACTTTTAAAACCATTTATTTTACATTCTACATCATCACTTGATAAGACACCGGAGGTGTTGAAACAAAATGGCTATTTTTGTAGTGATTTTATAACATATTTATGTTATAATTTTTTTTTAAATAAATAATTATATATATATATATATATATATATATATATATATATATATATATATATATATATATATATATAAAGAGAGAAATCACGTCATAGCAGTGATCAAGTAAATTATGTGGAGATTCCATATCAGGATTGCTAACATTACATACCCTTCTTTGGATTTTGTTGAGCATCCCAAAATATATAATAGGAGAAACAAACCAGATAGGGTTGCCATATTCAGTGCATCGTCGGATGGTAGATTTATAAACGTGCAAGATGTAATCTCGTGAGAAATATTGTCTTAAGTACGACACAGTGAACCATCTTTTCTAGCAGCAATTGATTCAATATAATCACGCCACTTCATATCAGTGGAACATGTGAAACCGAAAAGGCGCAATGTGTTGCCCTCCTGTGGGCTAGTATCCACCATGCCAATGGAGGGCAAAAAGGGTTATCTATAATAATTAAAAAAGATCAGTTTCGTTTTGGAGGCGTCAAAATCTTAAAAAAAAATTTCTTGTCCCAGTAAACAACTATACATTCTATCTTGTTATATTGTTTTACATAGGTACCTCCACTAAATCGCTAAAAAAAAGAGCATAATCTGATGAAAAAGACGCCAAACTTTATGAAAACAAAATATTATCGTCTAAATGCTTATGTTTTTATGAAGAGGAAAGACCAAAGTTTTTTTTAATTATTTTTAAAAAATTTTCCTTCTTTTTAGAACATTCTAAATTTTGATTAAAAAACCTTGTTTCTCTTTGTACCAACATGGGCTAGTAAATAGCATGGACAATTTTTAGCACGTTTTTTATGTATTACACACATTAATTTAGAAATCCTTGCAAAAATAAAAATAACTGTCAGATGTTAATGAAACTTTTAGAAACTATTCTCAGATGATCGAAATTATTATAATTTTTTTTTTTATTAAAGTCATGGCAGAAATAATTTTTTTTATATTTATTAACACCCCCAAAACTAATTTTATGAAAACTCTAGAAATTCGAGCGCATCAACCTTAGTGATTACAATAGTTAAAAGCACAAGGCTTTGAAGAATGCAACCATGTTTTTGTTTTTGTTTTTTAATTGGATCCGCGGTATCTGAAAATCAGCTCTGAATTGTAACATACAAAACTCAATAAAACAAATATATTATTTAATTTCAAATGCTTTTATTTGTTTTTAGTTGTTTATATGAATATGGACAATATTTTCTGAAAGCAAAAAACTTTTTCAATGAAAATTGAATTTTTAAAACAATTATTTGTTATTTCTTTAATTATAATAGATTTTACATTAAGTTTTTTAAAAATATTATAACATTAGTTAAAAGCAAAATCAACCTTTCAAAGTGTCCTTATGAGATCGTCATTGTCTAGCGCTTTGAAAATTGTATCATTTGGACCAATCAGAAGATCCGCAGTAATTAAGAAATGTAATTTTTGTGCTTATAATCGGGCGGTAATTATAAAGTACGGAAGACCAACCAGAATACAATTTAGTTGCATTATTTTAGTTCAGCATTGTTCTCCGCTGTTAAAGCCTTTACTTTTGCGAAACACGTATGGAGAAGTTAATTTGATTTTTCAATTTCAAATGAGAAGGGTACCTATAAGTATCAGTATCATCTTATGAAATTTAACTACTGCTAAACTTTAATTTATATGATCTTATTTTTATATTAATCTCAGTTATGACATTTTTCCATAAATGAAATATCAAAATTAATAATAAAATGAATGGAAATACAAATAACACAGTAAAATGTAATAAATGTACATAAAATTATAGTATTTTGTATACACTTCTAAAAAAATTTCATAAGAAAGGTACCTATAAATTAATTAGATACCTTTTTCTTATGAAATTTAATCTCACTAACAACAGTCTTATTTTTTTAATTTCTTTATATTTTCCATAAAGCACCGTAAACGTAAAGATGAAAGCTAAGTACAAAAAAAAAAATAATAATAAATTAGAGCGCTGAAAGTTTTCCTTAAAAGTAACGAGGTAAATAATTTGTTCACTTAAATCTAAATAATTTCACTTCCTTCCATCCGTAGAAAGAATTATCCTCCCGTAAGTTATCTAAACTTCATGAAAATGTCTTTCGTCACTTGTCAAATGACGCGAAAGGTTATGACCTGCTTTGTTTTATTTTGAAATTCCATTTTTTCAGCGCAGAAGCTAAGTTAAACTTGGTTCAAAATAATTAAAATAAACATTATAATTTTTTCATTTTATTAAAACTAGTTTTGAAAAAATGATAATTGATTTTTAAAAGAATATAAAAGTCAGATTTTCATCTTTTTTATCAAATCGAAAAACGTCCTGGGTATGACAATAAACTACATTTGCGTCCTGGGTGTGGCGATAAACTACATCCAACAGCAAGGCCTCAGATAATGTTTTCGGAAAAATAATGTTGCCAGCTATACGTTTTTTGTAAGAAATAATGTTGCCAACTATACGTTTTTTGTAAGAAATAATGTTGCCAGCTATACGTTTTTTATTCCATACAATATAGGCATTTAAAATTCATATAAACTGGATTTGGCATTAAATGACCTGCAGTGGTTGATATGCCATAAAACCCAAACAAACAAATCAAATCGAAAAAAATGATTGAAAATGATTGATTGTCTGTCCTTTTTTTTTTACAAAAAAAAAACAAGATTTTTAACGAAAATTTCGGACGTGCTAGGAACGATTAAAAAATGTAAAAAAAATACCCCAAAAATACTTTGATCTCTCCTCTTTAATAATAATATGAACATTAGACGATAAAATTTTTTTTTCGTCAAGTTCGGCGTCTTTTTCATCATGCTATGCTCCTTTTGTTTACATTTAGTGGAGGTACCTAGTTCTACACCTCTTTTTATTTTTTGTGTATTTACTGGTTTGATCCCAGTCAAAGTTCTGGATTATTCTAATATATTTTCTAAATATATCAGGCTTTCCTAGAAGTACCAACAATGCTTTGCGATTTACTTTTTTAAGCGCTTTAGCATAATCTATAAATCATAGTTTATAATATCGTATCTTTTTTGTTTTTTTGGTTGTATCTTTTTGGCACAGAATCAGATGGAAAATATCGGAATTCCACTATATGTTGGTAGCAAACATATCTTTCGGGAAACACGAGATTTTTCTTCTGCGAAGACTTAGAATCCTGTTCTTACGTGAACTTTTTGCAAGTCGCTAACGCGTCTTGAAATCCTCACAGCATTTTTGAAGTTATTGCTAACATTTTTCTCGAGATTTACAAACTCTACGTTTCGTTCAATTTCGCAAATCAATCGATGAAATTTGAATAAAGCTGATTTCTTTAGAAAAGTATTTTGATAAAATCCCTACTTCAGGATTTAATAATTACTTTATTTTTCTTTAATTTTATATGATTTCATGGTAAACAATAATTTTTAAGAAATTTTTTTTTTTTTTTAAATTTTTAACAGCGAAGAATAATGTCTTAGGATTTCTTACTCTTAAGCATACAACAGACAACTGCCCATGTCTGAATATTTATTCCTGGAGCCAAATCTCAACTTGTTGAAGCGTTTGGCCTTTTGATTTATTTATAGTTCTCGTAAACGCAGGGCGAAATGAAAACTCGATTCTTGCAAAAAAACTCAAAGAAAAAATACCCAAAAAACAATATTGAATTTTTATTAAATAAGTATTTTTTTTAATTTTTAATCATTAAAGAGTTTTTAAAATAGTTGAAGTATTTTGTCTGTTATTCTTTTTTCGCCAGTTCAAGAGATCCGAGCAAGTTTGGTTCTCGCTGACACCTACAGGCTTCATTCTTTCGAAGCCATTTTTAACCATTGATAAAAGAAACGTTTGTATACAGTTGACAGTTTAGACATATCTGAACGAGTTTAGTGACATTAATGGCATCCATAAGAAAATCTCAATATGACAAGACTATTTAAGAACATGACTGGAAGTTTTCAAAGAATGTGGTTCCTGTTATTTCTTAGAGTTCTTTTGAGATTACGTAGCGCCAGTCTCTGGGAGATAATGAATGATAGTCTTCTTAATTACTAACATCATTAACAACGACCCTGTCTTCAAATTTCAAATACAGATCAAATTGGCGGAGAGGAAAATAAATTCGTTTATTTTAATCTAGAATCTAGATTAAAATAAACGAATTTATTTTCCCAAAGTTTAGAAAGAGCGTGATCTAGATTCGAGATCGCGCTATTTAAAACTTTTTTGGGATAATTACTCGTCCCAAAAATGTCTCCAATTGACATTTATCCGCTCGTCTCCTTCGACGAACAGACTGAGACAAAGACAAGGTCTTGAACATGATACAGTCTTAATTCTTGAAGGCTTCTTGAAAGAAAGAATAGAGATATTTTTTTAGATAAAATTTAAGCCAATATATGACTTAGCTTTTTGATCCCCAGATTTGGAATGCCTTATTTCCTTATCTTTTTTTTTCCTTTTTTTTATATTTGTGTTTGTTGCTCAACCAGTCTTGCATGAAGAAAAAGGGTGGAAATCAGTTTCTTATAAGGATCTCAATTTTCTACGGGAAAGATATTAATAAAAAAAAAAAAATAAAAAAAGGCTCAAGCTTCAGAAGTCGATAGTAAATAATGATAAGAGGATCATAAACCAAATATGGCTGATTCTCCCTCTTGACCAAAGAAACTACTGGTGTTTATTTAGAATTTTCTCGTTCCAGCGTATGGAGACCTGGTTGTCAGATTCTGCTTCGATTCAAAGCCAAAATCTTTAAAGACAACGAAAACAGATCAACATAAACAACTAAATTTTACATTATTTACATTGTTCGGACTTTTGTCCTCATCTTTGATGTTATATTCACAACAAAGATGAGGAAAACAGCCCAATGTATATAATTTATATAGTTACAATAATAGTTACAATATCTCATCTCAGAAATATAGACACACAGCTAAAATTACTGATATATTTATATCTATTCTGAAATATTGTGTCGGACAGAAATATTGCATTAGGTGTACATTATTTACATTATTCGGACTATTATCCTCATCTTTGTCGCCATATTTATCACAACGTTTCGGCCGTTGTACTCTCCGGCCTTCTTCAGGTGGTTGGAATTTCGAACTGAACCCTTTATTTCGCTCACTGGGGCAGACTGTTCTAGTTCCACGTGCCATGTTTAATGGATGTCAGTTGTCAGTTATCTCCTGTTAATTCGCCTCTCCAAGTTCTCTACTGCCATAACCGGGTATTGAACTCACACTCTTTGGGTCCTCAAGGACACATGGCACAGTGGATAAAGGCGTTGGTTAGATCCAGTGACAGGATCCAAAGAGTGTGAGTTCAATACCTGGTTAAGGCAGTAGAAATAATCGTAACGTCATCAGATACGCAGCTGACACTGTTTACAGCAAACTTAGAAAGAAATCTGAAAGAACGATTACACAAATACTAATGTTAATATTAACTGCTGCCTTAGAAGGAAACATTCAGCATTCAATGGCCAAGCAACCCGAGCTACTTTCGGTCGAAATCGGTTTATAAAAAATATTTGCCTTTCTGTGAGATAAGTTATTATGAGTACTTACATTATTTACATTGTTTGAACTGCTATCCTCATCTTCATTGTCATGTTCACAATGTTTCGGCCGCTGTATGATCCGGCCTTCTTCAGGTGATTGGAGTTTCAAACTTAACCCTTTATATCTGTCTATATCTGTGAGATGAGGTATTATGATTACTTATACATTTGCATTATTCCGACTGTTATCCTTATCTTCATTACCATATTGACAATGTTTCAACAGCAGCAACAACCAAAATGTTAGGAATACTAGACATAATCCTTCCACACTACTTAAAACAAAAGGCTAGGAAGGAAACCACTACCACTACTAGAAAGAGATATAACAGTTACTGGACTTGAGAAAGCTATTTTATTGAAAACTTGTTTTAAGCGAACGTTTTTATAGATTTCAAACGAGAATAAAGCAAAATGTTAAATTTTTTCGTATAATGGTAATGTTAAATTTAACCGTTTCCTTATAAGGAAACATTCGACATCCAATGACCGAGCAAACCGTTCTACTTTCGGTTGAAATTTATAAAATAGTTCTCTTAAAACAATTTTTTCTGTGAAATAGCTTTCTCGTGTCAAGTATTTGTTATCGCCCTTTCTAGAGTTGTTAGGGGTTTCCTTCCTAACTTTTTATTTGAAATCATGTCGAGCTTCAACATCTTATGTGGTATCTTTTACTTCGAATTATATAGGATATCTATTTTAGTTGTTGCTGCAATTGAAAGTCTTCAAATTATATTATTCTGTCATTTCGTTCAGTTCTTTATGCATGATCATGTAGCGCAACTCCATGAGGTCCGAAAAAGGATGGTCCTTGCTATGACTTAAATGCTTCATTCGCTCCAAACCATTTTAATATTTTATCTGAGAAAACGGTCGGATACAGCTAAATTTCAATATTTCTGAACGAGCTTGAAACTATACATGTCATCCATATAAAAGTCTTGATTATCCATTAACTATAAGAAAACAAAAATATTTGGTTGTTAGCAAAAGAGACAGTCCCAATTGCAGATTACATATTGCAGATATAAAAATAAAGGTACAGATATTTAACTATAAACTGAAATAGTGAAAGATTAAGCAAGAAATACTTAGGAAAATATCATAAGAAAAAAAATGCTGAACTGCTATGTAATATTTAATCGCCAATGAATCCTGAACAGCAGCAGGCATGTGGTTCTACCGATAAATGCTAAAAATACTAGGATCTGAACACGTGAAGAAGAGATACATTTTTAAAGAAAATATGAGCTAAAGGCAAAATTATGCTTACAATCAGAAAGAGAAATTTCTGGGACACATAATGAGGAAAGATGGTTTAGAGAATTTGATACTGACAAGACATAGATAAAGTAAAAGAAACTTGGAAACAAAGAGTAACATACTTAACGAGTAAAGATAAAGAAGGATAAAGAAGATTTTATTTGAGCAACAAAATAGGAAGACGTGCAGGTCCATGAATGTATGTCTTAGAAAATAGCTTAAGGTTACAATCAGAAAGAGATAAAAGAAATTTCAGGGGCGCATAATGAATAGAGTCAGACTGGAGAAATTAACACTCTCGGGGATCTTGAAGGCGACGAGAGAAGTAAGAAGAAGTAAATAACCTACTACGAGTTTCATTGAATGAAAGGAAGAACATAGAAAAAGATGGCCAAAAATTAGGCAACAAAAAATGGGAATATCTGTCTATATCTCTGAGATGATGTATTATGATTACTTGCATTATTTACATTATTCGGACTATTACCCCCATCTTCATTGCTATATTCACAACGTTTCGGCCTCTATATCTCTGAGATGAGGTGTTATGATTACTTGCATTATTTACATTATTCGGACTGTTGTCCTCATCTTCATTGGAATATTCACAACGTTTCGGCCTCTATATCTCTGAGATGAGGTATTATGATTACTTGTATTACTTACATTATTCGGACTGTTGTCCTCGTCTTCATTGGGATATTCACAACGTTTCGGCCTCTATATCTCTGAGATGAGGTATTATGATTACTTGCATTATTTACATTATTCGGACTGTTGTCCTCATCTTCATTGGAATATTCACAACGTTTCGGCCTCTATATCTCTGAGATGAGGTATTATGATTACTTGTATTATTTACATTATTCGGACTGTTGTCCTCATCTTCATTGGGATATTCACAACGTTTCGGCCTCTATATCTCTGAGATGAAGTATTAGGATTACTTGCATTATTTACGTTATTCGGACTGTTATCCTTATCTTTATTGCCATATTCACAACGTTTCGGCTGTTGTACGCTCCGGCCTTCTTCAGGTGATTGGAATTTCGAACCGAACCTTTTATTTCGTCCACTAGGGGTAAATTGTTCTAGTTCCACGTGCCATGCCTCTTCCGGATGTCTAATTTATTTCCCTTTACCTCAACTCTCCAAGTCTTCAAATTCACATGACCCAGTGGATAAAGATGTTGGTTAGATCCAGTGACTAAACCCAAAATGTGAGTTCAGTACCAGGCCACAGCAGTGGTGAACTAAATACTTGAAGAACAGATTTAAAGGGAAATAACTGAAACATCCGGAAGAAGCATGGCACGTGGAACTAGAACAATCAACCCCGGTGGACGAAATAAAGGGTTGGGTTCGAAATTCCAATCACCTGAAGAAGACCAGAGCGTACAATGGCCGAAACATTGGGAATATTGCAATGAAGATGGCGATAACGGTCCGAATAATATAAATAGTGCAAGTAAAAGATTGGAAGTTGTAGAGAGTCGTGATCGCTCATATCTTGAAAGGAAATAGAAAATAGAAGAAAAATGCATCTCAACAAAGTGTACTGGTTGCAGTGATCGCCAAACTTTTTTCTCTGGGCCGCATTTTCGAAATAGAAATTTGCTCGCGCCTCACCAAATTTTATGTGGTACATTTAAAATAAAAAAGAATAGTGATATCGTTAAAGGGAGATAATCACGGATTGGAAGTTAGAACATTATCATTGACAACTATCTCCTCTAATTTGCGGAGCCTAATTACTATATTCTTGATACAAGATGTAATGTATATCACTAAATAAACCATTGAGGTTGTTATATCGGAAAAGAGAACAAACCAAACCAAACCAAACCAAACCAAACCATGTTCACCATGTTTGCCGTAGTCTTTGAATATGGAATCCAGTGAAGTCCGTAATGTGTTCAATATCAGAGATTGGCAGTGAAGATTCAGAGAAAGTAGCGGCTGTTAAGTAATTCTTTAAGTTTTCAATATCAGGTTGGCAGTGGAGATATTTTGGGAGAAAAAACAAAATGGCTGCCTTTATACACGTCGGATTGAATATTTTGAGCTTTCTGATTGGTTAACCCTTCTCTTGGTGGACTATAAAATGAGTTATATCATTTTGGCTAGCTCACTAGTACGTAAATATATCCAAAAAAACTGCAACAAACTGCAACAAAGATAGCACAATGATAAAATCGGTCAATAATTATTTATAACTATTTATACAGGCATTTATGCAGGCAATTACAAGTAATCGATAATAATATTTAAAATTTTGAAATTGTATTTATTTTTTGCATATGAATTTTTTAAAAGTGTTTCTAAATCTTTGACAGAGCACGTATTTGTGAAAATGAAAGCGAAAAGAACATACAGTTATACAGAAAGAAACAGTTGACATTTCTAGAGCATAAAATGAGAAAATAGGGCTTGGAAAATTTTCACACTCACAGGACATATTGAAGGCAAAAGGGACAGAGGAAAACAGCGCATAACCTACCCAAGGCATTAGATAGTGTTGTAACATAGGGAAGGTTACTGAATAGAATAATCAAACGAAGGTTGGTAATGAACAATAATACTTAGTACATGAACAACACATATAAGATTCGCTAGCGGTGCGTAGAAGAAGTAATCAATGCTAGAGGTGAGTCAAGTGAATTCCACAATGAATCTCCAACTACAGGATATCTATCAACATCCACACGTGCTCAGATGTGGCACAAGACTGAGTTTATTGTGGAGGCTCGGCCAAAAATTCCCTGTAGACACATATAAAACGGGATCGTGTAGCTGTTTCCCGAGACGAGACTCTGCCATTCTGGGGATCCTCACTGTCCTGAGGCAGAGAGTTTGACCAGCAGAGCAGGAGACGAATCGCCAACTGCAGGATATCTACCAAACGCCCCACACGGTCAGATGTGGCTCAAAGCCGAATTTAATGTGAGATATCCGAGCCCGTAGGCTCGGACAAAAATTCCGCGTAGACCCCTAAAAACGGGATCGGGTAGCTGTTTCCTGAGACGACACTCTGCCTTTCGGCATAGCCTTGTCTGGGGATCCTCTCTGCCCGGAAGCAGAGAGTTTAACCAGCACAACTGGAGACGAATCTCCAACTGCAGACCAACATACAGTATGTACTACTGTATTTATGTGAATCGGGGACATACCCATTATCATCCTTAGGTATGTTACAATAGAGCGATAGGGAAATGACAATATTTACTAAGAGCTACAAAGGACAGGAAATTGTGGAGAGCCATGATTGTCCACATTTGAAAGAACACGGCAGACAGAAGAAAATTGAATAGTCGTGATGTGCACGTCATTCACTCGGAAAAATAGTTTTTTTTTTATTTATTTATTTGTTATGACTATCCAGTGAATCATCAAATAGCATGTGACGTCATCCGACTAAATACATAACGAGAAGATTATTAATTATCCAATCGTTTTTACAGCAGGTTAAGGGTTATCCAGTAAGTATGAAACCCATTGCTCTTTTGAACTGCTTGAAAGATGAGCTTCCGAATCAGCTTTTGGTACCCAGATAAGATGATCGGGAATTAGAAACAAAGACAAAAGAGGGAAATCTCAGAACAATGGTTTATAATTCCGGAAGTTAGATGCATGTCTTCATTCATTGTGATATTTCTTGTAACGGAAGCGCGCTTGGTGGCATTTGTGAATAGAACATCGTAATCAATATACAGAAATAGGAGTTCATTGTTACGGAAAAATGACTAGAATACTAATAAAGAATGACTACTTCATGAATAGAATCCTCATTCCTGGCTTTTGAATGAATGATAGGCAAAAAGAATCCGAATAATACTAAAGTTATCTCTTCTCTGCGTTTAAATATTTTGTTGCCCTGATTTCAGCAAATGCATATATTAAAACATTGAACCGGTTGGGCTTAGAAGAAACAGTGAAATGTCACAAGTTGATGATTTAATACGCGCGCCTGGCCGAGTGTTTAGAATGTCAGCGTTCCGACTATAAAACCAGGGTTCAACTCTCAAGAGAGACGCTTTGTCATGACTACGGATTCTTGATTATACCGACTTGGGGGATGGTCTTCGGTATGACTATAAACTATATCCAGCAGCAACGGTCACTAATCGGGAGATTGGAGGCTTTCAGGAGCGTGAAAACACCTCTTACTTGGTGTTGTTCTTAGGTCCACCTTGACCTGGGATGGTAGCACCTGTTAGGGCCGAAGCTCTTGGAAAATTGTGAACTACCCACTCGCCAAAAAAACAAAACAAAAAAAAACACTATGAAATTGTAAAAATACATGAAATACTTATTTATATAGTTACCAACAATATCTATTTAGAGCAAAATGGCCAACAATTCAAATAATCCATACAGGTTGATCTTCCGCTAAACAATATCCAGCAACTAACCGACATGGAAAACTGCGACATTGTTAAGAAGTAATTACAAAATCTCATACTAAATCAGTGAACCACGCCACTCTTAAGAGATTCGAGTTCTTTAATCATTTAGATGCTCGATTAACAAAATTCCTTGTCATCCGGCTGTAAAACACCGGTTCTCGAACGATAGATGAAGATGTCTAATGAAAAACGACTGTGAATTTGAAATCGGAGAGCCTAGTTCTAATTCCAGTCGGGTTCGTTATATTCATTTACCCGCAAAATACTCTTGTGAAAAGTATGAATCCGCCTCTTTCCCCCAGCTATGGGTTAATTAGTAGAACTTGTATTAGTAAATCCCTTTCGCCAAAGAATTCTTACGATTTAAAAATATTTTCTTCTTTAAAGAAACTGGAGAAAAGGTTGATAGATTGTAAAAAAAATTCAAGCAAATACTTGTCATTCGTCCTCATCGAGTTACGTAAGTTAAGCAGGAAGGCCAGTCGGTTGAAGTAGTTGCATATGTTCCTCTCGAAAGTTTACAATGATAGGATTCCGTCCATGAAACTATGATTCGAATCTAGCTATAGCATTGAGGGGTTCACCCCTATTTATAGATATGAACTCACCCAGTATATACATATACTACTGCAAGAGTAAGTCAAGAGCAAGACCGAGGTTGTAGATAACCGGAAGAGTGAGGGTGAGGTAACAGTGTTATAGGAGTCACAGTGAGCGAGCACGTAGACTCAGTAAGAAGTCATACAGCGATACTTCAATACTAACCTGCTTTACCAGTTTGTATTGTTACGTTAATACATTATTTTCATATATTCATTCCTGGCGTTTGTTATTTATTGGTACTAGATTTCGACCCGGAATCCACAACAACTTGGCGACGAGGATATCGAACCCACACGGGAAGAAAAAAAAGACAAAATTCTCCCTCGTCAACTTTGGTGACGAGGAAATTCGAACTCACACAGGAAGAGAACAAAGAAAAATTCTCCCTTGCCGACCACAACGACTTGGTGTCGAGAATTTGGGACCTACACGGAAAGAAAAAAATTTCTCTCTTCTCACCACAACAGCTTGGGCGACGAGAATTCGCATTTCTCGGAGACTCAAAAGAGAAAATTGCCGTTTTCGCCAGTATCCACAACAACTGGGTAACAAAGTGTTACCAGGATTAAAATACGGAAAATCGAGTTTTTTCGTTAGACTCTTAACATGGAGGATTTTAAAAGTATTTTAGTAGAACTTGTGAAATACCAAAATGAACAGCAAATACAACTTCAAAAAAGACAAAATGAACAGCAATTACAATTCCAAGAAAGAATGGAAAAATATTACTCCAAACGCAGAAGGAAAATCATGAAAGACAAATGCAAAATGAAGAAAGACAATTCAGGAGCTAATTGTAAAAGTAGCGAGTAATACACAACAAAATATTGAAAAAGAAGCGACTTTTTCCCAAGACGCAGTATGGAACACGATAGAAACATTCGAATATTCCCTAGAAGAGGATAAAAATTTCGGGGACTTTTTCAGACGTCATTAAGATATCTTCAACATTGATTGTCAAAACTAGACGCAAAGAAGCTACGACTATTACTCAGAAAATTAGGAACGGACGAATACACAAAATTCGTGAATTACATTTTGCCAAAGAAGACAAATGATTTAACGTTTAATGAAGCAGTTACATGCCTGACGGAGCTTTTCAGCCCGAAAACGTCACTCTTTCACAAAAGGTGGAAATGTCTTAACCTCGTGAAGGATGAAAATGAGGACTATTTTACGTTCGCCGCAATCGTGAATAAACATTGGGAAGATTTTAAGTTGGCAGAATTAACTCCAGACAATTTCAAGTGTCTTATTTTTGTACAAGGGTTAGTCTCAGGAAAGGATAGCGAAATGCGCAAAAAAATGCTTTCAAAACTGCAAAATGAACCTGGATTAACACTACAAAAACTATCGGAAGACTGCCAAAAATGTCTAAGTATAAAGAAAGAGTCGAAGGATATTGAGCAGTCAGGAGTATCACATATTCATATTAACATGCAGATGGGGGGGGGGGGGGGCGGCTCATATTTACTTTGATTTTCGTCATTATTTGCCCTGTACGCTGTACTTTTTTCATTATTATAGAATTTTCGTTTTCTTTCCGGTGAGGGTGAAAATCTTTTTTCATTATTATATAATTTTTGTTTTCTTTCTGGGGAGGGTGAAAAACGTAAATTTTTGTTTAACTTATGAATATTTCGGTTGTTGCACGTTATGATTTATTAATTTAGTCCTTTGATAATATGTATTATGTGTTATATATTATTAATGTATTTATGCAATATATATATGTGTATGTTTATATGTTATCAAACGTATTTCGGTATTGTGATACATGTTTTTTTAAATAACATACTTTCGACATTTTGCCACGCTTAATATATATATATATATATATATATATATATATATATATATATATATATATATATATATATATTCACAAGACAGTGATGATAATCTGTTATTGTCCGTATATTGCTTAATATATTGTACAGTAAGTGACATCTTTGATAATGGCTTATGTAAGCCGAAAGCTTAGATTGGATTAAAAAATATACATCAATATTGCGATTTTCTTTCTTCGTTTAGTGATAATGTTATTAAGCTTATGAGACGTTATGAAAAGAATTTGCATCAAATAAATAGACAACACGTGTCTATATAATTTAATTAAACATGTATGAATGAAAAAATGCTGCCTAAATACACACAATATATATATATATATATATATATATATATATAAAGATTACCTATTCTTATGGCATTGGACAGAAGAGATGTTTGGAACAGTTTCGTCAAAAACTCACCCCACTCCCCTTCAACAACAAAATATCTTCCTTTCCTTTCTTTCTTCATTTTTACACGTTCCTTCCATTTATTCCCTCCTACAACTCATTTTTTTTTCTTTCTTCCTATTCTTCTTTCATTTTTTTTAAATCAATTTATTTCCTGTGTTTAGCGCATTTAAACATGTTTAAAGATGCAGTGTAAAGCAACTGTTGAAATAAATTTAAGTTTATAACCGAAAAATTCAAATGTAAGGTTTTTCCTTGAAATCTTTCTTAATTATATTGCTAAATATGATTTGTTATCATTCTCACATACTGAGCTTTCTACTAGGAGTTTTACCTGGATATTCATTGTTTAATAACTCCTTTGGATTATTCACATAACCAAAGGATTATATATATATATATATATATATATATATATATATATATATATATATATATATATATATATATTTATGTACAGTGCTGTTCGATAAAAATGACTCACCTGATATTTTTTACTAAATGTTCTCTTTTCCGATGAAACGAAATTTGAGCTAAATTCAAAGGATAAGCGATCTAAAATCCGAAGAAGAAGAAGCTTTGAAAGCTCTTTGAATTTAGCAGTAAGTACTGTCAAGCATCCGTTCAGTATAATGTTCTGGGGGATGTTTTTCTTTTCATGCAACTTGTTTCTTAAAACCTTATGAAAAAACCCTCAGGAGCGAGCAGTACAAAAGAATTTTAGAGTCTTGTTTGCTCCCTTCTGCTGAAAGGGTGAAAATCGACCCCACCAAGCTCATTATTATGCAGGATAATGCCCCCATTCACAAATCAAAAATGATGAAGGAATATTTTGACGAGAAGCAGGTGAGTGTTATGACATGGCCGCCCCAATCTCCCGACCTGAACCCCATAGAAAACTTATGGAGCATGTTGCTCAACTGCTTTCTCAAGAACCTTTACTTTATAATGCACCATAAGTTTTCTATGGGGTTCAGGTCAGGAGATTGGGGCGGCCATGTTATAACACTCACCTGCTTCTCATCAAAATATTCCTTCATCATTTTTGATTTGTGGAAGGGAGAATTATTATTTATTTCGGTTCTACTGAAAATTCTTGTATGTTTTGCTTCTACCATCACCGAATGACTTTGCCTAATATTAAAATCAGAAATAGAACATTTTTCTTTAATTATTTCTGGGAATTGAAAGATCCGGGCAACTCCCCTTCAATTAACAGCTGGTATTATCGCAAGCGTTAAATCGTATAACAGTAAAAGGAATAAATGTAACATGTTTCATTGTGAGGATAATTATCTTAAAACGCTTAAAATAAATCAGGGTTATTAAACATAACAAATTAACTGATGGCTACATTATAATTTATTGTTAATAATTACCGTTTAATTTTTAATTGACATGAAAAAAAAAAATTCAGTTAGCTCCCTTTAATTAAATAATTGATGATCCACTACTCAAAAATAAAATAAAAATATATTTATTAATAGATACAAATATGTTATGTTCATATGCCAATCCCGGTTATTATAACTGCAAACTATTTTGCAAAATAATTTTAAAAAAAAAGTTTTTGAAAAGATATAATTTTAAAAACTCACCCCCAAGCCCCTTAATCCAAAAAAATATCTTCCTCTCTTTTCTGTCTTTTTTACCCGTTCCTGTCATTTATTGTCTTCCGCTGCCAAAAAGTTTCTTTTCTTTCCTTCTTTTCTTATTTTCTGTTGTTCGTTAATTTATTTCCTGTGTTTGCTGCTTTTAAACCAGTCTGAAAACGCAGTGTAAACCAACTGTTGAAATAAATTTAAGTTTATAACTGAAAATTTCAAATGTAAGTTTTTTCCTTGAAATTTTTTTTAATTATATTGCTAAATATGATTTGTTATCATTCCCATACATTTTTTACTAACTCTTTGGATAATCCA
>OZ010573.1:16032370-16042370 GCA_963932145.1 Acanthosepion lycidas
ACAGAAAGTAACCGAAATCAAAACTGGTACCCTGAAAACGTTACATATAATTTTTGGCGGGGGCGGGAGCATATTTCCTCTTGCAAGATTTCTTGATGTCTTTTTCGACTGACATTACCTTTACTATTTAAAATATAAGATGGATGTCTATTCAAACACCTGTAATTATTCAATATAAACATTATTAGTAATACAAAAATGTAGATATGTGTGTATATGCTTGTATATATGTGTGTGTTTGTGTCTGCATATGCGTGTGTACATGTCTGTATATGTGTGTGTAGCTATATGTGTGTGTGTTTTTGACACACTTTTGGGATCGCCTTTCTATATGTATTCTTAGAACCATATTTTAAATCAATGAATTTATATTATTAATGCTCTGTATATTTACATTGTGCACTATTTTGTAAAAATAAAAATATCTATAAGAACACCGGATTATATATCTTACTGTTCTTTCTTTTTATTTATACATACACAAACATATATATATATATATATATATATATATATATATATATATATGTGTGTGTGTGTGTGTGTGTGTGTGTGGCACCATTTAACGAGGCAGAAAGGGAAAAGAAAGGAAAGAAGGAAAGAAGAGGCTAAGAACCGAATCGTGAGCGTTAAGCAAGAACACACACACAGCTAAGAGACAATGGATAAAAGGATATTTTGATAAGTAACAAATGGCGAAAGAGTGTCATTACAATGACAGGGAAATTCTGAGTAAAAAGAAAGGGAAGGAAGGAAAGAATCAGATATGTTTTGGCATCGGCCGTGTTATCTAAGGATATGAAAACAAACTATTGGTACGGGAAGACATCTTATTATCAACTACAGACCGACTGGCCAGAGAAAGAAGGAAAAATTCAAATAAAAATGTTATTTCGTTAAGTGACGAAAAACAGACAACTGAAAGGACTTGGTCAGATATGAAAAATTAAAAAAAAACACCCACGAGCATCCTTGGCCTGCGATAATAAAATTTTGTTATCAGGAATTTGTACCGAAGGAAATGAATGTGTTTTCTTTCTTTCTTCGAGGCGACAGACGGACTGGAACTTTGGAGATGTTCCTTTTTGAGACCGTGTCGAGAAGACCACACATTCTGATAATTAGCGATAAAATACCTGACGTAAACCACGTGTAGAACAAGAGTTATAACCGCCATTGTCATATTGTCCCGTTCGCGGCTGGAGAAATGATAAACCATTAAGGGGAAGAAAAGGGAAGAGATATTTTTTTTTTTAAGCAAGATATTTTTTTTCCTGAAACAAAGCCGCAGATTCGTCCACGCCCGACTAAGACATCATTGGTCGAGTAGTGATCACGTGATGCACGAGGGAGGCTGTTGCCGCCCATCTGGAGGATGAGTAAGAGAGGTTGCCACGAAGATGTGGGGAGGGCAGTTCACACCCCTCTGAAGTATGATGAGAAGGTGGGAGTGAGGAAAGGTTCCCAAAAATGGAAAAAAGTGGAAATTCCTAACCAGAGAGGTGGATATGTATTTAGAATTATCGAGGAACCCCCGGCGCCGACAAACTCACCCCGGTTTTGGTCGGCGCCCATATAAACGAAGCCACAACGAGCAGAAATGAGTCGAGTCCCAGCATTTCCCAGAGTCAGTCTCCGGTTGAGGCAAGCCTCGCAGATAGCTGACAAAGATTCGCACATTTTCCGGACCATCTTCAAACCAAGAACAATTATTTTGAAGAGCGACTTAGATCCAGATCACCGAAATAAGTTTTTCTTTTGACTTTCGTCCAAAGACCCACCGAAACACCAATTTCTTAGAGAGCAGACGACTTGAAGTGTTAAAACTTGCCTAGCGGAAAACGACGTGTCACAATCCATAGAACGGGTCGGGAGATAGATGCAGTCCTATGTATCGAACAACTAGACATAAAATTTGTTACCTTTTTCTTTGATACTTTGAACTTTTGAGCTTTCATTTTATTGCCTTTTATGCGTATTTTTGTGGTATCACCCCCGTTGGACTCGGTTTGCAGTACAGCCCCGATGACTGATTGATTTCCTCTGCCTAGATCAAATCACAACGTGGGTAGGCAGACTGGGAATCAAAGTAGGACGTCACAGTTGGTGCCGTGGTAGACTGGGATACAACGACACGGTTGGCGCTGCGACCAGGGGACGTCGTCACATATATATATAATTATTAAATCGAAAATTATAACATAAAATCAGTACAAAAATAGCCATTTTGTTTCAACACCTCTGGTGTCTTATCAAGTGATGATGTTGAATGTAGAATAAAGGGTTTTAAAAGGTTCAAATCAATCAAACATCCCTCGCTAGGGGAAACGCTGTTACATAAGCTGGAATGACCAATCAAAATACAAGTATGTGAGAATTCAAAAAACTTGACAACGGAATTAGGTTATAATAATTATTTAATGCTTTAATGTTAAGGTTAGGCAAAAATAGAATCCATTCTAATAAATATTAAATTATACGATAAAATTTGAAATTTAAAGTTAAAAATTACCCATTTTAAAATTTAAATTTGATCTCTATTAATTTTAAAATTATAAAATTACTGAGGAAAAAAGAAAAATACATGTCATTCTATTTATTTTGTTTTTATTGGAATTAAGTTGCAATAAACGTTAAGATCAAATGTTTATCAGAGCTTCATGACAACAGATACGGCTGAATTCTAAATATAGTTAGGGGAGGATGATATCTTGCAAAAGACAATATATAGACAATCAAATTATAATACATACGCACGCAGACGTATTTAGATATATACACACACAAAAAAATTCATGCGTTCTATTCGCGTCTCTGTGTAAAATCTGTGAAAGTCGCGATGGTGGTATAAAAAAGACGAATGGCATCGTTTTCTCTTAGACCAATAAACTTGCTATCAAATTCGTCGATCTTTTTATTTCTTTCCTTTTTACTCTTCCCACCACCCTCGTCCTGAAACGTTCACTCATCCCCCACCCGGCTCCATCAGAAAGAGGCGGTTCATAATGTCAGTTAAAAAAAATAACGCCAAATGTGGAAGATAGCTACACAAGATCCGAAGGAGATACACACATTTGCTCCGATACGCATTACAAAACAGAAACCCGAATTGGGTGAGAACACATCTTTAAGTGCCGTATTTTTTTTTTTTTTTTTTTTCAAAGAAAAACATAGGAAACTATAAATTCCTCCGATTATTTATAGGTAGGCAAATCGGCGCAAGATTCTGTACATCAAATACTATACTACCATTTAAGTAACCATACGGCATGCTGAGAAAGAATTTATTACCGAAATTCGTTCAATAAGTAATAAGGACAGACGGTTTGGAGAGACTAACACTCATAGGTCACATTGAAGGCAAGATAAACAGTTAACGATTTTATGTGAATAGATAGAAGAACAAATGGTAAAGGTAATTTTAGACAGTTCTTTATGAGGAAACATTCGGCATTCATTGACCGAGCATCCAGAACTTTCGTTACGCTTTTCTTCACTCCCTTGTCATCGGGCTGGGATCAAACGGTAGTATCTGTTCTCCTCATCTCTAATGGTAATATTAGCCGTTTACTTATAAGGAAACATTCGGCATTCAAAGGATTCCGATCGGCTCACTATCGAGGATGAATGACATTTCATATTTATTGCTAACTTAGGTGTCACGTAGTAGGCTCACAGAGGCTTGACAGATTTTGGCGGAATTATTTTTTGGTCAGGTCAAGAACTAGGTCGATGTTATTCGAACATGGCTTAAATATTAATCGACCAACCAGAAGTTGAGATTTTCTAAAAATATGTATTAAGCTGAATAAGCGCTGTGATCCACTTTTTGCACAGATTTGTACAAAAATTGATATTAATAAAAAAAAATAGTTTATAGCGGGATGCTAAAAGTGCATAGTAAGTAAATTAAGCACTACCTAATGTATTTGGTGAACGTTTCAGCAGATTCAAAGTTCAATATATTTCGTCAAAGTACTCTTATCATATGTATTGTGAAAAGTTTAATAATTCCCCAAACAGGTCGTTACTTCTTCATATAATTCAAATGGATTCATTAAACCTTGTTTGAAAGGAAAAACATAAGCTGGAAAATATGAAATCAATAAAAATAACAATAAAAAAGATATCCGAAAAGAGACAGTTCGCAATGGTTTGCAGGGGGAGACAACTCTGCGTCTGTGAATATTGCTGATTTTGTTACAGATTGACAGTTGGCAGTAGCAGCGTTGAACATGATATTATGTTAAAATGGTATGTAGGAGTTATTGAACGGGGAGGGCAGATTATTTTTATTTTTGCCGAGTTATGAGATAGTTGTTTTCGATTTTCTTTTCTGATGATAAAAAAATGAAGAAAAAAAAGAGCTAGGTATTATTTTGTCAGTTAAGTCAATTGTAGATTATTGCAAGCAATCTAACGCCTTCGTACCATACCGAAAACGATTGAATGCTTAAAACATATAAATGAAACGCGTTAATTAAACGAGTCATCGGCATCTATTTTAGTTGTGAATTATTATCTTCACTTTATTGAATCTCAATACATTGTTACAAGACTTTTGTTTCATTGCATCTCACTATTAAAACTTTTTAACATTTGCCGCCATTTTTGACGGCATGAGTACACTAGTAAGTAAGATAAGTAAATACTGGGAAGGAGTTAAAAGAATGAAATCTAAAAGGTAAAAAAAATCAAACCATATAATACTTATCAATGTATATATATATTTATATGTTTCCTGTCCCATCTGTAGTGGGGGAGGAGGTATATCAATCAATAAATTTATGAGGGATTACTTTCCTTAGTCGCTTTAATAATCTGTACTAATAAAATATTTATCTAAAGGGTGGTCCTAAGGTTTTGTCACCCCTACATAATATAATTTTCTGTTTCAGATGGTGGACACGAGCTCGTACAGTTTGGAAGAGAGGTAGAGGGTGACAAATCTTTCGGACCACCCTGTACATCTAGCCAAAATTAATTCCCGAGCAAAATGAACAGTTTAATTAATCAGTTCCTTTACTCGATATTTCTTTCTCGAAAATACAGTAATTTGTCAATCATTTCCTTTACTCTTACGTTTCTTAGATTGTAGTCTTATTTGTTCAAGCCTTTCATATGTGGCACACAGGTACCTTTTTCTATTAAGTGATCGTCTTGCTTTAACTTAAACTTGAAATAGACTTTGTTGTCGCCGTCTTTGTCGTTGTGTTGATAATCTTTTTCTGCCAAGAGGTACTTACATTTTACTGTTATATTCAACGCATAAAACATTTAACATGAAAAGTTTTGAGCAAGAAGCGATTTATATAAAATCAGGAGTAATCATGGAAACATAAATACCATTGAACTTTTATAATATATAAATGAAACAGGTTAATTAAACTGGCCTGTAATTTAGCTGTCAAATTTTCATCTTCGTTTTATTGAATCTCAATACATTGTTACAAGAATTGTTTTCATTGAATTTCACTATTAAAAGTTAAAATTGCCGTCATTATAATAACATGACAACTACTGCTGAAGTCATTTTTTAAAACCAACCAAATTTTTAAAATGACAGTGAAATTGTTCTGTAGTGTGACTCACACGCGTGTGTGCTGCTAACTTTCCTGAAAATCAATATTTGAAATCCTACCTTTTCCAGGTCTCGAACACTGCTCTCTATAGGAAATATTCCAACGCCCTCAGAAATAGAACAGGCCAGGTACGTGTGCAGGTCGAATCGCGTGTCTGTGTTAATGTGTGGGCGCTTGTGCGTTTCTGAGTGTTTGCATGTCTATTTAAAGCCACTTAACTAGGTACAGTGGGCGAAATGGCCGTAAACAATGCCATGCAGATTACAGCAAAAGCGGAATGTTTTCTTCCCCTGCTCTAAGACGATTTTGCTCGTGGTTCTTGCCAAAGTGTCCTTACGATGGAAATTTCTTTGCCCCGTCTATTGATCTGTTTCTCAAATCGATATCTCCAAGTGGGCTGAATGATTCTCATGAAGCATTTTAAACGGAATTTTAGACCGTTCTTACTTTGGTTTTCTTCTTCGTGGAATAAATGATTTAAGGAGATACTCGCAGACAAAGTACATGCACTAAATGAACCTACAAAGAATAATATCAATTATCAGCACGTCGTTAAAGATTGTATATATATATATTAGGTTGGTGCAAAAATAATGTCGTTTTCTCACATATATTACTATGTGAGAAACCGAGATTATTTTTGCACCAACCTAATATATATATATATATATATATATATATATATATATATATATATATATAGATATATAGATATATAGATAGATAGATACTCGCATATTCATCTGCGCAAACGGACGCACACATGGATATACTCACACATATACATAAAAAAAAATGATCTTAAATTCTATGGTTTTCATTTTCTCCTCCATACATACACAACAATTTTTATACATAAGAAAAGGAATATACAAATTATATATATATATATATATATATATATGTATATATATATATATATATATAAATATATATATATATATATAAAAGTGAACATTGACGTCAACACTCAGAGGCGACAGGCTGTTTTATGCTAGACGAAATCAGCCTGACCATTGCGACTAGTATAAAACAGACTGTCGCCTCTGAGTATTGACGTCAGCGTTTGCTTTCATATTTACATACGCTCTATTTCTTATAGTGATCACTTTATCCGATAAATATAGCATACCTTAAAACTATATATATATATATATATATATATATATATATATATATATAGATATATGGAGAGAGGGAGAGGAAGAGAAAGAGATAGGAAGTTATGGAGAGTCACGATACATAAGAAAAGAAGAAAGCAATCTTTATTCTTTCTGATAAAACAGAATGCTTTGCTCGTAAATTCTCTTCCATTTTTTCTCTTGACTTATCTGAAGTATCTTTGCTTGACTTTCCATTCAGAAACTTAGTCTCTTCTATGAAATATGCATATAATATCATCCATTGTTTCTACAGTCATCTACAAACTCAATTCCTATAAAGCATACCTTGATGGTAAATACTGCAATAGACCTAAGGATCTAAACTCGGGAAATGTCTTTTTTGTTCTCTCTAAATCCTGCAATAAATATCTTGATTTTCTGCTTGTTGGAAATTCTCTTCAATTGTTCCTGTTTTTAAGAACTCGGGTAAACTGATCGATCCTTCTAACTGCCCGCCTATTTTCTACCTCTTTTGGGTCTACAGGGTCTAATCAACTCCGAATCGGTTAAGTACCTCACTTTTCAGACAAGACCAATTGATGTTGGGTTAACAGTTAAACGTTACCCTAACCCAGGTAACATGATTTTATTTTTTGATAGGATAGGGTAACGTTTCCCTGCACCGAGCCTGTGACAGAAAAGAAATGGTGCCTATAATAACTTTATTACAGCTGCCTTCGATAAATGAAAGATTTTCTAACAATTAAAGGGGAGATAATCCACCATGACCTCAAAGCTATAAATAGAACAGGAACCGGAAGAACATGGCGACATCGTCGACGAACAGAAAAGGAGGGAAAAAACATAAGCTAATCGAGTTCACCGTCCCAGGCTACACTTTTCTAGGTGTAGGAACGGATTTAAAGAGATTAAAATACTCACCAGCATTAAACAAGTTAGATTAAGCGGCAAAAGAACACCATTTGGCATACATCAACCCAAACGTTACCACAGAGGAAAAAGATGAGAAATTTCTAAAGGACACACAGGGGACAGGATTCGTTGGAAGATTCGCAAGAGCGGCAATCAGAGATAAGAGCGCTCTTGGATTTGACGACTACTTCGTATATCGACAACGATGACTACGACTATTAAGCTGTAGATAGGAACAGTCGTGCTATTGCTTTCTGTATCGCAAAGGCGTTTGACTGGGTTTGAAATGCTGGTCTTCTTTACCAGTTCAAAATTTTGGCATTTCTGAACTGATTATTGATGTGACTCAATCCTTCTTATCTAATCACGAAATGAAAGTTGATTTGAACGGCCATTCTTCTTGATCATTAATGCCAATGTCTTTGCGGGTTCTATCCTTAGCTTTAAGCTATTCTTGAATTGAATTAACAACCTTCACAATGTCATCAGTTCTCAACTCGGAATCTATGTTATTGACACAACAATTTTGTCAATATTGTCAACTTATCTTAGAAAAAGACATTGTTAACTGGGGCAAGAAATGACCTGTTAATTTTAATACTTCCGAAAGGAAATTGCTATTTTTTAATCGCTAAAGAACATGTTTTCCTTTCCATCGGCATGGGTGATGTTAATCTCTTGAAGAGTGCATCATTGTGCCTCCTTGGTCCAACATTTTGGGAGTGAGTGCAACGTATATGCTGAATCAATTTCTGAAATTGTCTCCAATTAGGAAAGTCGGTCAACTTTGTCGTGTTTGGCAATTTTTTCACGACAGAATCAATTTCACACAAGTCTACCGTTCGTCCATGCATTGAATATTACTGTCTCTGTCTATATCTCTGAGATGAGGTATTATCATTACTTGCACCATATACATTATTCGGACTATTATCCTCATCTTCATTGCCATATTCACAACGTTTCGGCCGTTGTACGCTCCGGCCTTCTTCAGGTGATTGGAATTTCGATCCAAACCCTTTTATTTCGTCCACCTGGGTAGATTGTTCTAGTTCCACGCGCCAAACCTCTTCTGGGTGATCTAGGTCAAGGCATCAGAAGATGTCGATTGACATTATATTTGAAGATTATAGTTACCAGAGAAGCAAGTAAGAGGAAGTGAGTTCCACTGAGGGTAAGTGCGAGATAAGATGTTGGAGTAGAAGAGAGGGCTACATTTAGCTGTTTCGAGGGTGGTACGGGATGCCAACCTAGTAGCACGCTTAAATCCATGCAGTTTGGGAACCAGTGAAAGTAGATCGTCAGAGTATTTGCCATGAAAATACTTGTAGAAAAAGACAGAGGTAAACCACATCCCGTCTGTGAGAAAGTGACTGTAGACGAGATGCCAGATCAGTACCAATCACATTGCATATTCGTCTTTCATTTTCGTTCATTGTCCTTTCTCTTTTGTTTTCGTTTTTATGTACTTCGATACAAATGTCGCTATGGCAGAATTTCAAACTAAAAAAGAAAGACTGTAAGGGTGATTCCCGTATGGAAAATTTCGCAAATTGCAGGAGTTACCTATAAGGGAAGTTACATAAAATACGAAGAAATATTTGTAGAGGGTTCAATCCTGACGGGATGACCCAATGTTGTGAACTTGTGACGGGCCAAGCTAAGTTTAGTAAAATGTTTGAGCGCGTCCCGCCGTAATGATATGAACGCTACTGATATGAGAACAAGCCATTAATGCTTAAAGGGATACCCCTCTTTCTTGACCTTATGTCAAACTAAGCTAAATGCCCTTACACATACTAATCTAGAGAGACTAATTGTTAAATCCATACAACAGATTGCTAACGGTGTACATAATTGATAACGTATTTGCGTGACCCAATCCGTTGCGTTCAAATGTGTGAATAGAAGTTTTGGTTTCTTTTGACTTCACACCACATGTAAAAACACCTTCGTATTATTCACTCGCAAATATAAACTCTACCCCACCCCACGATTCCAGGGATTCATTGCTCTTATTTCCTGGCGAATAGCGTTACATCACCAACTTCTATTAAAAAAAAAATAAAGAAAAAAAAATGTCAAAAAAAAAAACGCAAAATGTTTCAATGTTGAATACGTCAGATTATAGTAAATAAGGGATGGCTTTTGTTGCCCGGTGTTGTTAAAATGTGTGACGAAAAACCAAGTGAGTCTTTATTGAGGAAGAAGAATAGTTTAATGTCCGTGGGGAACATCCATAAGTAAAGGATACGAAATCTTTCTTACCTCATCCATCTTTTGGGGCTGACACCTAAAAGTATCATGTTCCGATATCTTTCATCCCCCATATCCCCATAAATATATATATATATATATATGTGTGTATGTGTGTGTGTTTGT
>OZ010573.1:16044870-16097370 GCA_963932145.1 Acanthosepion lycidas
GGGCGTTCTACTACCGAGGCCTTGTGCCGAACAACGCTAAATAACTATATTTAGTGTAGGTCACATTATTTAAATAGTTTTATATATTTCTTTCTACAATCAAAGAACTTTTCTTTTTGTAACTCTGTAAAAGAAAAGGATTTCTAATGTTGATATTGACTGGAATTAGAACTCAACTCGAAACGAGAAATCGACGTTCGAATCTCAATGAAGATCATTACATCCCCATTTGCATAAATACCCTTGGAAAAAGTATGAATCCATCTCACCCACCTAACTATAGAATATATAACAGGGTAGATTAGAATCTATAGCTGCATATAAGTAAGACATCTTTGAATTCAAATGCGTATGTGACCCTGCCAGGGTGAACTGTAACTAAGGTCCGCATAGGTTAGCTACAGTATAAATCATAGGTTGGCTATGGGTGTTGTAGAAGAGAAGAGCAATTACCTCGTGTAGCAAAGCGAGCACGTATATGCCTGGTGTTCAAAAAACGAGTAAAGGAAAGGAAAAAGAAATATAGCTTCCCTAACAGCTTTATTTAAGGAAGACACGGTCTTAGATCTAGGAGATCAGCTCGGCATAAAAAAAATAACACCACGCGAGAGAGAGAACGTGGAGTGGCTTGTACGGAGTTCGAAAGAGATTACTTGGGTCAGTTTCACACAAATGTTTCTTCTTTTATGCGCCGTGTCACTTCAGAACGTAGGTGATCATGGCCCTCCGCATCTTCCTCCCCGTTGTAGCTAGGTCTTAATAAGTTTTCTCTTTTTGTTATATCTCCCAAACCCTGTTCCACCATCCATTTTCTCAAGGTCATCAAGTATGTTACGCTATGCTTTCCTCTGGCCCTCTTTCCCCTCAATCTGTCCTGTGAGCATCAGATTTTCCAAGCCCTCTTTTCTCATTATATTCCCTAGAAATTTCAACTGCCTCTTCCTTATGTTAATTATAAGTTTCCTTTTTGTGTCCATTTTCTCTAAAACTTCGTCGTTGTTCGGTCCATGGTATCTTCAACAGAAGACATTTCTATTGCTTCACGTCTCTTCATCTTTGAGGAGATTGTTCATCATTCACAGCCATATAGGAGGACTAACATCCCGTAACAGTTCAGTATTCTTTTCTTTGTTGCTAAAGAAATGTTTCCGTTTCTTAATACTTTGCTTAGCTTTATGAATGCATCTTTAACTATCCCAATGCAACTTCGGATTTCAGTGTCGCACTTTCCGTCCTCTCTTAAAATAAAGAGATATTTAATTTTTTCTACTCGTTTGATTTTGGTACACTGCTTGCCTTAAAAGTGTTTGCATCCTGAAATACACTGGTCTATATATTCTTTACTCATTTTTCTTTTCTTTTCTTTTTTTTTTTTGTTCTTTACGAAACACGATTGTTATATGCTCAAAACCAGCTTGTTATCGTGTGCATCCTAATGTCTAGCACGTTTCAAACTGTTTGCAAGCATTTTTTTTATGAAGCTCAAAAAAATCATTTTTAACACAATCATTTTGGCATTTATGTTAGGCGTTGTTTTCCTCGGTCCTCTTTTCTTCAATCTGTCATGTGAGCATTTGATTTACCAAGCCCTCTTTCCTCATTATGTGCCCTAGAAATTTCAACTCTGCTCTTGCTCAAATGTTCAGTCCATGGTATCCTCAGCATTTTTCTATAGAACCACATTTCTTTTGCTTCAAAATCTTTTTTCATCTTTCAGGAGACAGATATCACGTAACAGTTCAATACTCTTTTCTTTATGTGGGTGCTTAACAACACAAATGAGTTTGAATGAATGGGCATGCAAGTAAACATGCATACACGCTGAAGATGAGAAACCACACTGATTCGCATTGTGCCTTCATGTCGAAACGTCTCTAATAACGGTAACGCTTCTTAATTTAAATTGTGGCTTATTACAAACTTCCTTTATCTATATATGGCTTCAGCTAAGCTTTGTCGGCTTAGCTACTCTTAATTTTCGAAACCGTTACTTGGGGGCGCTCTCCGGCACAATAAATCCTGCGCGATAATTCGCAGCCTCTTACATTTTAGGTCAACATAGAAATTTCTCGCGGAAGAACGCGATTATAACGCATTACCTTTTTGGGAAACGCATGAATACATCTATATATACACACACACGTATGTATGCTCATTCACTCACTACACATACTTTGGATCAAAAATTTTCCACATCCATTTCTTACACACATTATTGTCTTTATCACTTGTAACCTAATTTTAAGTAATAATCTCTATGTAATGTAAAGTGTGTTTTATTCTGTAGGATTACCTCCTCCTAATTTTCGAAACCGCTACTAGGGGACGCTCTCAGGACTAAAAATACTCGGCGATAGTGCTATCATTCCCTTTTTCTTACTTTTGCAGCATACATGTCAACATGCAAATATCTCGCGGAAGATCATGTTCCCTTTTGGGTAATACATAAACAATATATATAGAAACACACACACACACACATGTACGTACGCACATTTACCAAATCCACATACTTTGAACATTAAATGGTTTTCATTTTTTTTGAACACATCTTTGTCGCTTGTATACATTTATTGCTAATACATTATCATTTGCTCGGACATATATACTGGTTCTTGTTGTTTCTTTATATTTCTTTGCGTGGACTATTTCTTTGCGTGGACTCACATTCCGAGTCCACTATGTTTTTTGTGGGTATTTCAATAGACATCTCTCAACGCACAGACTAGCCCGCAACAGCTGTATAACGATGCATAGAGAAATAGCTACTGATTCGTGTTTGGTAGAAAGTTGATGTAACAAAATCTTAGTAAGCATAAGCACCATTAATCCATAGTGCTCAAAGTAAACAAGTAACTTGTATAACATTCCGGCAACTAATCACCATAATCCCGATAAACAGGTAAAAGTGTACCTTTCAGGGTACATAACATAGGTTGCATAAAATAGCCAAAAAACTTTCGTTTTATTATTTTCCTATAATTATCAGAAAGAGGCAGTTGAAATATCAGGAACAACTAATGAGGAAAAAGGTTTTGAAGAAGATATGTTGAACAAAACAGAAAAAGAGACAGACGGAAATAGAGTAAACGGCCAAAGGGCATGCGCAAACGGAAGTTAGAACATGGACATTAGGAAGACAAATATTGCATAGTGCTATGAAGGATAAGACGTTGTAGAAAACCATGATCATCTACATACAAGGCACATCGATGCTCTCTTTGTTTACATTACATAATTTTGCGAATAATTCGAAAGTTTTGTAATGTCCTTACGAAAATGGATCAAGATATCAATCAAGTTCTGTCTGATATTGACATTGCCGCTGTTATCTTTCAGTAAAACAAAGATCTATCAGATCTAGCTTAAAAAAGAATAACACGGACCGAAATGTAAGTCGATTAAGGATGTTCTGAACATTTTTGATTACGTTCTTTGCTGGTTATTTTGTTCAGTCAGTTCTGAAATGGATAAATTTATTCAAAATGTCCACAGATCGCGTCTCGGCAAGTGTTCAGGTCTCATAGTACAACGAGTTTAAAATGACTTGTTAAATATCTTTATGGGGGAGTCAAACTGTGACCGGATGGAAGAAGGACTCAACTGACTATAATGTAAGTCGATAGGAATGTGTGAAATTTTTAAAAAATCTTTGAATATTATTAGACTTTCCAACATAAAAAAGTCGATAAGAGTGTAAATATGCCGGAGTGAAAAGCCAGACTAATTTTCATATATTAGGTTGGTGCAAAAATAATGACGTAATAATGTCGTTTTTGACGTATTTTTAACGTCAAAAAACGACATTATTATGTCATTATTTTTGCACCAACCTAATATCTTCTCTAATTTCCTTTATTGTTTGGACTACATTTTTTTTTTTCATTTCATTGAGATTGGACATTTATTAATGCGTTTACTCTAAGGTCAAGTCCACAGTAAGTATTTGTGAAATATAGATTTTCTTGTCTCATTACCGCTGAGTTAATATTACAGTGGGACATCGTTTGGCACAGAAGACAGGTTCCATGACATCACTGGTCATGGCGAAGCCCATTTAATAATAGAGGGGATACAACTCCTACATTAAGAAATATATTTGACTCATGCGGCAAATCAAATTTAAATAAGGAAATAAATTAATAATATCTCAATAGTCCATATATGACTATTAATTTGAACTTTTTCCCTCAGTACTCCAGCTTTGATTGCTTTGAGGAAATTCAGTTGATCGCCTGTTTATTTTCAGAATATTAGTATAATTGAGGTAGTGTAAATGTTATAAATGTAGAACATGGAATCGTCGATCTGAGTTCAAATTCTGGTTTAATGAATTACGTTCACTTTCCTTTCACATTATTGTCTGTGAGGAAAGCATTTGGTTAAATAATGAGTTAGACTGAAATTTATAACTTTCGGTTGCAACAGGTCTGTGGAAAAGAAAATTATGAAATCCAAACATTGCAGACTGCTATGGGAAACCGACTCCACTATATTTACCGAGGATGTAAACGGTGTTCCAATAACTTCGACAGATTTTAAATGTGGAAAGTTTAAGCGTCTAATTATTTTTTTCTTTTTTTTCAGATTTGGCGGACAATCGGACATTATTTTTCACAAATAATTGCCATGACTTAAATAACCTGATCCAATAGATAAATAAATAAATTTTCACGAATAACACTGATTTATTTACTGCTGACTTTGATCCGTCTTAATGAAACACTCTTATATAAAATTTGTCTTAATTAATCACCCTTATATATAATCCGTCTTAATGAAACGTCATTATATATAATCCATCTTAATGAAACACCCATATATATATTCTGTCGTAATGAAGTACCCTTATATATAATCCGTCTTAATGAAACACCATTATATATAATTCGCCTTAATGAATCACCCTTATATAAAATTCGTCTTAATGAAACCCACTTGTATATAATCCGTCTTCATGAAACACCCTTATATATAATCCGTCTTAATGAAACATCATTATATATAATTCGTCTTAATTAATGACCCTTATGTAAAATTCGTCTTAATGAAACACCATTATATATAATCTGTCTTAATGAAGCACCCTTATATGTAATCGGTTTTAATGAAACACCATTATATATAATTCGTCTTAATGAATGACCCTTATATAAAATTCGTCTTAATGAAACGCACTTGTATATAATCCGTCTTAATGAAACACCCTCATATATAATCCGTCTTAATGAAACAACATTATATATAATATGTCTTAATGAAACATCATTATATATAATCCGTCTTAATGAATCAACCTTATATATAATTCGTCTTAATGAAACACCCTTATATATAATTCGTCTTAATGAAACACCCTCATATATAATCCGTCTTAATGAAACACCATTAGTTTCTTCTATCTCACTTAAGTCTTTGGAAATTTCAGCCACGGAAAGATTAAAAATCAAACAACGTGTTAAAATTATATAAGTCTGTTACCAAACTGGACGTTCAAACAGAAATGCAATGAGAAGTTCCCAGGTCGTATCATCTCTCGAAACAGTGAAGTCAATTGGCCACCACGATCGTGCGACTTGACGCCTTTAGATTTCTTCCTTTGAAGCTATCTCAAAAGTAAGGTCTATGCCAACAAGCCAACAACAATTCAACAACTGAAGGATGAGATAATAAGGTATATTGGTGAGATCGAAGAGCAACTATGCAGAGACGTCATCAAAAATTTTGACCATCGAGTGGAGGTGTGCCGCCGAAGCCTGGGCGGATATTTGGGCGATATTATTTTTCACACTAACTGCCATAACTTAAATAACATGATCCAATAGAGAAATAAATAAATTTTCACCAGTAACACTGATTTATTTAATGCTGACTTATGAAAATACCATTATATATAATCCGCCTTAATGAAACAACTTTTATGACAATTCACAGATAAAAAAAAATCTGTAGAGAGAGTCATGATCACTTATTTCCTGAAGGTACATGACATTAAAGACAAATGTAACCCCATCTATAGGTTGTATAATACAGTAACACTGAACTATCTAGCCTTGGTTGGTAACCAGTCTATGAGAAAGAATACGAATGGGAAACCATTTAACTGCCTTTCCCAAGAATCCATTACAATTCACACATAATAAAGAAGACTCTGTAGAGGGTCACAATCGCTTAATTCCAGAATGGACATAGAATTCAAATTGGGACTCTGGCTATGAGTTACAGCAATACATAATGGATTCCTAGGCTTTACATAACAACATGTTTTACAGGAAGAAAACAGAATTCTAAACCGTGGACGGCGAAACTATTCTAATTATCTTACGCAAAAAAGGCATGACAATACAAAAATTATAAAAGAAAGGAAACTGTGGAGAGCCATGATCGCCTATTTCTTGAAAGAACATAGTATTAAACTTATTATTTATGAATTATATCTGTTTTTCACTGTTTATTTATATGAGGGACGGTGGAGTAGTGGATAGCTCCGACTGAGGAATCGGAGAGCCGAGTTAGAATACCAGTCGAATTCTCTTTTTCTCCTACCAGCTATTGGTAAATAACAGGACAGACTGGGTTCTATAGCCTTGGATGGCAACTGGTCTAGAAGGACAAATCTGAATTCAAAAAAAAAAGAGGGTCGTTTGGTGCCCTTGTGGCATGTGGTGCACCAGGTCTCTGTATTCGGCCCTTCAAAAAGTGTGGTTGGTTATGCATAAACCTTCATCACTATAATCAAATCATATTAGGTTGGTGCAAAAATAATGACGTAATAATGTCGTTTTTTGACTTATTTTTAACGTCAAAAAATGACATTATTACGTCATTATTTTTGCACCAACCTAATACGTGCTGATTTCTGGGATGTCGGTTCTTAGGAAGTGAACTGCTTGACCCTCATACGTCGAATACGACGGGAGAGTCCAGCATATATATGTTTATTACTCGGGCTTTTATAGATTCTTCTTCTTCTATGCATCATATCCCATCAGGACGTGAGCGATCATGGCTCTCCACAACCTCCTATCACTTGCAGCTCTTAGCAATGTTTGTCCATTTGTCATCCCTCCTAGTTACCCCCCCTGTTCTACCATCCATTCACAGAAACTCATCAACTAAATTATCCGTTACCTTTCCCCTTTGCCTTCGATATATCTTTCTTTTCTGCAAATATTTTCGCAGCGACTCTTCTGATAAGGTTTTTTTCCTTTCTTTACCGCTGCCTAAACTGTAGGAGTTTAAGCGAACTACTAAATTGGTAAAATGTTCTCATCGTTTTACACTTGATCTAGCTAAATGCAACCGTCGATGGAGTAATGAATATGGTACCTTCTTTTAACATTTAGAATACGGGTGCAATGAGGATAATTCGACTTCGTGTAAGTAGCATGAACTGTTCGAATTGTAAATAACCGGTGCAGATAAAGAATAGACCTCATCTGAACATTACACATGGAAGAAGAAATACAATACAGATTGTCTTGTAACGGTGCGTCTGGGATTGTAGGGTGGAAGATAACTCATTACCCACAAGGCAGCGTAAACTTTTTTGAACTCTGTTAAGGCTGGAAAGTGAAGATGTTTAAGCTTCATCCTAGATATGACAGCTATATTCCATTTTGGTTTGATCTGAGTCTTGTCAAAATAGAGTATAACAGAGTCAACTACTTACTGGAATATTTACACAGCAGTTTAGCGGTGTATTATATATATGAGTCGAATTTGAGCCTCAGTACAGGTACAAGGTAAAGAACATAACTGAGAATGCAACCCTAACCCCGTGACTGGTGAGAATTCGGAGCTGGCCCAGCTTAGCTTTTCAGATATTGAAAGGTAAAAGCCTGCTAAACACCACCCCACACATTGTTAGAGGTCGGTCACATGAAGGATCAACCGCCAGACTCTGAAATGGTTTAGTTAGTTTGGTTTAGTTTGTTTTACGGCATATCAATCGGCATATCAATCTCAATGGGTTATTTAATGACGACAAGATTTTTATTACTGTAAATATTTTTTTTCAAAAATGGATTGCTGGTAATATTTTTTTTCCTCAAAAATTTATTTCTGGTAATAATATTTTACAAAAATGTATTACGGGGAACCTAACAGCTGCTACCACCCCGGATCAGGATGGACCTGGTAACACCAGCAACCATGAGGAGTTTCCACGCTCCTCAAAACCTCCTGATCACAGGCCTTGCTGTCGAATTTAGTTGATTGTCTTACCCAAGACGCCGGATGTAGTTTATCATCTTACCCAGAACGCCTCATTTTGGGGACAGAGCTCTATTCACCAATTTTTGCTTAATATTTGACTCCTCTTACAGATTTTGGACCAACATTGAATAATTGAAACCATGGTTGGTGTTTCTGTGGACTTTCAGGGCTGACAATGTTATTTTTAATCAGTTGAGCGTAGTATGGCGTAAGACCAAATAAAAGAAAATGGTTATATGAAAATTGCATAGCTCCAATCGTGTAAGTGAGCATTATATATATATATATATATATATATATATATATATATATATAAAAGTTATATTTTACATTCAACGTCATCACTTGATAAGACACCGAAGGTGTTGAAACAAAATGGCTATTTTTGTAGTGATTTTATAACATATTTATGTTATAATTTTTTTTTTCTTTAAAAATAAATAATTATATATATATATATATATATATATATATATATATATATATATATATATATATATATATATATAGCTGGAAAATTAACATAGGAAATAAATATTTTGTTCGTTTTAAAATTGGCTTGCATACTGATCAGTTAAGATGAGGCAATATATCCTCCAGGGCAGATAGCGAACTCAGGCTACATTTCTTTTTTAAGAATGTTTAGAAGAGCACTGATCGCGTTTTTTTCAGATTGGGACCCTCGCCACACGTAGTCAGGTCTCTGAGGGACTGATACTTTAATCGGGATGCTATCTTTGGACACTAACACTACGTAATCGTTCAACCATTCAACTAGTTCAACCACAGGTGACTTCTGAGCAGTAGTGTGCATGGAATTGAGAGGTGAACCGTTGATGTATTTACACCGGACATATGTAAGCTTATCAAGTATTGGACTTACTATTACGTCGGGGATCCAGATCAGAATATCCTTAATAAATGCCAAGATAAGCGCCTGTCGTAGAGACGGTAAGTTAGTCGTATATACTTTTTACCAGAATTATGATTTGTTACTTACTAAGCTGAGTTTAGCACAGGGACATAATTATGGAGCACCAAGAAAGGAGAGAATTTAATACTGTCGAATAATGGGCAGCCATAACAGCTCGGTAACCGTTTCCTCATGTCTTCAGTTAATTTGCTTAGTTTGCATAAATCTACAGTTATATAGCCTCAAATGAGAATCGAATTTAATATTCTGTAATAACGAGTAACCAAAATAGCTCGTTAACCATTACCTCATACTCAGCTACTAAAAATATTTTTTAATCAGGCCACATGAATGGGGAACCCAGTGAAGATCCATCTCACTAATCAGTGATATTGATCAACCAGACTAAATTGTTAACCATTAACCCAAACTGAGGCGCCTGTTAGTGTGGTTTTCGATCCTTACTAAAAATGCAATTGCCGATTATATATATATATATATATATATATATATATATGTGTGTGTGTGTGTGTGTGTGTGTGTGTGTGTGTGTGTGTATGTGTGTGCGTGTGTGCGTGTATGTGTGTGTGTGTGTCTGGGGGTTGTGTTTGTTTGAAAATCGTTTCGTATCATCCATCAACACATAGTAAGTAAATTAAATTTTCATGGGGTTGGATGCTGCCCCTATCGAACAAATTATGGCGCCATTTGCTAAACACCCCAGAAAAATAGGGACTTAATAAATAATAGCACCAGCAAGCTACTACTCTCTCACTCTCGCTTTCTATCACTCACAGACACACATTATATATATATATATATATATATATATATATATATATATATATATATATATTAAAGTGAACATCCAACAGCAAGACCTCTGATCAGGAGGTTTTGAGGACCGTGGAACCACCTCTAAATTGCTGATATTCCCAGGTACACCCTGTACCGGGGTGGTAGCACCTGTTATGGTCCCAGATATGGCCAAATAGTGAACTCCCAGTCTGGCCCGCGTCCTGGGTATGACGATAAACTACATCCGAAAGCTTAGTGGCCGAAACGTATTATCCGACACAAGAAATGTGAAGCTTTAAGTCGGAATGATTCATCGAATATAAACATGTCTACTAAAAATAATATTTTTCTAGCAATTTTGTTTGTTTTGTTTTTTTTTCGTTTAAGTGGATTTTATTGAATAACACAAACAAGATTAGTAATTTCTTTTTATTTCTTTTTTTCTCTTATTATTGTAAATAATAACGGATTTTTGGTTCCAGTGTGTATAATCCAATTAAGGCTAAAAGCTCATATTGGCCAACATAGTCGGGGCTTCGATGTGGGGTAATAGTTAATATTTAATATTTCTATTCCTGAGTAGTGCCTTATACAAAATTCGACTTGTAATAAATATGGAAGGTCATACACGTACAAACATACAACCCGGCGTTGTGGGCGCTTCGGCATGTGATAGTTAGTAACTAGGCAAGTCAGGCTGACTCTTACTACTGTGTTGTGAGTACGATCCTTAATGGATGCTCTAATTCGACATTATATTACCCGACAAGCTTTAACATGTAACAGCCAGCCAATCTAGAAAATGTGCGCCTCAACGTCTGATAAGGGTTAAAGAGACAAGTCTGACACTTACTAATGAATCGTGAGTTTGGGCTCACTAGGTACCCTTTACATAATTCAACACCAGATAACCCAGCAAGAGTGGGCAAACAAAGATAATGTTCCTTGGCGTGGACTTATGGTTTGCGAGGCTCGTCTATTTGAGCATTACTACTGACCAAGGTGATCTTTACTGTGTTTTTTCATACAAAATACAATAATAATTTTATGTTTACAACATTCTAAAAACTAATACAATTTTATTAAAGCTGTTGCAATGCAATATGTATCATTTACCAGTTTATAAATCAATAATATGAAATCAATTTTTATTCATAAATTTCTAAACATTTACAAAATTATTAAAATATGTGAACCAACTTGAAGGAAATATTTATTATTTACCATTTTATGAAGTTAATTGGCAGTTAGCCGAAGTTTTGCCATCAATTCTAACAAATAATATACCGTATTTTCCGGCTTGCAAGACGCTGCGGCATGGAAGACGCACCCTAATATTGGAAAGTAATTTCTAAGGAAAAAAGTTATTTTCATACAATACATTCACCATGCGTCCCGCACATACTGGCACCACGTACTGTTTACATTAATCACTCGTCTGATTTCGTTTGTATGGCAATGACTTACTAGTCAAGAACAGAAAAGCTTCCGCCGCTGCTCATTAACAGAGCATGTTTAAGCTTGTGACTCGGCTCCAGGAAGGGTTATAGTTTGAAAATACTTGTAACAGCTAATTACTGAGGTTACATCATATAAAAGGCTGAATTAGATAAATAGCTACCATTATAGTGTAATGACTCAACATCCACGTTCCTATCAGTAAAGCCAGTTAGGTGACCGTTCATGTTTACTAAGATCTGGACTTTGCCTTACATTTGTCTTTGAAGACGCACACTAATTTCTCAGGGTATTTGGGGGGAAAAAAAGTGCGTCTTGTAAGCCGACAAATATGGTAATGAATAGTGTGAATAAACAATCTAATATGGGGTGTTTATTATTTTTGTTGTCAATTCTTAAGAGTAAAAAAAAATTGTAAATTCACTTTCATAAGTTTAGGTTTTAAATCTAATCATCGGTTTTTCAAGAAACAAAGCCGAGGAGTGAAGGTAATTAACGATGACAAGGGAAACCCTTTTTTGACACTCCAAATTTGTGAGGACATGAAGGTCTACATTTACCGAAAATTCAACACTAAATAACTCAAAAAGGACTGACAGGGCCGCAAATCATCCAACCTAACGAAATAAGAGCCTTGGTGTCGGCTAATGGTTAGAAAAATTAGTCTGGTTGACAATTACGACTGAGTAGTGAGTTGGATGCGCGCTGAGTGTCCCATACAAAAAGTGACATTAAATAGCACAACAAAGTTTAACATGTCATAAAATCAACGGCGGTGATTTCCAGTATAAGGCGCAGATTTCCTTTATTAACACTCTCGAATGCACAGACCGGTAAACATTTAAAAAAACAGAGATGTCTACCTAAACTTATGCATCTACTAAATATAAAATTTAAAGTTGTCAGGAATAATATCAGAATATAAATAAAATCCATTAACTAATATGTAATGGTCTATTAATGAAAATCGTCTGTCCTGGGTATGACGATAAACTAAATCTGGCAGCACTCTGATCGAGAGTTTTTGAGAAGCATGTAACCAACTCTATATTGCTATTGTTCCCAGGTTCACTCTGACCCGGGTGGTAGCACTTGTTATGTCCCCATATATGGGCAAAGTGTTAATCCCCAAAGTGGGGTCAAAACAATATGAAAGTATAAAATTTATAGTAAAAATAGCAGCAATATATTTTCATAGTACATGAGACCCGGATTCGAATCACACCATGGTCGATTTGTTAGGAAGGAGACTTCCTGATGTCCTGATGCAGGGGTCGATCCCAGATTGGTGCACCTTTGGAAAGTGCCTGAAAACGAAACCATGTCTTGTGAGTGAAATTGGGTAGACGGAACCGTCGATAGCTATGCTAGCAAAAAGTCACAAGTGGCTGAGGGCTTGAGCGTGCTCAAATTTACTGACCACGCTAGATAACACGCTCTTTCCCCAAAACCGTAACTAAGGTCTGCTCAGCATAGTTGCAGTATAAACCACAGGCGGGCTCCGTGGGTGTTGACTAAACATAAGTGTGCCTGTGCAAACGTCTGCAATAGGGATTGGCTAGCCGCCCTAGTAGACGAGTATCCTCGAATACGCGTGGCCAGCTATACATTTTCATAGTAAATAAATTACCAGCGATACATTTTTGGGAAATAAATTTCTAACGATCACAAGAAAATTGAACTTCGGCATTAAATGACCCATAAGGTGTTGATATGCCGCTAAACATACAAACAAATAAAAAATCCTAGTCGATGAATAAGCAATCGATATATATATTCTTGCACCTGTTTTATGAAATTCTTTTGTTCGTCTTCAGAATAAATGTGAACTGAGAAGTCCCAGGTCCTACCGTCATTTTGATTTGGTCATATTCTTGATAAATTCTTCAACACCAATGGCTGCTGAAAGAAAATAATAAAAAGGCTTCAAATTGTGAGGTAATATGCGGTGATGAATAGACGGCAAGTTCCTGCTTCGAAGGCAGCCAATCAGTTCATTGCTTGTTGAATAACGGCCATAAAACGGGAGTCTTTGCAAAATTAGTCACGCACAACTTGATGTTTATAATAATATGTTATATAATACATTTTAGTTTTTATAGAGTTCATATTCAAGAAATTATGTTCAGAATAAAAAGCTTATAGGTATGAAATATTCCGTTAGATCACAAGGTAATATTGAAGTGTGTAAATAGACACATTCTGACACTCGCACAGACACACACACAGAGACACACACACACACACAACATAAATATACTCGACTCTCCCGTCGAATTCCACGTATGAGGGTCAAGCAGATCATTTCCTAGGAAATGATCTGCTTGACCCGACAGCCCGACATGAGATTTGATTATAGTGGTGAAGGATTCGTGCAGGACATCCACACTTTTTGAAGGGCCGAATACAGAGACCTGGTGCATTACGTGCCACAAGGTCTCCAAACGAACCTCCGCAGGTTTTGAATTCAGAGTTGTCCTTCTTCTAGACCAGTTGTTATCCAAGGCTATAGAACCCAGTCTATTTACCAATAGCTGAAGGGAGAAGAAGAGGATTCACACCTTTCCGAAGGGTATTAGCTCGTAAGTGAATGTAATGGATTCCACTGGAATTCGAACTCTGCTCTCCGATTCCTCAATCCAAGCCGCTATCCATTACTCCACAGTACCTATATATATATGTATGTAATAGGTTAGTTAATAAAACAAGGACAAACAAAATGATACCAATATAATTAGTGAGATAAACATTTCTTAAATATTAATTCTTAACCATATGATAGAAATGAAGCACGGAAAGAAAGGTTTAATGTTTGGAATTTTCGGACACGCCTGTGTCCTTCATCAGGGGACCGATGAATAAACAGAAAAATGGGAATTTACTCAGCGACAGATGTTTTTGTAGATAGTGTATTTTCCAGTGGAAATCGTATTATTAGCAAAAACCCGGATTTGGATTATTTACCTAACCAGTTCTTTCTTATTTTCTATATATTTTCATATATATATATATATATATATATTTATATATTTATATATTCCCAGGAGGATAGAATTCAGGTAGAACACAATGTATATTTTATATTATATTCTTACAGAGTAAGAATATAATACAAAAGGCTGAAACATTGATATTCCATACTTATAATTCATTACATTGGAAAACGTAATCACGATCCAATTCATCAGACCTACAAATTTGTATATATATATATATATATATATATATATATATATATATATATATAAGTTTCTCAAGTTTCAAAGCGAAACACCACTAAGGAGCGAAAACAAAAGTGTAATCATGAAGACAGTATATAACAATTGACATTGCATTTAAATTTTTCAAGATTAATGTTGATTGGAAAGCATAAAAAGAATTTCCACAAATGAGAAGTGCGAGAAAACAGGACTTAATGTGACATTAACTTACTATCAATTTTTGAATAATAATATCCTTATATTAGGTTGGTGCAAAAATAATGACGTAATAATGTCGTTTTTTGACGTTAAAAAATACGGAAGACACATGCAGAGTAGTTTCAACAATTTCAAATTGTCATCTTCAGGGCGCAATTTTTTTCCATAGATGGGTAAACACTAAGACGAATATGTGTAGACAGAAATGTTTTCTTAATTATTTATTGACAGTTGAATATATACCTTCGAGCGTGTGATGCCGCGATGCTAGTGTTCTTGTTCAAATCCATCAAGTGAGAATTTTGTTTGAATTTTGTAAAGTTATAAATTCACGAATTTTTTTTTTTTGCTATATGTGTTTATCTGTTGAAGAGAAATGGACTTAAGTATAATCCAGTTAGTAGAGTAAAAATGTCTTAGTAGTTTTCCACAGAATTTCAGATTCTGATTATTAGTTATTATTATCCTTTGTATAAATGGTTTCTTTATGATATAGATAGATAGATAGATAGATAGATAGATAGATAGATAGATAGATAATTATGTATTTAAAAATTATAACATAAATATGTTATAAATCACTACAAAAATAGCCATTTTGTTTCAACACCTCCGGTGTCTTATCAAGTGATATCATCACTTGATAAGACACCAGAGGTGTTGAAACAAAATGGCTATTTTTGTAGTAATTTTATAACATATTTATGTTATAATTTTTAAATATATAATTATATCTGCTCTACTCTGTATTGAGCACTCTTTTAAGATTAGTAATTGTTGGTTATTGGAATTTATTCCATATACACCAATCATATACTTGGGTATATATATATATATATATATATATATATATATATATATATATATACATATATATATATATATATATATATATATATATATATATATATATATATATAGTTTTAAGGTGAGCTATATTTATGGGATAAAGTGCTGAATATCGGAAATAGATCTTAAGTAAATCTAAATCTAAAAGTGAACATTGAATCAACACTCAGAGGCGACAGGCTAGATGCAATCATCACGATCGCCGTAAGATGATTCCCTGCGCCTTTTCTATAAATACTTTCATGTTAATTGTTCAGATGAGGTATTCGCTATGCTGGCTGGAATCTTTTTTTAAATTTAAGCGCAGTACTTGACGACCACGTGGTCTCATCAACTTACAGTTGAGTTAATTAGATGTAACCGTTATTTCTATATTAACAGTTTATTTCTATGCTAACAGCTTATAAACAGGAAACAGCCTGTCACCTCTGAGTGTTGACTGCAATGTTCACTTTTATATTTATATTTACATACGCTCTATCTCTAACATTGAGCACTTTACCCCATAAATATAGCACACATTTAAACTATATTTTTATACGCACACACACACACACACACACACATATATATATATATATATATATATATATATGAAGAAATATAGTCTTAAGGTGTGCTATATTTATGGGATAAAGTGCTCAATATCAGAGATAGAACGTGTGTAAATATAAAAGTGAACATAGCAGTCAACACTTAGAGGCGACAGTCTGTTTCATGCTAGATGCAATCCTCAGGCTACACTTTTATATATATATATACATATATATATATATATATATATGTGTGTGTGTGTGTGTGTGTGTGTGTGTATGTATATATATATATATATATATATATATATATATATATATATGTGTGTGTGTGTGTGTGTGTCTGTGTGTATATATATATATATATATATATATATATATTAGGTTGGTGCAAAAATAATTTCGTTTTCTCACATATGTTACTATGTGAGAAAACGAAATTATTTTTGCACCAACCTAATATATACTGAACGAAAAAAATTTATACTGACTATATATTAAAGAAATACTTCATAATTGATGTGATATTTTTGTACCGGATATCGAAAATGACACTAGATGAAGGCCTAGAAATCTCTATTTCAGCTACGAATGAATACTGTCGATCTTTCATCTCAAACTGAGAGCAGGGAATGTATTGTTTTATTTTAATTCCAGTATCCATGTACGGTTTATTTGAATAAAAGAATATATTGATTTTTACCAACAGAACTAGTTTAAATCAGGTGTATGTACGCGCATGTGTGTGTGTGTACGAGGTACTTCAATCAGCTTGGTGAGTATGACGCTGGTGTGTGACCTTCAGTCGCACGCAGCCAGCATATATTTTAAAAGATGCTTATAAAAGACTAATTTCGCCTTATAATGAAAGCCTTAATTTCGAATGCTGATTTTCAAGTAAGTATCTTTTTCTTAACATTGTTTTAATTATCGGCGCTTTCTTCTGCTTTTCGAATCTCTGCTACACAGATATAATTATTTTCCTTTTTACTCTTTCTCTCTCTTTCTTTCTTTCTTTCTTTCTTTCTCTCTCTCTTTCTCTTCTCTCCCCATATATCTACATCCATTTACTATGTTTGCCACCCAATGAGAATCGAAGCATCCAACACAAAACACCGGATCGTCAATTTACTAATGCTAGTCCAAAGCTACATGTATGGTACACCCAGTTTAAATTCGAACTCACTAAATAATAATACAGGCGTCTTTAACAATATCGCTCATTCTTAAAGCACTAGTTCCTTCAGGTTGGCTTAGTTTGGTACAAGGCTACAGATTCTGATTACTTGCTTCCCGTTACAACAATGTGTCCTCTATCGACAGATGCATACTTATATCAATAGCTGTTAGTATTGTAAGGATTAACAAACTAGTCTGGAAAATCATTCCAATTTTGTCTACTAATTTCAACTAATAAATGACTCGAGAGCCATTAAGGTTTGAGATATGACTGGAAGAACCGGTAATAAAATGTTAAGATTACGTGCATAATGAGAAAAGATGATGTCATAGTGTCACTTCCGATATCCGGTAAAAAAAAATATCACACGTGACCGGAAATTAAGAAGTATTTCTTTAATATATAATCAGCATATAGTCTTCTCGTTCATTTATATATATATATATATATATATATATATATATATATATATATATATATATATATATATATATATATATATATACACACACACACACAGAGAAAGAGAGAGACAAAAAAACTGGTGATGAGAGTGGGGGTCACAAAGTGCAGTGCCTACTTCGACTTCCTCTTTGTTCGACTATCAATCAGCACGTCCAACTCTATTGCACGTGGTCCGCCGAATGACTTCGATTCTCCCGTGCTCCTGGCACCCAGCTTTTTATGCTACGACCGAAATTTCCATGTGTGCTAATATCGCCTGGTTTTGTACGAGATAGGCGCGCATAAATTGTGTCTTCAATAGCGACCATATTCTTTTTTCATCTTCCCTTTACAGCCAAAACACGTTCGCGCTCGTTTCGAATTCTGAGGTAAGTCATGTCTTGCGCCATAATATAGTTTTAAGGTTTGCTATATTTATGGGGTGCTCAATATCAGAGATAGAGTGTATGTAAATATAAATATAAAAGTGAACATTGAAGTCAACACTCAGAGGCGACAGGCCTGACGATTGCGTCTAGCATGAAACAGCCTGTCGCCTCTGAGTGTTGACTTCAATGTTCACTTATATATATATATATATATATATATATATATATATATCCTACTGTTCAAAAGTTTGAGGGGACCCCAAGTAATTTTTTCAATTGGCCCAAAATGTAGGTACCTCAGACTTGAAGAGATCAACATTCATTACAAAGCATCAGTTCTTAGCAAAAAAAGCTGTCTGTGGGGTATTTTCTTTACGCATTTGGAACAAGAGAAGAAATGAGACTGTTTCGAGTCTGTAGAAGTGGCTTGACCAGTCTTGACTCTAAAAGTCTCAAACAGAGGAACTAAAGAAAGGTGATAATCTGACCATTTTACAATTTTGCGAAAGATTTGGAGGAGGACGAGGAGAGCACGCCCAACCCACCAATAGAGGCCTTCTTCCTAGAGGATTGTCAGAGGAGGAGAATTTTTTTTGCGGGGGGAGGGGTAATGAATACTGCAGATGTAGTATCTGTTCCGTGCTGGAGGCCTTCTCTTTTCCCTTGCCTTTCCCCTACCGTTGCGTGATATCTGTTACGTAGCGGTGGTATGACCGGCTTTGACTAGCTAAGACAGGCACTGACCAGCTTAGACGAGCTATGACCAGCTAAGGCCAGCTTTGACCAGCTTAGACAAGCTAAGACCAGCGGCCAGAGTGTTTCCTCTGGGTCCCCACCTTAAAATAAAACCTTGTGTCACAACCTGAATCAGTCTGTCAAGTAAATTTCGAGTAGCGAAAGATTTATAACATTGTGTCAGTGGGGAAGAGGTTACAGCGACTAGGGTGACGATTTTCGACACCATCAAGTCTTTATTGATCTGCTTCAGCCCAGCTATGATAGGAATACGCCATTTTGGGTTCAATCTGATTCATGCAAACTGTTTTGAATTCTCTGTAAAACTTGGATATCTCGTTGATACTGATTTTTAGAAACAATAAAGTTAACGTCTGTCCAATGAGTGTTCATAAATTTCAGTCTGGGACATTCAGGCTTTAGGAAAATCTATGACAAAGTGGAAAAAGTTATCGGACTTAAGTGATGTTTACGTTGATATGTTTTTTTTTTAATCTATGGTTTATCTACCCTAGTTCCTCATGTATGATACACATTTTTTTCTAAAAAATAATAAACAAAATCAGCGGTGCGTATTATGCACAGCAAAAAAAAAACTTTAAAAAAATTACCTCAAAATAAAAAAAGAATTATCATAAAACTAAATTAGAATAACATTATTCCATGTATAAAACTATTTTTTTAAAATAAAAGTAGGAAATGCTGGCCGTAATGAAACTGGAGAGGTAAAATTTATAGGGTTTGATTACCAAACAAGGGGTGCGTATTAAGCGTGAGTACAAGCATTTTCCGAAACTTTCAGCATAATTTTAAAGGTGCGTATTATGGATGAAGGCGTATTATACATGGGGAATTACTGTATATCGTCTAGCCGATTTTATTTCTTTTCTTTCTTTTTGCTTCTGTTATTGTCACCTTTGTTATTATAGACATAAAAAAATAAAAATAAACTAAATAAAATCGTTTAGACTATAATAGCTAAAATATATTTTTTAAAATGAATTTAAACTTAAAATTTTCATCGTACCCTATCCTTCGGGCGCATGTGTAGTAACATCAACGTAAGCATCACTTTAAAGTTCGATCAAGTCCTAAAAGATGACACGCGTCACATGAAAACATTTCCATTTTGTCATAAATTTCCATAAAATTGTTATGACATATAAAAAAATTATATATCATTTTCGCATATTCTACAATAACTCGAAACCAACGAGAAGGTTATCATTTGATAATATCTAATGTGACTTCTTTGATGATCGACAGATTATTTTCTAAACTGTGTACACGTTCTTCAAGCGTGACGATTCCTCACGTTTACAGCTGTATTCGAGAAATCTTCATAAAATAAAAAGGCGTCTTCGGCTTTCTTAAGCGTAAAAAGAGAGTTTTTAAGCGACTAAGAAGCCTGCCAGTACAAAGTTTCCACATGTGCTCTTATTTAGACACGTTTTATCTAATAAATAATGTTATTGCTTTGTAAATCAAGGATCCTTAGCTGCTAAACGACTGGACCTTCAAAAATTTTAAAAACAGAAATGACAACAAATTCGTATATATATATATATATATATATATATATATATATATATATATGTAAATTAATCCGGTCTAGCACTGTGGGGAGAAAGAGCGAATTTGTAAACAGGGACTATTACTGCTGATAATGTAAGAATCTCCCAACAGATCGAGTTCTCTGGGTTACAGGCGTGCTTATGAAAAATAAATAAATAAATACACAAAAATTAACCTTTCTCTCTGCCGGGTGCCGATAGCCTAGGGGTTAGGATCTCCGGATGATGCCAAATCGCTCGGGTTTCAGTCCCGGCTTCAAGTGATCGGATGTCTATCCGCACTGATCAGCTGTGATACAGCGAAACAAGCCAGTCTCTGGATGACATATATATATATATATATATATAAAAATACCATCATCTGCAGACAGACTGTTTCATCAGTGTGGCTAGATATCCAACTGCTTCAAGCCGGGATCGAAACCCGACCAATTTGACATCAGTCGGAGTTACTGAGTTATCAACACACGACAGAGGGAAAGTGAATTCTAGCGTATTATTTTTTACGAATGTAAACAAACTTCAGACAGCCATAGTGTTCAATTCATTTTTAATGAAGAGCGTTTTTTTATATATATATATATATATATATATATATATATATATATATATATATATATATATATATATATATATATATATATATATATATATATATATATATATATATATATATATATATATATATATATATATATATATATATAGAAAAATTAAAATCCTCAGACACACTGGGTTGTAGATTAATATTCTTTCGTTTTTTTATTATTATTCCATTTAGATTCCTCGACTAGTTTCGGCCGAAATGGCCATCATCGGGAGGAGAAATATTTCTGCTTGCTGCTAGCACTAAACTACAGAAATTAATGTCTTGATGGAGAAAATGAACTTTTGTCTGTAGTTTTCATTTGTTTTTTTATTTTTTTATCTTTTTAACATGAATCTTTTAACATTCCTTGTGTTGGTCAAACAGTCTCTTTTAAGTTGTTATTTGAGATAAGAGCTGGATGCTGCTATGAATTCTCTGGTCAGTTTGACAGTTTTATTGGACTTGGTGAGGGGATGTGTGTCTGTTTAGTGTTTGTTTGTGTGTGTGTGTTATTTGGTTCTTAGGGAGGGAGTGAGTATGATATGTGTAAGCGTGTGTATTGCTGTGGGTGTGTGTTATCATTTGGCTCATTAGGGAGTGAGTGCGTATGATGTGTGTAAGTGTGTCTATTCGTGTGGGTGAGTGTATAAGTGTGAGGCCTCCACACCTCCGTAAGCCTGTCTGTCTTGTGTGGGTGAGAAATGTGGGTAGTTTTTTTATTTGTTGATTTAATCTATATATTGTTAAATTTGTGATTTAGCCCGGCTGGATATTTTGTTTTTAGACGTTGTATCCACTTATTTTCATGCGACTCTAAAATCTTTCTAATGTTATCTGCTCTGAACTTTTCTTATATATATATATAAATAATTAAAAACGACAGACAAGGTACTGCGATTAAGCTTTTCATTTAATTTTTCTTGTGTTCGAACAAGAGCTTTTTTTTGGGGGGGGGACAGAGTGTGTAGAAACTGTCCAAATGTTCTATAATTCCGAGCGCTTTCGGCTATACTTTTAGCCATTATCAAGAATGATTTTATTTTTTCAGTTGGAGTGTTTACATTGTGTGTATGTTTTTACTGTTATATAGATGTTAGCACATTGTGGCCGTGTTCGAAGTTAATATTGTAAAGTGTTGCCTTTTCTTTTTTAGGAAGTGGCTCGGACCGTGTACTTTTCAGCACCTCTTCGTAGCACTGAAAGAACAAGTACAAAAAGAAAAGAAGGTGTGCAACATGTTTTCAACTCAACCAAGAAACTTTCAAATACTGTAAAATCTTTGTCAGCCGGACAAAGAAGGCCTTCCGGATATGAGGATTTGGTTAAAAAGTCTGGATATTAGGGGTTATATTTAGATTAAAATAAAAGAACTGAAATCAGGTTTAACATTTATTTTCAGTGTTTTATAGTAAACAAAATAGGCTAATGGCGAGTGAAATATAACGGAATTGATTTTAAGGAAAAAGAAATAAATTATGTAATCTTAATGAAAATTCATTCAATTAAATATGCCATGTATGCAAAACAAATAATGTAACGAGGATTTTTTAATCGCTGTTGCATGATGATTCTTTCTCTTCTAATGTCGTTCTCAACTTTTTCTGCATTTTGTTTTGCTTTTATTCTTGAAATTATTTAAACGAAATACACTTTTTAACTCTGCATGCGTTACTGCAATCGTCATAGCTGAATGGAGGCTTTCTTTCCATAAAACTGACAACCTTTTCAATATCTTTTTTTCAATTTCAGTCCAGGTTCCATTACAATCATGCATCTCGTCGCTTATCTTGTTGCAGATGTGTCTCGTTGCCACTCTTTCCTCTTATTCCTATCATCTTTTGCACTAATACAAGCCATTAGGGTGAAATGAACATAAGCGATTGTGGCACCATTTAACGAGGCAGAAAAGGAAAAGAAAGAAAAGAGGAAAAGAACAGGCATTTGATAAGCAAGAACACACACACGGCTAAGAGACAATGGATAAAAGGATATTTTGATAAGTAACAAATGGCGAAAGAGTGTCATTACAATGACAGGGAAATTCTGAGTAAAAAGAAAGGGAAAGAAAGAAAGAATAAGATATGTTTTGGCATCGGCTGTGTTATCTAAGGATATGAAAACAAACTATTGGTACGGGAAGACATCTTATTATCAACTACAGACCGGCTGGCCAAAGAAAAAGAAAAAATTCAAATGAAAATGTTATTTCGATAAGTGACGAAAAACAGGCAACTAAAGGGACTTTGGACAGATATGAAAAATTAAGGACCACCTACGAGTGTCCGTTGACCGATTTTCCTTCGACGGAACATCCTTGGCCTGTGATAATAAAATCATGTTTTCAGAAATATGTACCGAAGGAAAATGAATGGGAACCTAGAAGTGTTTTTTTTTTCTTTCTTCGAGGCGACAGACTGACTGAAACTTTAGAGATGTTTCTTTTTGAGACCATGTTAAGAAGACCACCCATTCTGATAATTAGCGATAAAATACCTGACGTAAACCACGTGTAGAACAAGAGTTATGACCGCCATTGTCATATTGTCCTGTTTGCGACCAGAGAAATGATAACGGCGATTAAGAGGAAGAAAAGGGAAAGAGAAGAGATAATTTTTTTTTAGTTAAGCAAGATATTTTTTTCTTCCTGAAACAAAGCCGCGGATTCGTCCACGCCCGACTAAGACATCATTGGTCGAGTGGTGATCACGTGACGCACGAGGGAGGCTGTTGCAGCCCATCTGGAGGATGAGTAAGAGAGGTTGCTACGAAGATGTGGGGAGGGCAGTTCACGCCCCTCTGAAGTATGATGAGAAGGTGGGAGTGAGGAAAGGTTCCCAAAAATGGAAAAAGGTGGAAATTCCTAACCAGAGGGGTGGATATGTATTTAGAATTATCGAGGAACCCCCCGGCGCCGACAAACTCACCCCGGTTTTGGTCGGCGCCCATATAAACGAAGCCACAACGAGCAGAGTTGAGTTGAGTCCCAGCAGTTCCCAGAGTCAGTCTCCAGTTGAAGCAAGCCTCGCAGATAGCTGACCAAGATTCACGCACATTCCGGACCCTCTTCAACCCAAGAACAATTATTTTGAAGAGCGACTTAGATCCAGATCACCGAAACAAGTTTTTTTTGACTTTCGTCTAAAGCCCCACCGAAACACCAATTTCTTAGAGGGCAGACAACTTGAAGTGTTAAAACTTGCCTAGCGGAAAACGACGTGTCACAATCCATAGAACGGGTCGGGAGATAGATGCAGTCCTATGTATCGAACAACTAGACATAGAGTTTGTTACTTTTTTCTTTGATACTTTGAACTTTTGAGTTTTCATTTTATTGTCTTTTATGCATATTTGTGTGGTATCACCCCCGTTGAACTCGGTTTGCAGTAAGGCCCCAACCACTGTTTGATCTCGTCTGCCTAAGATCAATTCACAACGTGGGTAGGCGGACTGGGGGATCAGTGCAGTTACCTTGGTAACCAGGCGTTGGAAGCGAGTTGGGAACGACGAGGCTGATATCAAATCTAACCAGATTCCCACCCGAATCACCAAAAGGTTAGAACGTCACATTTGGAGCGGCGACACCCAAACGGAGCAGCGAGGAGCGAACGGCTAGCGCCGCGGCGAGAACATCAAAATTGGTGCTGTTTAGGGACGTCACAGTTGGTGCCGTGGTAGACTAGGATAGAACGTCACGGTTGGCGCTGCGACCAGGGGACGACGTCACAGATTATCCAAAATGACTTTCCTGACAAACAGAAAATTCAAGTCATATCACCCAAACAGTTCAAATATACACATCAAAATCATATCCGGATATGCAGGATTCCGGATCAGAGGGATTCCGGATATTAGGGATTCCGGATATTAGGGATTCCGGATATTAGGGATTCCGGATATGAGGGATTCTACTGTATTTAGTTATTCGTTTACATTTTCAGAAATGATTTGCGTCGATGACTTTTAAGCAACATCTCGTAGAAGAGGATATAGAGTTGTGGAAACGGGGGCGGTGAAAATGAAAATGTCTCTTATCGACCAGGAAGGGATTCTAAAACAAATTCTAATACTTGGTTAGATATTGTTAACTGGCTCTGACTGAGTACATTTCAGCACTTCCTCCTAGCAGAGAATTTAGAAGTATCGAAAAATAAGGTGCTGAATGTCCAAGGAGTGATTCTAAAAGAAATTCTAATATTTGGCCATTTGGTCAGATTTTGGTAAGAGGCTCGGATTTAGCTCTTTTCAGCAACCCCTTGTTGATGATAAGTAGAAGAAGATGTTGAAAATGTATTTTAAATTGCGGCAGGAGTCTCAGACTTGTCGTTAGAAAAAAAAAATTGCACGTTATCTCTTGAAACGAGACTAACGCCGCCGTTGCTGCCGACCTTTCTGAAATAACAATTAGGTGATTGTTTTGCGATTATGACATGGGTAACTCATTCGCGAGTGATCGTCCCGCACCGTACAAACAAGACAAAAATGTCGTCTCGGTTTACAAAGTAAAAGAAATAAAAAAATAAAATGGTAGTCTTCAATTCCTACTTTTTAAAAAGTGTTACATGGGAGAAATATTTGTTAGCAAACAAATAAATAAACAATGTAAGACAAAAGAATGCAAAAAAATGATCCGACTGCTGAGAAAGTCACCAGTTGCTTTGCCTTTACGCAAAATTAATACTACTCGACGACGCCGGCTGTTCGCCATGCTACTTTAAAAAATTAATTTTAATCTTCTTTTAGAACATGTTAGTATAAAGCTAACATGTTCTAAAAGCTAACATGTTTATAAATAAAATATTTTTCTTTGATGTGCTGTGTTCTTTCGTGGTTCATTATGGCTCTTCACAACTTCCTATCTTATTTAGTTCTGTGTAATATTGTCTCTTTACTGTGCTTCCTAGTCTTTGATATATCATCCATTTAGTTAGGTTGTTCAATATTTTCATCTATCACTCTTGCTTTCACTGTGTCTTTAAGTGAAATTCTTCAACCTCTTCCTCCATTTTGTCTATATTTCTGAGATGAGATATTATGTATACTACTTACATTATTCGGACTATTGTCCTCATCTTTGTTGCCATATTTATCATAACGTTTCGGCCTTTCAGTATCTGTTTATATTTCTGGGGTGATATATTATATACATGATTTACATTGTTCGGACTATTGTCCTCATCTTTGTCACCATATTTATTACAACGTTTCGGCCTTTCAGTATCTGTCTATATTTCTGAGGTGAAGTATTATGTCCACCATTTACATTATTCGGACTATTGTCCTCATCTTTGTCGCCATATTTATTACAAAGTTTCTGCCTTTCAGTATCCGTCTATATTTCTGAGATGGAGATTTATGTACATTATTTACATTATTCGGACTATTGTCCTCATCTTTGTTGCCATATTTATCACAACGTTTCGGCCTTTCAGCATCTGTCTATATTTCTGAGGTGAAGTATTATGTACACCATTTACATTATTCGGACTATTATCCTCATCTTTGTCGCCATATTTATTACAAAGTTTCGGCCTTTCAGTATCTGTCTATATTTCTGAGATGAGGTATTATGTACATTATTTACATTATTCGAACTATTGTCCTCATCTTTGTAGCCATATTTCTTACAAAGTTTCGGTCGTTGTACGCTCCGCCCTTCTTCAGGTGGTTGGAATGTCGAACTGAACCCTTTATTTCGCTCACTGGGGTAGACTGTTCTAGTTCCACGAGCCTTGTTTAATGGATATCAGTTATCAGTTATCTCCTGTTAATTTTTTTCTGAAAGTTCTCCACTGCCTTAACCGGGTATTGAACTCACGCGCCTTAGGTCCTGTCACTCGATCTAACTAACGTCTTTGTCCACTGTGCTATGTGTCCTTGACATCCATTAAACATGGCACGTTCAACTCGAACAGTCTACCCCAGTGAGCGAAATAAAGGGTTCAGTTCGACATTCGAATCACCCAAAGAAGGCCGGAGCGTTAAATGGCCGAAACGTTGTAATAAATATGGCGACAAAGATGAGGACAATAGTCCGAATAATGTAAATAATGTACTATTCTTCCATGTTCCCTGAAATTTCCATTCTCTCGTTTTGACTATAAGTACACGATTATTTTTTTGTTTCCATTTTCTTTTATTGCTTTTTCTCCTTAATAATGTTTTTTTTTCTCTCATAATCTCTAACACTCAGTAACTCCCTGCGTCATTGTGGATTTATTTCCTTGTTTGGGGATGAAATCATTAAAAATATCCTTAAAACTTCCGTGTTGGTCACATATTCTTTCCCTAACATTCTTAGCATTCTCTTGTTGAACCACACCTCAAATAGCTAAAGCCTCCTCTTCATCTCTGAGGAAATTGTCCAGTATACTATTTACATATCCGCTTACTAATACAAGAATTTTCTTTGAGTTTTGAAAAATTATAAATCCACGAAATTTTCTTCTTATATGTATTTAACTGTTACAGGGAAATGTATATCAGGATCTTATTATTCAAACAATTGATAGTGAGTTAATGTTTCATTAAGTTCTGTAAGCGAAGTGATTTCGCCATTAATCAAAATAACATTGCTATTTAATTCTTTGTATAAATTGTAATTGTTTCTTTATGATATAATATAAAACCAGCCCACTCTAATATATATATATATATATATATATATATATATATAGATAGATAGATAGATAGATAGATAGATAGATAGATAGATAATTATTTATTCGAAAATAATAACATAAATATGTTATAAAATCCCTGCAAAAATAGCCATTTTGTTTCAACACTTCTGGTGTCTTATAATGTGATGGTGTCGAATATAACATATTTATGTTATAATTTTTGAATAAATAATTATATTTGCTTTACTCTGTATTGGGCAGTCTTTTAAGAATAGTATTTGTTGGTTATTGGAATTTATTTAGTATACACCAATGCTATACTTGGGTATATATATATATATATATATATATATATATATATATATATATATATATATATATGTATTTGTATGTGTGTGTGTGTTTTTGTGTGTGTGTGTGTAAGTGTAATTGAACATTGAAGTCAACACTCACACGCAGCAGACTGTTTCATGCTAGATGCAATCGTCTGGATATATGTGTTGTTTTTTCTCGACTATTTATATATACGGGTAAGTGGTGCATTGCGGATAGTCCATTCTGACGGTTATTTATTTATTTATTTATTTTGGGGATTTATTTGGATCTGAACTTATCTCAAAATGCAGACATGAAAACAAATTTTTGCTACGTTACTTAAAAATCGAAAACTGAAAAGAATAAATGAAAATAAACAAATTAAAAATGAAAACATGTTAAAAAAAATTAACAAACAAATTAACAAACCACTTCCGTTAGAATAGACGAAAAAGAATAAGAAAAATAAAAAATAAATAAGAAAAAAAACAAGTGAATAATCAATCCAAATAAATAAATAAAGTAAGTAAATAATAAACAAATTAACAAACCACTCCCGCCAAAATAACAGGTAGAATAGACTACAACAATCAATCTACAAATTGGACGAAAAAATAGCTATAACTGCTATATAAACGATAAAAAAAATTTAATCGGAAACCGAAAATAATAAATAAAAATATACAAAGTAAAAAGAAAAAAAGAAAAAACAAGTAAAATAAATTAACCGAAATAAATAAGCAAATTAACAAACGGCTCCCGCTAAAATAATCGTTAGAATGAATAAAAATAAGTAAGCAAAAACAAGTAAAAATAATCAGTCCCAATAAATAAAATAATTATCAAATTAAAAAGCTGTCGCCGCCAAAATAACAGAATAGACTACAGCAATCGATACAAAAATTGGACGAAAAAATAGCTTTAATTATCTTACAAGACCAGAACAAACTATTATATAAACGATCTCAAATAATCTCATTTTTACTACGTTACTAAAACATCGAAAACCGAAAAGAATAAATAAACAAAAAATAAAAATAAATTAATGTAAATAAATAAATAAACAAACCACTCCCCACAAAGTAACCGTCAGAATGGACTACCCACAATGCACCAGTGACCCGGATATATAAATAGTCTAGAAAAACCCGACACATGTGGCCTGACGATTGATAAATCCTGTGATAATGAGGAAATAACCTTAGCTAAGGCATACTTGGCCTTGCTTATCAAGAAGCAGATTGGCCTGGATAAATCTCTGGGATTTCCCTACGAAGTTTATTTGAGGCAGTCTCCCGTTTTTGTTCCTTTGCTGCAACTGATTTACAACTGGATGAAACGGAGGTCTATACCTCAACGCTTCACCAGGGGTGTGATGAAGTTGCTGCGCAAGGACAAGAACGGTGAGGATGGGTTAGGTAACTTTCGGCCTTTAACCATGTTAAATACAGAGTTAAAGATTTTGGCAAAAATCTTAGCCAATCTTAGTTTGCAGGTTGTCCTCTCTAGTCTGATTTGCTCCGAAAAGAATTGCGCTGTGAAGGGCAGGACTATTCAGAACAAGCTTCATATGGTCCGTTTGATCCTCAAGCAAGTCGACAGTGAAGCCTAGCTGATCAATTTAGATCAGTCCAAGGCCTTCGATAGGGTTGACCATCGATTCCTGGAAGCTGTCCTTTCGGCAGCCGATTTCAGGCCGTACTTTCGCACCCGACTTCTGTATGCGACTCCCGGTGCGCTGGTGGAAGTGAATTGGGTAAGATCGGAATCTTTCATATTGTCTCGTTCCATTCGTCAAGGTTGTCCGCTTTCGCCTATGCTTTAAGTTCCTGCGTTGGAATCTTTCCTTCGCAAGTTAAAGTCACATTAGGCCCTAGGCAGAATTTCCCTACCTGGTGCTACCACCTCGGCCAGGTATTGTGCATATGCTGAGGACATTTCGGTTCTTGTGTCGAGCATGAGCCGAGATTGACGAAGTCAGTAAAGAGATCATTTTTTATGAGATGGTGACAGGGGCCAAGATCGGCCGCGATAAGTCTGTTGGCTTGCGGTTAGGTGCCTAGAAAGGAGTCTGTCTTCCCGGACCTTTCCTCTGGATGGACGGCCCAATCAAGATACTCGGCGTCTGGTTCGGTCCCGATATCCAGTTGGAAATGAACTGGTCGGAGGTACAAGGTAAGGCTGAGGTCGCATTTAGTTTGTGGTCTCGGAGGAAGCTTTCCTTAAAAGGGAGAGCGGAAGTATGTGTTTCGCACATCTACCCGAATATCTTTTACAAACTCTCTATACTTCTTCCGTCTGCCATACTAATTTCATTAGTCATGCTCTTTTTCTCCTCCTTGTGGGGAGGCAAAGCCGCTATAGTACCTCGGGAGATCTGTTGCCTCCACTTTTCTGAAGGCGGTCTGGGTAGGTCTAGCATTGAGATTCGTCAATATATGCTTCGCATCGCGTTCCTAAATCGAATGTATCCTGATTCGGATGGGGAGGGCGCCTTCTGGAAGATGGCCGTAAGAACTTCCCTTCCCTGAGAAGTGTACACTCGTGTAAAACCGACTGTTTACCCCGAGCTGAGTGCTCTTTCTATTGTGAATGCCGATAGCGGGAGCCAGATGGGCTCTCCAACGCCCAAGCGTTGTCTCGTAGGGCATTGTATCAAGTGTTAGCGGGGCGTTCGTGATGAGCTGATTGACGAGCTCGGTCTTACATAAATATAGCGTTGGGCTCCCGGGTTGAAATGTCTCAATAACCATGAGGCATTACTCCTCTGGCTGGTGATTCAAGGAGCCCTCTGGATCGCCAGAAGACTTTGTTCAGCGAGATTGGAGAAATTTCCAAACTGCCGGCGCTGTAGCGAGGAGGTTGAGATCCTGGGTCACGTTTTCTTTAATACAGGTTCGTAGCGCCGTTGTGCAAGTTTATTGAATGCCTCATGGTTCGCATGCTGCGTGAAAAGTTCTTTGTCCTTGAGGTCAGTTCTGTTTGTAGCAATTTGGTACCGCCGATGACGAAGGCTGAACATTATGTGTTCTTGTGCTTACTAGATGTTATGAGAGTCGTGATTTGGACGACGCGTCAAAAGGAATTCTATGGAGGCGAGAAGTTCACTTCTTCCCAACTGATCTTGTTCTTTAAGCATCAGCTTAAAATCGAGATTAGGACAGAAAAGCGGCGGCACACTTCATCAGAATTTAGCAAAAGGTGGGTGAATCTTGCGCGTTTGTGTCGAGTGATAGGGGCTGACCTGGAGTGGCATTTTCATGCAGGTTAGGCCTCAAGATATTGTTCTTCCTGTATTAAACATAGGCTAACCCCACCCAGATTTAGGTTATTCTAGGTTTTCATTTTTTGTCTTTATTTTTATCTCTTTAGTTTAATTTTGCTCATTGGCCCCTTTTATTTCTATCCTTAATTTCTTTAGTTAAACTACCCATCCCCTCCCTCGTTAGGTGTCAGTTCTCTGGTGGGTGCGTGACGCCTTTTGTTTCGGCTGTGATTTTTGTATTTGTTGTTGTGTCTGAATGAGTGCATATTTGAGTGAATGATTGAATGAATAGATGTTTTTATATTATGAACTTCCTGCATTAATTTCGTCCAGTTAACTCATATTTCTGCCACATTTAGAAACTGTGGGGTTTTATTACATAGTTTCGTACATCTTTATAAATAATCATTTGTGGTAAATTTTTAAATTTGTTGTTTTATTCCCCACCCCACAGACAATTATTTGTGCATATCGGGGTTAAGACTTTTATAGAGACATGTGGTATTATGGTGACTGTAAAAAAAAGTTAAGTATGAATCCGTTGAATTGGTGTAAGGAATATTGTTGTCTCTTTGGATCAGTGTTTGTGGCTAACTAAGGTTAAAATTAAGACAGAGCGTCCCTTTTCCCCATCCCCCATTTTTTGCCTTGGTTTTGTATTAGCCTGATGATGGCGTCTAGCATGAAACACTATGTCGCCTCTGAGTCTTGAATTCAATGTTCACTTTTATATTTACATACACTCTATCTCTGATATTTATCACTTTATCCCATAAATATAGCATGCCTTAAAAGTATATTTCTTCATATATATATATATATATATACATATATATATATATATATATAGAGAGAGAGAGAGATACCCGGTTAAGGCAGTGGAGAACTTTTAGAGGTAAATTAACAGGAGAGCTGGCACGTGGAACTAGAACAGTCTACTCCAGTGAGCGAAATTTGACACCCCAGTTCGAAAAAGAAAATATAAAAGATTTCATTGTTCAAAAATAATTATTTCATCATTTAAAATGAAGAAAATTAAAGGCATGAGCGCAAGGAAATGTAACTTGAAACTTAATCCCAATGCGGCAATATCGAACCCTAACATGAATTTTGCATGTCATTGACACAAGAATGATCGGAAAGTTATTTTCAGCTAGTACATATATATATATATATATATATATATATATATATATATATATATATATATATATAATAAAAAGGCTTAAACACTAATATTCCATGGTTATCTTACTCTGTCCTGGACATTGAATTCTACCTGGATTCTATCCTCTCTGGTCATATATATATATATATATATATATATATATATATATATATATATATATATATATAATGTTTCAGTTGTTTCTGTCTATATTTCTGAAATGAGGTATTATGTACACTATTTACATTATTCGGACTAATATCCTCATCTTTGTCGCCATATTTATTACAACGTTTCGGCCTTTCTGTATCTGTCTATATTTCTGAGATGAGGTATTATGTACATTATTTACATTATTCGGATTATTGTCCTCATCTTTGTCGCCATATTTATTACAACGTTTCGGCCTTTCAGTATCTGTCTATATTTCTGAGATGAGGTATTATGTACACTATTTACATTATTCGGACTAATATCCTCATCTTTGTCGCCATATTTATTACAACGTTTCGGCCTTTCTGTATCTGTCTATATTTCTGAGATGAGGTATTATGTACACTATTTACATTATTCGGACTAATATCCTCATCTTTGTCGCCATATTTATTACAACGTTTCGGCCTTTCTGTATCTGTCTATATTTCTGAGATGAGGTATTATGTACATTATTTACATTATTCGGACTATTGTCCTCATCTTTGTCGCCATATTTATTACAACGTTTCGGCCTTTCTGTATCTGTCTATATTTCTGAGATGAGGTATTATGTACATTATTTACATTATTCGGACTATTATCCTCATCTTTATCTCATCTCGTATTTATTACAACGTTTCGGCCGTTGTACGCTCCGGCCTTCTTCAGGTGGTTAGAATGTCGAACTGAACCCTTTATTTCGCTCTCTGCGGTAGACTGTTCGAGTTCCACGTGGCATGTTTTAATGGTTGTTAGTTATCAGTTATCTCCTGTTAATTCCGTGAGGACATCTGTTTATAATACCCAGAAATTCATACACAAATGCCCTCAAGAACAGTGGATAAAGGTTTTGGTTAGATCCAATGACAGGACCCAAAAAGTGTGAGTTCAGTACCTGGTTAAAACGGTGGAGAACTTGGAGAGCGTACAACGGCCGAAACGTTGTAATAAATATGGCGACAAAGATGAGGACAATAGTCCGAATAATGCAAATAATGACTCATATAAGAAATATAGACAGATACAAAATTAGACAGAAATATAGACAGATACTAATTTTTTTTTATGATAGCTATTTTATATCTGTGCAGACATTCACTCTTGTTGTTATGCAGACATGAGTTTAAATTGGTTTATTCTATTTTTCCTGAAGTGGGTATTAAATTTCTCATTATTCAAATCAATAAATTCTTATAAAAAAAAAGTAGTTACACTATTTACATTTTTCGGATAACGATTGGTATTGCATTAATATTTTTGAAGATCAATGTTAACTGGAAAAGAGAAAACCAGAAGAGAGATCCACAAGCGAGAAGTGCGATAGAAGAAACTCTTCGCATAGGACTTACGGTTATATCAAGTCATTTCAATAGTAAAATGATGAGGCCCTGCGGACAATCTAGAAATGTGCTTAAATTTATGAAATCTAGGTACCAAAAAGGAAAAGTCATCAAAACAATTACCCTGTAAGTATATATACAAAAGGTCTAGGGAAGATACATTAAGCGGTCGGAAAGGGATTGAGGCCGAGATGTCAAGTCAGGACCAATAACGTTTCAGATTCTTCTTTGGATTTTATGAAGAATCTCTAAAAGGATCATCAGACCAGATGTGGTGATAATATTCGAAGAATGGACGAAACATAGACTTATAAACATGTAAGAAATATTCTGACATAGGGAAACAATCTTCTTCATAACAGGCCTAGCAATTGATTTAATATAATCTTTCCAGTTCATGTCAGCGGAAAAAAAAACTTTACTCCGAGAAAGGCGCAATGATTTACTATCTGGGAGGTTAGCATCAGCCATGCTGGTGGAAGGCAAAAAAGTTTCTCTCTATCAAATGATTAAAAGAAAGCAGTTTTGTTTTGGAGGTATTAAAGTTCACAAGTCATTTGAACAACAGATTGTAATTCATTTTTAGATCAGCTGCCAATTTGACCTTATCGAACCGATCAGATTTATCATTAAGACAGGAGTAAATAGTTGTGTCATCAGCATAGATATTGAACTGAGAACTTTAGGAACAACTTAGATCCAAGAATAGAGATCTTGAAGACATTAATGCAAAAAAGATATAGAAGATGGTTCGTTCAAAACGGCGATATTGCGATTTGATAAGAATCAATTCAAAAATCTGTTACGAAATGCCATAACCTTTCAACTTATGGAGAATTTCAGCATTCCAAACTCTGTCAAATGTCTTTGAGATATCCAAAGCAACAGCCATAGCTTCACAATTCTTATCTAAAGCTTGGCAGACTCTTTCAACAATCACCATTAATACATCAGCAGTTAACCTAGAGAAGCGAAAGCCATATTTCTTGTCTGCGAGGTGAGATGCTTAACCAGTTCAGAGATGATTAGAATATCTAGTATTTTGCCAAAAATATGTAGAAGGCTAATAGAACGATACTTAGAAGGATCAGACGGTCCGCCTGTATTCTTAAAGGCTGAAATTACAGAAGACGATTTCGAACAAACAGGAAAGCAGGAAAGTGTTTAGAGAGAACAAGAGCCAGTGCAAATGTACATTTTTAAGGGCTATAGCAGGGATAGCATTAAGTTCAAATACTTTATATAGAGATGGTTGCATAAACTATGGACATAGTTATATTCTTATCACTCAATACAGATTCATTTCTAATTGAAAATTAGGATAATTCAAATGAGTCAAGTATAGAATTGGAAGAGAATTTACGAGGAAAACATTTTGCTTTGTCAACAAATGTTAACACCTCAAATTGAGTGAACTGATATGGCATAGAAGACTTGTTCTTATTAAACGCACTATTACAGTGCCACTATTGGTCGCCAAAAGCAAACTTGGTAAAGACTGTATGGTGCTTCATTCTGTCGGCAAAGAAAGACTTACCCACTTTGAGTACATTACTACAATTATTACGAGCAAATATAAAGAGGCGTCTGTTGTGATCGAAACTATCACAATGGTTGCCGGAAAAATAACTCCTGTTGTTATAGCGTCTGAACATAAAATTGTAATGGTCATGGTCTCACCTTCTTTTTCCAAGACGGTACAAAAGCATTGATGCCGTCTTTCACCCAAGCAGAAACCTCTATCTCCATCGGAAGTTTAAGAATATCAATCCAAGGGACGTCTCGAAAAAAGCTATGAAATAAATCCCAATCAGTCCACTGATGACAGAAAGAAGTCTTGTGAATAGGAGGAGGTTCCTTTCTAATGGAGGATCCAAAAAATGTCAATAAATACTACAACGTGATCTGAATTGCTAAGTGGCCAGAGTTGTGAAGCTCGACAAGAGTTAGGAGAGGAGGGTAGTTAAAAATCAAGTAAAGAAACGTACTGATCTCAAGTATTCGGGAAAGGAATAAATTAATATAAACTAATAAATTGTTTATTCTTTTTCTTTCTCTCTTTTGGCATTTATTCCCTTTCTTTCTTATTGACTTTTTATCTTCCTCTTTCCGACTTTACTCTTCTCGCATACACTATCTACTCTACACGTTTTCTCTTCATCCTTCTTCCTAACTCTTTTCTTCTTTATCGCTCTTCAAATTTCTTTCTTTCTTATCGTCCTTTGGTGTTTTTTTTTTTACTTTTTTACAACTTTATTTCTTTCTCTCTCATTCTTTCTTACTCTAACGTCTTCTCCTTCTTCCTTTTTTCTTCCTTTTTCTTTCTTCTTCTAAGTGGATTTTCTCTTTCTTCGACTCTGTTTTCTCTCTCTCTTTCTCTTTCCCTTTCTTTACTATTTTATGTCACTTTCCCCTCTATCTTATCTCTCTCTGATTCTTTTTTCTCTTTCCTATTTTATCTCTCTCTCTCTCTCTCTCTCTCTCTCTCTCTCTCTCTCTCTTTCTAATTCATTCCCCCTTCTCTTCATTCTATTTATCTCTCCCTTTGTTCTTACTCTTTCTCGTTTCGAATATCTTCCAAATACAAATCGCATATAACTTACCGGAAGTTTCTCTTGCTTTTATGTAGAACGAGTTTATTATTTGGCTAATTTCATTGTCTTTCTAATCTTACCCACACGGATGAAAGGAAGCCATTGTTTCTGTAGCCACCCCAGCGTTTACAGTAATAGACTCCTAAGCAGTACATCATTAACAGCATGTGGAAACCAGCTTCCACAATAGATCTGGTTCCATTTAGTTAAAAATTAGGGCAGGTGTGGAGACACATTGTCCGCTGTCGAGTCAGGAAATAAAGGAAAAGGCGTGGCTCATATGGTAAAATAAAAGATTTACTTTTTATTAATTTCTTTTTGAATTTCTGGGATGGCGAGTTCCATTATTTACACTATTTACATTCAGGTCTATTGTCCTCATCTTTGTTGTTTTTATCACATCGTTTCAGCTGTTATACGTGCCGGCCTTCATCAGGTATATGTCGATCCGGGTAACCTACATTCTTTACCAATTTATTTAATCTACGAAGGTCAACTGTACTCGTAGAACAATAGCTTACTGGATTAAATCGTTGGTTCGTGGATTTACTGTCATAATGAGTGTGAGTTAATTCCTGGCCCAGGCAGGGTGAGCAATAATTGAGCAGTAGTAAAAATAAGATCTAGACGAGATATCCCTATTCAAACGGGTGACCCAACCTCGGCCAGAAAACCGGATCTGATAGTTTAGAAGAAAAAACATGAATGTGGGAGCCATGAGAGTTGTTAAGTCTAGAACCAATCCTGAAAAGACAAGGAAAGAGGCTGAAGGAACTTGAAATAAGGAAAGATATATATTGAAACAATATATATATATATATATATATATATATATATATATATATATATATATATGAAGAAATATAGTCATAAGATGTGCTATATTTATAGGATAAAGTGGTCAATATCAGAGATAGAGCGTATGTAAATATAAAAGTGAACATAAAAGTCAACACTTAGAGGCGACAGTCTGTTTCATGCTATAGGTGGCCTGACGATTGCATATAGCATGAAACAGACTGTCGCCTCTAAGTGTTGACTTCTATGTTCACTTGTATATATATATATATATATATATATATATATATATATATATATATATATCGAACATTGTTCAACCCATTCTGCTGCCATTCCTACAACAGAAAGATGGTATACCATTCCAATTTGAACCCTCGATAAAATTCCTCCTTGGCAAAAATGGCACACCTCTGGTGCTTGTGGGTGGGGAATGATGAACAGTGTCATTTAGATCTCGAAAATTGTTCCTGAAACAGAAAGGTGATGTGTTGTTGCAGCAGAATATTACCTGCCCTCATGACACCTGTATTATTCAACCTGTAAGCCTTTTGACCACATCCCTGGTCGACAGAATCACCTGTTTTATCCCACTCTGAACATATATGGGACGACGATTGACTCAATCAGTTAGAACATCTACATCTCTTATAGTATTGTGTCAACAGATGTTATATAAAGTTGTCAAAATATCATCCGCCATCTGTACATGCGAGATTACAGGCCTTGTATTAATATGGAGTCTGGGAGTATATTAATGTACGCCTTATTATTCTAAGCTGGAATTTTTTAAAGGAATTCATCCCAAGCAAGGCGGGAGTGCCACTAGAAAGCAGCGGGTTACAGAGAGTGAGAACAAGAGTAAAGAGGGGTGTTTGATGAAAGGGTAAAGAGAAGGATGGGGATCAAGATCAAGGCATCAGTGGATGTCGATTGACATTATATTTGAATATTTGAAGATTATGGCTATCAGGGAAGCAAGTAAGAGGAAGGGACTTCTACTGTCTGGAAGTGCGAAAGAAGAAGCTTTTGGAGTAGAAGAGACGGTTACATTTAAATGTTTTGACAGTAAAAGGGTTGGACCGAGATGCCAACCTAGTAGCTTAAATTCATGTAGTTTGCCAACCTAGTACCTTAAATTCATGTAGTTTGCGGTACCTGTGAAAGTAGCTCATCAGAGCAGTTGCCATGAAAATATTTGTACAAAAGATAGAGGGAGATCACGGCACGTCTGTGAGAAAGTGTCCGTAGACGAGATGCTAGATCAGGACCTATCACATTGCATATTCGTCTTTGGATTTTATCGAGGAGCTCGAGATGAACAGCGGGGCAGTAGACCATATATGGCAGCAGTATTCAATGCAAGGACGAATAATTGATTTGTAGATTTGAAGGATGGACTCAGATCAGAAAAACCTTCTGGAGCGACACAGAGAACTAACTTTACTTCCGGAAGATGATTCAGTATAGTCGTTCCACCTCAGGTCAGTGGAAAGCGTGAGTCCAAGAAGGCACAGACAGACGCTCTCGTGGAGTTGAGCATCAATTAGTAATCTTTCAAATATTATCAGATGATCGTTCGCCTTTATCGTAGATTTTGATTATAATGATACTGTTAAACTATGTTTCTTCATGGGGGATAAATAATTACTAAGATTAATTAATCTGGCATAAGGCCACATATAATGATGTTAGTACAGAAATTGTATTAACACGAAATAAGACCCAGATTGCAAACCTTGAAAATCAGCATATCAGATTTCGGCTTTTATTAGGACTCAAACACCTATCAATGCCGCCGATTGGTAATGGTAATGGTAATTTTAGCTGTTTCCCTACAAGGAAACATTTTGTATTCACTGACCGATCAGCCATCACTGATCTCGAGTGAAACTTATAAAATCTTTCTCTTAAAACATTGGATATATTCAATTAAGTTAACCATAACTAGGATAAGAAATTGTTTGTAAATATTAACCCCCCCTCCAAAATGAAACTGCTATCCTTCAACCATCATCGAGAACCATTTTGCCCTTCATCAGCATGGCTGATGCTAACCTCCAAGAGAGCAGTTCATTGTCCCTTCTTGGTCCCATATTTTCTACTGACATGGAAAAAGAGTAATTATATTGAAACAATTGTTAGGTCAGAGGCTAAGAAGGTTGGTTAACCACGTAGCAGACAAATTCCTCTCATCAGAATCCATCTGGTACATTTAGAAATTTCTTGTACGTCCGTGCATTGAATATTGCTGCCATATCTGGTTAGGTTTTCCGCCTATATATCTCGAGATTCTTGATGAAATACAAAGAAATGGTCTGTAATGTTATTCTTCCTAACAGAGCATATTGATTTCAGTCAGTTTCCAACTTCCAAGACGGGGCTTTACTGTGCTTTTTCTATAAATATTTTCATGGCAGGTGTTCTAATAAGTTCTTCACCTTGGTACATTGACCGCATTAATTTAAGCGTACCACCAGATTGAATACTGGGTCTAATGGTTTTATTGTAGAAATTTATTTTCTCGCACTTCTCACCTGTGGAACGCTATTCCGATTCATTGCTTCCCTGTCACTTACAATACTCACAAATTTAACTAGGATGCTAATCGCTATCTTCTCTCTTCCTGAATCCTATTGTTTTACTGTTCTTTCTCTACACTAATGTCTTCTCATTCTCTTCGAGTCCTAGTAACCCTTTGTGTCTTAGTGGCATTTTCGCCTTGTTTTGAGTGAAATGAAAAAATACATCATTTAAATATAATTAATTTTACTAAGTTTTATATGACATTTAACAAATTCCATGTGTCAATGTGGCCTTGTCGTCCACAGCAAGGCTGGGCTAGTATCACATTTAAGAAAGCACTAATACAATTTCTTTCCCTTACCTGATTTTCGCCACAATAGCCTCTGCTAGCATGCATAAGTGTAAAGCGAAAGGCACCATCCAATTCTGGTCCTCATTTATTGTTTACGATAGGAGAGTCCACCATATATGACATGTGGCTAAATGGACGAAATATGTAAAAGAAAGACTGTGCTGCGCCAGTTTTTAATGAAAATAGTTATTCGGAAAACTGGAACAGATGAGAAATCTACAAATGTCCAAGGTAATAAGATTGTTTTGGATAATAGTCCAAAGACTTTTACCAAACTTACCTTAGTAGAATTTGACTAATCTTAGTGTTATACACCACATTGCCAATTGGAGGAAAAACGGGTTATAGAAAGTTTATATTGCACCAAGTTTCTCAATTGGGATGATATATCTACCTTGAAAATCAGCATTTGAAACACTGGCTTTTATAGAGGTTCGAACACTGATCACTTTTGCTGATGGGAAGTACGCATTTACCTTAGGTATAATAGCAAGTTAATGTATTATATTATTTTCTAAGATTCTTCGAACATTGACATTATTGAAGCAATTGCCAATAATAGATACGAAAGCCGATTTTTTTTTATTTGCGAGAATCTGATAACAACAAATTCAGGAAAAGTCTACCATATTGACTCTGCTAAAAGTACAACACATATTCAGAACTTCTCACCATTGCAAAGTTCTTAAAATAAGAGAAAGTCGTAAAAAATAAATGCTATCGGCCATACAGTCACGCATTGTACTTGGCAGTAACTCGGGAAGATTTCTTTTACACTTAATAGCAAATAAAAACCAACGATTTATGTAATTCTGAAAAAAAGAAATTATTGTCAGCAGCCCTTCGGGCGTTTTTGCGGTTCATGTCCTGTTGGCTGAGAAAGGTTTATTGTAAGTGAAGGAAGATGACAGTCGAATTTTTGCTTTGAAGATAAAAGCTGACTTTGTGATGTATAGGTTTCTTTGTTTCGATTCTCTTCTGAAACCGTTTCTGTTTTTAGCATTTGGAGCTGACAAAAAGATAAGTATTTGGTTTTCTTAAATTCCTGTTTATGAAAAATATTTCACCAATTTAACAGAGAATGACCAATGAAGTTTAATTGAAATATAAACAAATGAAAATACGACCTATTCAAAAAGATAGAAAGAAAGAAAGAAAGAAAGAAAGAAGGAAGGAAGGAAGGAAGGAAGGAAGGAAGGAAGGAAGGAAAATGCGATCTATTCCAAAAGAAAGAAAGAAAGAAAGTAAGAAGGAAGGAAGAAAGGAAGGAAGGAAGGAAAATGCGATCTATTCCAAAAGAAAGAAAGAAAGAAGGAAGGAAGGAAGGAAGGAAGGAAAATGCGATCTATTCCAAAAGAAAGAAAGAAAGAAAGAAAGAAAGAAAGAAAGAAAGGAAGAAAGAAAGAAAAGAAGAGAAATACAAAATGAGAGAAATACTGAATGCCTGAAAAATAAAGAAATAGAAAAAGAAAGAAAAAAGAAGAAAACCGAGAAAAAAGAAGAAAAAGAGAGAAAGAAAAAGAAAGAAATAAGGAAATAAAAATCAATGAAAGAAATGAGAAAGTAAGAATGAATTAATGAAAGAAAAGGAAAGAAAGAAATGGAGATAAAGAAATACAAAACGAAGAAAAAGAAAGAAAGAATGAGTGAAAGAAAGAAAAAAGAACGAAATAAGAAAGAATGAAAAAAGATTTGAGAACTAAAGACATTCTGACGAAAAGAAAGACTAAGTGATTAAAAAAAGAAATGAAAATTGGCAAACAGGAAGAACAGGAAAAAATACAACAACAGACAAATTGATTAAGAGAGAAAGAATGAATGAAAGAACAAATATATTAGGTTGGTGCAAAAATAATGACGTAATAATGTCGTTTTTTGACGTATTTTTAACGTCAAAAAACGACATTATTACGTCATTATTTTTGCACCAACCTAATAAACGAAAAAAGAGGGGGAAGAAAGAAAGAAAGAAAGAAAGAAAGAAAGAAAGCAAAATATGCGTGAAAACAGAAAAATGAAAACGCACAAATAAAATGAAGCGACGAAAAGACTGATCAAGATTTGGGAAAAGGACAGCTGTAAGAAATGAAGTTCAACAAAAAGAAAAGTGTAACAAAAAAAAACAGCGAAAATGTAAGAATTAATGAATGAATGATTGATAATAAAAAAAAGTAACCAAATAACGTGTCATCAAATACCACCCCAGAAAAAAAAAAGTTATTTTTGCTCGACACGCAAAACGATATTAATAAAACAAGAGAGACGCATTATTCATTAATGACATCCCGAATATTCCCAAAGGGACATCTTTTGTTTTTTACCCGATGTCTTTTTTATATTTGAACGCCTTCCAATCTCACTATGACTCTGAAATATCAAATAGGAAAAGCTTTTAATGCTTTTGCCATTAGAATTATAATCTTAAGTACATGGTCGCCTGAAATAACTTCATTGGCGCTTACCTGAGCAAACCTCACACGAGATGTAGAAATGGTGCTACCTTAGCGATCAAACGTTTCGCAAATTTCGTAGTTAATTTCTCAGAAAATAAAAAACTAAAACAAATGGGTATTTACTAAGTTTAGTATCATTGAGCGCAAAGCCATACAGTAGATAGAAGGATGCACCAGTCGTCAATTCTATGGCAACACAGAAATTTAACTACCTGGAGAATGTTATAATAGACGATGGTTAAAAATGTCATACATAAATCCGAAGAGCCATCGGAATAGGTACATATGTCTTCCAGAATCTTAACAAAGTATTCAAACTTCTGAGCTGCTATGCAATATCAATTCTCTTATATAGCAAAATGCATACTGGGTAAATAACTAAAATAATCGCCATCTTTTATGTTACATGAAAATTTATTTCAAGAAAATAAATTAAAAATGTTCTTAACCGAGCAATCTTCTTCTTCTTCTTCTTCTTCTTCTTCTTCTTATTATTATTATTATTATTATTATTATTATTATTATTCACGTTCTTATTCATCTCCTTATTCACGTTTTTCTTCTTCCTCTTTTTCTTCTTCTACATATTCTTTTTCTTTTTAAGCTTCTTTTTCTTAGTCTTCTTCGTCTTCTTATTTTTATTATTATTTAAGTTCTTAATCTTCTTCATATTTTTCTTATTATTGTTCGTGTACTTCATTTACTTCTTATTCATGTTTTTTCTTCGTCGTCGTCTTATTATTATTATTATTATTATTATTATTATTATTATTATTATTATTATTATTATTCATTTTCTTATTCTTCTTCATCTTCTTATTAGTCTTCTTCGTCTACTTCTTCTTCTTCTTCTTCTTCTTCTTCTTCTTCTTATTATTATTATTATTATTGATGTTCTTTATCTACTTATTCATGATTTATTTCTTCATATTCTTTTTTCTTCTTTTTAGTGTTCTTCGTTGTCTTATTCTTCGTGTTCTTCATTTTCTTATTCATGTTCTTCCTCCTCATCCTTTTCTTCTTCTTCTTCATATTTTCTTCTTTTTCTTATTCATGTTCTTCTTTGTCTCCTTCTTCTTATTCAGGTTTTTCGTCTTTTCTTCGTGCTCTTTTTTCTTCAACTTCTTCATCATCTTTATCATCAACATTATCTTCCTCTTTCTCATCTTTATGTTCTTTTTCTTTGTCGCCTTCTTATTATTCATGTTTTTCGTCTTCATATTCTCCTTCTTCTTCTTCGTATTCATGTTCTTATTCTTCGTTTTCTTCTTCTTCATCTTGTTTTTCGTATTATTATTATTATTATTATTATTATTATTATTATTATTATTATTATTATTATTCATCTTTTTTATGTGTCCTGTCCATCCTGTCATTTATAAGCAATATCTGTCCCCTTGCTACCTCTCCCTGTGTCAATTCTGGCATCCAATTAGACAAACTCGTTAATTAGGTTACCTGCTGATTTCACCTGCCCAACTTCAGAATATCTTGCGAGTATAAAATTCTCTAAGACTTCCGTCCTCATTATGTATCCCAGAAATTTCAACAGCCTCTTTTTGAGTGTAAATTCTAATTTTCCTTCAAACTTTCTCGTTACTCACATGTTCACCCATGTTACTCTCAGCATCCTTCTATAGAACCAAATCTCTGTGATGTTCGTATCTTCTTCATGCTTGAGGAAACTGTCTAAGATTCACTGCCATATAGATGAATAAACATGGCATACCAATTCAGTACAATTTCTAATTCTTTGTTTCTAACGAAACTTTCCTGAGTCTTAATGATATATTTTGTTTCTGAAAGGCATCATTCGTTGTTGTATAATTCTATTATTGAAAATTTATAGAGAATATTCACTATCTGTGTATATTTCTGAGATGTACACTATTTACATAATTCGGACTATTATCCTCGTCTTTGTTGCCATATTTATTACAACGTTTCGGCTTTTCTGTCTCTGTCTATATTTCTGAGATGAGGCCGGAGCGTACAAAGGCCGAAACTTTGTAATAAATATGGCGACAAAGATGAGGACAATAGTCCAAATAATGTAAATAGAATATTTAATAGTGAATATTTTTAAAGTTTGTGGTTAAGAGTTACCAAGAGCATGTTACACTATAGAAGGTTCTCGAACAAATGCTGAATTTTATACGATAATCTGGTAATAGATTTCATGTAGTTTTTTAAATTAACAATCGGCAGAGGAGAGATCACATGTTATTTTGTTATTTTCTTGTTGACTGTCCTCTCTTAATGTCCACTGCCCTGAGTATGACGATGAACTGGATTCACCCGTCCCTGGGTATGACAATAAATTTGCATCCAAGTTATGGGCAAGACGATAAACTACTTCCAACAGCAAGGGCCTCTGATCAGAAGGTTTTGAAGAGCGTAGAACCACATATTAGTTGTTTGTGTTCCCAGGTCCACCCGGGGTCTTAGCACCTGTTAGGGTCCCAACTATTGGTAAATAGTTAATCCCCAAACTGGGGTCAAAGCACTATGAAATTATTACCAATAATACATCATTACATTTATGAAGGAAATAAACATTACAGGCAATACCCTATGAAGGAAAAATTATTACCAGCAATATATTTTTGAAGGAAAAAATATTACCATGAATAAAAATATTGACGGCATTGAGGTTGATGTGCTATAAAATGAAACAAACCAAACAATCGTAATATCCACCAACATGAACCAACAAATAACTAGCATGAAAGAATGTTTTTCTTAGGACGTAGAAAGAAAGAAAGAAAGAAAGAAAGAAAGAAAGAAAGAAAGAACATATCTAAGGACAAAAAAGAAAGAAAGAAAGAAAGAAAGAAAGAAAGAAAGAACGGACATATCTAAGGTCGAAGAAAGAAAGAAAGAAAGAAAGAAAGAAAGAAAGAAAGAAAGAAAGAAAGAAGGAAATAAAACGGTCAGATAAGGATGCTGGGAAAGAAAGAAAGAAAGAAAGAAAGAAAGAAAGAAAGAAAGAAAGAAAGAAAGAAAGAAAGACTGTTGACAGTAAGAAAGAAAGAAAACTGTCAGATAAGGATGCTGAGAAAGAAAGAAAGAAAGAAAGAAAGAAAGAAAGAAAGAAGAAAAGAAAGACTGTTGACAGTAAGAAGGAAAGAAAACTGTCAGATAAGGATGCTGGGAAAGAAAGATAGAAAGAAAGAAAGACTGTTGACAGTAAGAAGGAAAGAAAACTGTCAGATAAGGATGCTGGGAAAGAAAGAAAGAAAGAAAGAAAGAAAGAAAGAAAGAAAGAAAGAAAGAAAGAAAGACTGTTGACAGTAAGAAAGAAAGAAAACTGTCAGATAAGGATGCTGGGAAAGAAAGAAAGAAAGAAAGAAAGACTGTTGACAGTAAGAAGGAAAGAAATAAGTAAAAATCGACGGGCATGAGATGAAACTAATATTAACGCAAAATAATGAATTGTATTAGGTTGGTGCAAAAATAATGACGTAGTAGTGTCGTTTTTTGACGTATTTTTAACGTCAAAAAACGACATTATTACGTCATTATTTTTGCACCAACCTAATACAAACCAGTGTTGGAATCAGGCATAAATTTTTTAACGTTTAAATTAGAAATTGTAATCCTAAATAAAATAAAAAAAAAACAACACGTCGCTAACCAGAGCAGCTACATATCACAAGCATCGAGTTTTATCATAAAAGCGGATGACTGTCACCTCGTATTCGCACCGAAAACAGATTCTACCCGGCGTCAGAGACACCATTCAAACAACACCTGTTCGTGCGTTAAGCAACTTTTACGTAAAAGATATGATCCACGATCTTATTTGTTTGTCTTTGATTATTGGCGATTGATTGTTTGACTGATTTGTTTGTTTAACGGCGCATCGACTACTTATGGATCATTTAATGCCGAAATTTATTTTTGGGGGAGCTTTGAAGTAATAAAGATATGATATATGTTATTCTGCTTTCATAATTGCGTACATGGTAGATGATACTCAGCTTTTGTGCATATACCAATTTGCGTGGACATAATTACTAGGGGCCGTGATATTGTGTGTTGTATGTTGTTGTTTTGTTAGTTACGTTTTGGAATATGGTTTGATTTCTTTAAGAAATTATAGGATATTATATTTATTTCTTTCTTTTTTATTCCTACAGCATCCTTATCTGACAGTTTTCGTTGCTTCTTATGGTCAACAGTCTTTCTTTCTTTCTTTCTTGACGTATGTCAGTTCTTGCTTAAAAAAATTATAACTTTATTTGTATTTGCGTTAGAAATAATTCGTAAAAATGATTAGAAAGAAGTAAATCTATATCTTTTATTGAAAATTTATTTAAGTTTCCACATATCCTCCATCATTAGCAATGCAAAGCGTAATACGATTTTGCAGTTCACGGAAAACATTTGCCAACTAATTTACAGTAATGCCTGAAATTACATTAGTTATTTTAGTTATACTTAAAAATAGGTACATTAAACTTTATAACATATTTTACAGATTATTTCTATCGCAAATACAAATAAAGTTATAATTTTTTAAAATACACACGAACTTTATGGACACCCTGCATGGTACAATAAATAATTAATTTAATATTGAGTGTATCTAATCTCCAAATAAGTTAGCTGACTGTACATTCTGAGATATAACTTAACTGGAAAGTCAAACCCAGGACTGCTTAGAAAAATCTTTCAAAGATAGGGTTATGCCATTTTTAATTCTTATTTGAATTGGTCATTTGATATTTTTTCTTTCTTTGTCGCTTCCCTCAGATGTATCTACCTCTGTTAATTATCCGTTTGAAATTTTTCTGATTGATGTTGCTATCTTCACCCCCTACTTGGTATCTCAGATTTTAGACTTTAGTTTAAATTTCACGTTTGAATCAATAATCATTTTATTACAATTAATCGCAATATTGAACAGCCATTGTGTTTTTGTTTTGTTTTTTTTGTTTTGTTTTTTCTTTTTTACTCTACCGCCATTGAGTTGGCCAATTGGCTTTTTTTCTATGACTCTTGGGATAGACTGCTACTCACTCCCCTACTCACAAAGCTCCAAAATATATTAGAATGCCAGTTAAAGAACGCATGGTTAAAAAGGTTTCTGTGGTCCGACAATCGACTCTCCAAATAAGTTAGTTGCATGTCGATTCTGAGAAATAATTTAACTGGAAAGTCAAACCAAGGACTGTTTTGAATTATCTGGCTCATCCTTTTACTGAAGATCATGCATTCTGTCTTCTTGTAGTTGATGGTTAGTCCCTTCTTCTCGCTTTCCGCCGCTACCTTCTGTAGGAGGTTTTGTAGTTTCTTTTCCGTGTCTGTTTTCAGTATTGCGTCATCTGTGTATCTTATGTTGGTAAGATTGTGGCCGCCAATGCTGAATCCCGGTAGGAGCTCCAATTCTCTTAGAATTGCCTCGCTATATAGGTTGAATAAGTCCGGTGAGAAGACACATCCTTGCCTTACGCCCCTTTCTATTTTTGTATATTTGTTGAACTCATTCTCTATCAGTATACAGGTCGTTTGCTGCCAGTATAGGTTCTTGATTATTCTGATATCTTTCTCGAATATATCAAGATTGCTGAGCAGTTCCTTGTGGCGTACTTTGTCGAACGCCTTTGCATAGTCTATAAAACATAAATACAGGCCCTTCTGCATTTTGTATTGCTCTTTCTGATAACATTATAAGCATAAATATTGCGTTGCTTGTTTCGGTGTCTTTAACGAACCCGTACTGTTCTTGTCCTATCTCTGGCCCGATTCTGCTGCGTGCTCTATTCATCAGAATACGGATAGATAACCTGTCTGCCATCAGCATGGCTGACGCTAGACTCTTGGAGAGCAACACGCTGCGTTTTCTTGGCCTCATGTTTTCAGTTGATTTGAAATGGAACGACTACATCGAATCAATACCTACATCTACTGCAAGGAAAGTTGGGTCACTGTGTCGTGCCAGAAAATTTTTCTCGTCAAATTTCATCAGGAAAATTTACAAATTTAAGATTTTTCCGTGCATTGGATACTGTTGTCATATCTGGTCTAGTGTTCCTGCTATTCATCCCGAGGTTCTCGACAGGATGCAAGAAGGATCTGCAATTTAATCGATCCTGACCAGGCATCTCGACTTCAGTCACTTTATTATCGATGTGACGTGGCTTCCCTTTTCTACAAATATTTTCGTGGTAATTGCTCTGATAAGCTTTTTCCTTGGTACCTCGACTACATGAATTTAAGCTACTAGATTGGCATCTTAGACCCACCCGTTTACTGCTGAAATGGCTAAATGCAACCACCACTTCTGCCCCAACATTTTCTTTTCTCACACTTTCTGCCTGTGGATCTCCTTTCCGTTTACTTGGTACCGTGAAAACTACAATCTTCAAAAATTAAAATGCAACATTAATCACTATCTTCTATCTTTCTTTTTTCTTTCTCTCCACTTCTTTAGCTATGTTAGTTCTTTCTTTCTTTCTTTCTTTCTTTCTTTCTTTCTTTCTACAATATCCTTCTCTAGCAGTTTTCTTTCTTTCTTCCTGTCAACAGTCTTTCCTTCTTTCTTTCTTTCTTTCCCTTCCTTAGCTATGTTAGTTCTTTCTTTCTTTTTTCGTCCTTAGATATGTACGTTCTTTCTTTCTTTCTTTCTTTCTTTCTTTCTTTCTTTCAACGTCCTAAGAAAAAAGTTCTTTCATGCCGGTTATTTGTTAGTTCATGTTGGTGAATATTATGATTGTTTGGTTTGTTTTGTTTTACGGCATATCAACCTCAATGAGTTATTAAATGCCGACAAGATTTCTATTGATGGTTAATATTTTTTTCCAAAAATGTATTGCTGGTAATATTTATTTTCTTCATAAATGTAATGATGTTCATCTTTTGTCCTTTCCTCACTACCCCCCTTATAGCCAGTCTTTTCTCTCACTTTCACTGTCTGTAAACCCCTGCGCCCTAGAGTCATTCTCTCCTTGCTTGGGGTGAAATGATCAAATATATATATAATATATTAATTATGGTATTAACATTGGTATGCATTAACAAATTGGTAGAAGAAAGAACATCAATTGCACATGCTCACTTCGAGATCCTTTCACGCGAACACGACTGTCCGCCAAGGCTATATCTGGATCCGATGCTGTTTCTGATCTTCACCAATGTTCTTCCTTATATCATTCGTTCCCAATTAGGCATTTATGCAGATGACACTGGCATTTAAATTGATCATTCTTCATCCAAGGAATTCAGACAAATTTAAAACAATTATCGTATATTATCTGATATAAAACCTACATTTGGAACAACTTTAATTAGTATATACTATTGTTTGAAAGAACGTTCGCCTTCTGCGAAAAATTTAAATCAAAATTAGAAAAAGATATTACGCAAAATTATTTTAAATTTAAATCCAAATTTGAGTTTTAATAATACAGTCATTACTGCTTTAATAATTTGCTGTTTTACAACATAAATTTTACCAAATAATTTGCTATAGAATTTTACTAAAGTATTTTATTATAGAAATTTACTAAATGATTTTATTATAGGATTTTACTGAAGGGTTTTCTATAGAATTTCATTAAACAATTTCACTATAGTCCTCATCTTTGTCGCCATATTTATTACAACGTTTCGGCCGTTGTACGCTCCGGCGTTCTTCAGGCTTTTGGAATGTCGAACTTAACACTTTATTTCAGTTCGACCTTCCAACCACTTGAAGAAGGCCGGAGCGTACAAAAGCCGAAACTTTGTAATATGGCGACAAAGATGAGGACAACAGTCCGAATAATGTAAATAGTGTACATAATACCTCATCTCAGAAATATAGACAGATACTGAATTTTACTATAGATTTGCTAAAGATATTTTTATTATGTAAATTTTAATAAATAATCTATAATAGAATTTGACTAATGTTTTACTATAGTATTTTACTAAAGAAAACATGTCCAAAACAAATTTGTTCAGTTATGAAAAATTAATGAGATTTTTACAGGTGGACTAGGATCTATGAGTAGTGTAACGGATATTGGCTGGAAAGTAGAATCTGGGAGCGGAGTTCAAATCCCAGACTCGTCTTTCGCGTTCACTATCGCAAAAATACATTTGAAAAAGAAATGAATCCGTCCCTTCTCCCCCAAGTTATGAACTATTTTTGGGGGGAGGGGGGTTACAGAGAGTTGGAACGATAGCAAATAGGAGTGATAGAGGAAAGAATGAAGAGAAGGATAGGGAATAGATCAAGGCATCTGGAGACGTCGATTGACATTACATTTGATTAGTTGGAGATTATAGCTATCAGGGAAACAGGAAGAGGGGGAGGGAGTTCCACAAGCGAGAAGTGCGAGGCATGGAGCTATTGGAGTAGAAGAGACGGCTACATTTAACAGTTTCGACAGTGAAAGGGTGAGAGCGAGATGCCAGCTTAGTAGAACGCTTAAATTCATGAAGTCTGCGAACAAGCGAAAGCAGCTCATCGGACTAGTTACCGTGAAAGTATTTGTAAAAAAGACAGACGGAGGCGACGGCACGTCTGTGAGAGAGCGACTGCAGACGAGATGCCATATCAGGGCCAATTACATTGCATATCCGTCTTTGGATTTTATCAATAACCTTGAGACAAACAGAAGGGGCTCCAGACCATATATGGCAGCAATACTCCATGCAAGGGCGAATGGTTGATTTGGAGTTGATGAGCAAATTTGATCGGGTGGAAAACTCTGAATCTCAAACCGCAGAGACGGCAACGGGAAACGTCTCCACTATCTTTAGCAATAATGCATGACTAGTCACATCATGGAAAAATAAATAAGGTCTAGCCTTTTCTTTTGTTAAGATAATGGCGACTTCATGGCGTGCTATAGACTTTACTAAGTATTGGAGTTTTTCTGCTGGTATTTCTGTTTAGACACCTTCCGAAATTGTTCGTAACTGAGTTTTTATTTTTGTATGTGTGTGAACCTGCAAGGAATTTATTAAGGCTGGTAACATGACCTATGTAGGGGGTGTAATTAGGGGAGCCAATACTGCAGGTGGAAATCAGACGAGTGCTCCTGGAGCCAATTTCATTTCACCTGCATGAACTTCCTCGGAACATCCATCACCCACTGGGGAACAAAAGTGAGCATAAAGTCGTAAGAATAGCCTGAAACAATATCAACACATGTCATACCAATCAGAAGTCATCTCGATTTATCAAAGAGGTGACTTCTTGTTATCGGACTGGAGAGGCGATCTCAGCGTGCGACATCGTTGAAACGTATCTGAAAACCCTGCCAGGGATCGACCCAAACTTTATCAGTGAAATTTGGTAGACGGAACTATTCAGAAGCCTGTGCCATGTTTGTGCCAGCACGAAGTCGCAAATCATCGTGACCGAGGGTTTGAACGTACTAGCCTTGTTCAAACTGGTGAACGCGCCTGATTATGCGTTTTCTCCCAGAAACTGCAACTAAGATCTGCTCAGCATATTGCAGCATAAACTAAATGTGGGCTCTTTGGGTGTTGAACAAAGACAAATGTGACTGAGCAAAACTCTGCAAAATGGATTGGTTAGCCACCGTATCAGACGAGTGTACTCGGAAACAATTAACCCTCCATTATTTATATATATGTCTTACCTGTCAAGGTAGACACCAGTTTCACTAAGTGCCCTTGCGAACTCCAACATAACCTACGGTATTATAGAACAAGAACCACACAAAGTAGAGGGATACTGAATTTGTTTTATGGACATAAGAATTGTAATTATTTTAAATCTGTATCACTCCATGCAGAGCAATAAAGGCATTAAG
>OZ010573.1:16102370-16124870 GCA_963932145.1 Acanthosepion lycidas
GCCAAATTGGGGTTTATACTCCAAATATGCTGAACAGACCTTAGTTACAGTTTCTAGGAGAGAGCGTGTTATCTAGCGTGATCAACAATCTGAACAAGGCCAGCCCACTCAAACCTTCGGTCAGATCTCTTGTGGCTTCGTGCTAACACAGCTATCGACAGACCCCATGGGTTCCGTGTACCCAAATTCACTCAAAAGGCTTCCACTTTCTCGGCACCTCCAGACCGATCAGAAAGCGAACGTTCTAAACGTTATAGTCACGCGCCCATATATATATATATATATATATATATGTCAAAAGTTTCAAAGATGCGCTAAAAAATAGAGGTTACGTGACTTTTTCATTTTGCAAAACTACTTTAATAGTTCACTTCAGCCAAAAGGGACTTTCACTTCTTGAGGCGTTTCGAAGAAAGACAAAGATGAGGACAATAGTTCGAATAATGTAAATAGTGCAGAATAATAATAATAATAATAATAATAATAATAATAATAATAATCTTGTATCAGGTTGTACGATATTGGCTCCTACTGAGTATAAAATCCGGTATGACAGAGTGGGCCAATATCTGCACTGGAAAATCTGCAACTTGTAGGGGAAGGAAACAGAAAGAAACTGGTATGAACACCACCCAGACCCGGTTACGGAGATAGGACCTGTTACAATTCTATGGGACTACACAATACACACTGACAGAATAATCAAAGCCAACCGCCCATATATTGTTATTAAAGACTACAAACAAAAGAAAATGCCTCCTTATTGATATGGCAGTCCCTGTAGACTGCAATGTATCTTTGAAGATATTCAAAAAGTTGTCAAAATACAAGGACCTTGAAATAGAAATCTCAAAAATGTGGCATATGGGAACATCAACAATCCCTGTTGTATTTGGAGCCCTAGGAATGGTTGGAAAAGATTCAGGTAGACTAATTGAAGGGATTCCTGGAAGTCCGTGCCTCAAAGAAATACAAAAAAAATTGTTCTCACAAGTACAACCCACACTTTACGGAGAGCTTTATCTATGTAATTTTTTTTTTGTCAGTGGAAAGTGTCTTGATGCCATTTCTAACCTTAGCTCTCTGGGCGGGACCCGGAAAGAAATGAGTACACGCCAGAAATCAAAGGAAATAATAATAATAATAATAATAATAATAATAATAACAACAAAATGAAAGGAAACCCTATCTCAATCCAAATATGCTTGCCAATGTCCGCAGGGACATCGTGTGATTTAAAAAAACAAAAACAAAATCAAATGCGGAAATGGATCAGATAAAAGTAAATATAAGACAGAATGCAATAATCCATCGCTCAAAAAAATAAAAAGATGAAATATGAATAAGATGAGAGGGGATGATGTAAAAACTAAAAATAAATGAGATACGAAATAATAAACTTTTAGGAAATAAAACTGAAGTATCTACCTGCGATATCAACAACTGTGGATATCCAGATTATGTCACTGAAGATATGAAATCACCGAATCGAGAAAAAACAAAAAACACCATTCAAGTACTCAGCAGAGTAACTCGCACACAAATGTCAGACAGAGATCAACTCCCAAAAATTCATATGATAAAAACCCAATAAACATATTGTGCAAATATACAACGCTGCAGTACAAACAGTGTTAACGAGCAAACACCTAGGAAACATCACAGAAGTAAATAATGTCATATACGCAACAGCTTTAGCTTCTACTGAGGAAGTTTTGGGTCAAGACAATGAAATGATCAACAGACAAAAAGAGCAATTTTGGAAGGCAAAATTGATGCGAGAAATAAAGGAAATCAGATGTGTGTTATCCGTAGTAGAGGAGATCTCAAGAAACCCAGATATATCAAATCAAATCAAATATCTCAAATCAAAGGAAATAAATAAATAAATAAATAATAATAATAATAATAATAATAATAATAATAATAATAATAATAATAATAATAATAACCGTTTCCTTCTAATGAAACATTCGGCATTCATTAACCAAGAAGCCAGTAATTTCTCACTTGAAATTTATAAAAGCTTTCTCTCAAAATAATTTTTCAGGAAAAATGTTTATTCAGGCCCACTGTTATCGCTCTTTCTAAAATTAATGTAGGTTTCCTTCCTAGAGTTTTGTTTGAAGTTGTGTATCAAGGAAAGTAATGACAATCCTAAGACTGTCGGATTTTAAATCTTCGGCACCTCCTCTGTAAAAAATTAAATGCTATGCACAAATGTGTTAAATAGTTTCACTAACCTAGTTTCGTAGGAGTTAACAATGCGTGAAACTTACTACCGTATTTCCTCATGAATAATACGCATTTTTTCTTAAAAAAAATAAGCACAATTAGGGGTGCGTATTATGCCCAGCTACAAAAAATCATCGAAAAAATTGTCGTTTTATAGGTCTATTTCTGTTGCGAAATGACTACAGAAGCATTCGACGATTGCGAACCCCATAAGAATATCAAATATGATCACATATCCCTAACAATACTTACTAGTGTAAAATAAAATAAGAATTATCATAAATTAAATTAGAATAAAATTATTTTATGTTTAAAACCGTTTTTTAATAAAATTAGGAAACGTTAGCAGTAATGAAATTGGAGAGGTACAATTTATAGGGTTTGATTACCAAAAAAGTGATTGGTATTATGGGTGAGTAGAAGCACTTTCCCACACTTTCAGCACAAATTTTGGGGTTCGTATTATGGGTGAAGGCGTATTATACATGAGGAATTACGGTAATTATTAAATCCAGAGCTCAGATTCCGCTCGAGATTGTTGTTTAACTTTACACTAAAGCACTTAGGAACGACTGAATACTTCTCATCTCCTCCCAAACTGAAAATGGAGCAAAGTGAACTTTATAGCTCTGGTAGGACTTCAAATCCTCGGCCAATATATCATGACCAAGAAAAAACAAGGTAAATTCTCATTACTATGAATGTCCTAAAAATCTTGATGGAGGTTTCAATTCTGCCAGAAATTGAGAAAAAAAATTTATTATTATATAATGCGATCATGGGGGAGTTCGAGGGTCCATATTGTTGAACATTATTTGCTTTTATTCCCTCTGCTAACGAGCACTCTTTTGGTACATTTTTCAGATCTCAAGATAAATTGGGAATTTATGGCATTTTCATCTTTGCTGGTTGGTCATTATTTCCCCAACTCCCGGTGAATTTGGTTGTATGGTAACATTTTGGATTTGCTGAGGAGTAAAAAGTACGCATTTTTCACGCATAACTGCGGCCGAAAGCCTGATTACTGCTCGAAAACGTATGAAACTGGTAATGCTTGTCAGTCACTGTTCACTTGAAACTATATATATTTATTTTATATATCCCAGCGTTTGGATTCGAGAATAAAACAGCATTTACCCTCCAGGATTTTGAAACCGTCCTCCAGGAATAGCCAACTGACTAACAGTTCTGGTTCTGCTATTGCTGAACATTTAATAAATAGAAGAAAATGTGTGGAAAATTTTAGTGGTGACCGATTCATTATTTTCTTAGGTTTGTGCAAAAATAATGTCGTTTTCTCACATATGTTACTATGTGAGAAAACGACATTTGCACTAACCTAATATCTAGGTCCCACTCCACATTTCACCACAAGGTCATGGAGTCCTTGTATATCAGATCTCGTTAGCCTTCCCTTTGTAAACAGAGGGAATGCTTGCTGGGTCTGAATATTATTGGGCTCTACTTTCTTGAAATTCATAATTTTTTTTCCCCATTCAATTACATTCGTTAATTAAAATTAATTTACACGCTTTTAAATTCCCAGATCAAATAACTTGATAAGTCCTGGGACGAAACCGGTAGTTTTTATTTTGGCTTTTGCTTTTAAAAATGCCTTCTTATTGTCTTTTCCTATCTATTATTAAATTCTGTACCACGAAAAACTATATATATATATATATATATATATATATATATATATATATATATATATATATAGAGAGAGAGAGAGAGAGAGAGAGATAATGAATTATGTCCGACAATTATTTAATATAATTTCTGTTTTGTGGTTTTGTACGCAAATAATATTGTTATTATTGTTAGTAACTACGAACACGGGCACAATGTGATAACCGTATTCGGAAATTAAAAACATCTCTACAACACACTAAAATATACACATAATGCACACACTCAATTAAGCTGAAAAAAAATGAATCATGCTTGATAATGGCTAAAGGTATAATCGAAAGCACTCGGAACTATAAAACATTTGGACAGTTTTTACACACTCTTTGTCCAGTAAAGAAAGTTCGTGTTCGAACACAAGAAAAATTAAATAAAAAGTTTAACCGTAGTACCTTGTCTGTCGTTTTTAATGAAACATGCATAAACGAAGATTAGCTGCCTAAATATACAAGTATATATATATATATATATATATATATATAGCCGGCCTTCCCTGACGACCCGCTTAGATGAAACCTTGGTAGGTTTGTCTGGCTCTCTAGGTTTAACTAGGTCTGCTCTACTCATTGTATTGAAAACTTTATTTAGTTATTTTGGGTACTCGCATCGGTTTTTTTTCTTTGGGCCTTGGACTCGTATGCTGGACGATTATTTTCGGTTAACGTACATCTTCTTGGTTCTTTCTTTTTTATATAGCTTTTTTCCCCTTTGGTGATGGTTTGTTTATTTGCAAATCAAGACAACGAAGGTTTTCCGAGCGACTATACTTTCTTATGATTTCTATTAATAATAATAATAATAATAATAATATATATATATATATATATATATATATATATATATATATATATATATATATATATATGGTTGGATAGATGTGAGCTTGTGACCCTGGGTTTCACGCTTTAGCGATCGTCAGACAAACTGATTAATTTTTTTTTAAATTTTGGTTTTATGTAGATTGCGTGTATTGGTGTTATTGTGGAAGTGGTGGGGGAAACTTCGTCGTTTTTTCATCGTACTGACGCAAACATCGATGTATGCAGACACATATACATACTTGGTCGTCCGTCGGGACTCATACATATATACACATGTGTGGGCAGTTTCGGATATGACATATGTATGTATACGGGTGGTGTTGTGTCTATACATACGCATTTGTATGTTGAAATTTAAAGATTGGAAGTGTGGCGGAAATGTCTCGTGAATGTATACATGTCATATATATATATATATATAATATATATATATATATATATATATATATATTCTATTATTAATAATAATAATAATATATATATATATATATATATATATATATATATATATATATATATATATATACTAACGCTGACTTTTTGAAAAACAGTGCTCAACTGTTTTTATAGGTAGAGTGAAATATAGTGTAAAAACAAATTAAACATATCCGTATGGAAAATTTTCACTGTGATAAGCCAGTTGTCAAATGCTTAAAATTGTAAGTGTCTGACAATTGGTTTGTAACGTGAAACATACTTCCTGCTGTCCTTGACATGTTTTTACAAAGAACACGGAAAACGTAATATTTACATTAACTGTGTGGGTGTATGCACATGTCTGGGTTTGACTGAGTGTGCTCTGTGTGTTTATGTCTATGTGTGTGTGTTTGTATGTAGAAGTAAATAAGATAAAAATGCTAGTTGTTAATAAGAGCAAATAGAATCCTTAAAATTATGTAATTTAATGTAGTTAAAATACGGTGGATGCAGCTATACTGCGACATCTACGCTACCTCTTTGCTTGTTACGCCTCGCATGCCTCACCCAGATGAATCTATTTGCAAATAAAGAAGACGATATATGTGAATATACTGCAGCTTTACAATTTTTGGGAACTTCATATAAGCATGCACTACACAAAAACCGCCCCTAACATTATTAGATACATAGATGAAAACGTATTCAAAGACATAGATAGATAGATAGATAGATAGATATGCCGAGACTGAGATAGAGGGATAGCTTTATAGATAGATATGCTGAGATAGATAGATAGAGAGAGAGAGGGCGAGAGAGAGAGAAAGAGAGAGATCATCGCTGTGGAGTCGATAAAGGAGTATGACCATTACTGACAAGTTTTCCATATTCCGGGGTTTAAAAGTTCAGTTTTCCTTCTCCTAGACTGGTTGCCAACAAAGGCTGAAGATCCCAATCTTCTTTGCTATTTAATCCATATCTGTGGAGAAAAGAGATGGCTTCATAGCTTTCTAAAGGGTATTTGCACGAAAGTGAACGGAACGAACGACTGGAATTAGATCATTACACCACGTGCACGTCAATCACATTCATCGGTGCCCCATCTCCTTCCTGCACATGTGTAGTTACCTCAGCGTAAACATAACAGTACGATGCAAAATGCGTCACATGAAAAAGATTTTCCACTTTTCCAGTGATTTTCCATTACATGCATACATGGTGCGATTTATAAATTGTCGTCCAAATGACGCCAAAATGAAAATAACACGGCATCTCATTTTAACAGATATACCGGGTGCGATGGATAAATTGTCGTTTAAATTACGCCAAAATGAAAAGAACACTGACATAGAGCGCGATGGATAAATTGTCCTGTAAATTACGCCGAAACGAAAATGACACTGACATCTCATTTTAACAGATATACAGAATGCGATGGATAAATTGTTTAAATTACGCCAAAATGAAATCAACACTGACATCTCATTTTAAAGGATATACAGGTTGCGATGGATAAATTGCCGTTTAAATTACGCCAAAATGAAATTAACACTGACATCTAATTTTAACGGATATATATTTATCAAAATTACACCAAAATATCTTGAAATACTAAAGAGTAAAATTATTCAATAAAATCGCTTCAGACGACTTCGGAATCTCCCGCAACTTTTCTGGACGGTCTCATTATTTATTAGGTTGGTGCAAAAATAATATCGTTTTTTGACGTTAAAAAATACTTCAAAAAACGATATTATTTTTGCACCAACCTAATAACTTAGGTGAATGCTGCCATAATCCTTGCCTTCAGTTTACCTTTGGTCTTACAAAGAGTTTTGTTGGTCTTTCGTTCAACTGCGCCCCACACATAATCAAGAGAGTTAAGTGGCCAGATATAAGCGGTGATTTTGTCGCAGAAATTGTCTAACAGCCAGGACTGGGTTCTTCTGCTTTTGTGACGTTGTGCAGAGTCCTGTTGTCGGGCATAGTTTCTACTAGCAGTCAATCTCTTGACCCAGCGCAGCATTACTTCCCCAAGGTAATTGATTTAGGCTTGAGTCTGAGGCCCTGTAGAAAGATGAATGGAGGCATAACGTCGCCATCACTCCATACATATTCGTAATCACCATTAGACTCATCCAACTCTTTCAGAATCCTCTGCAATGTCCTCAGATTAACACTGAAATACTCTGAAATGTTCACATAAGAGCTCCCGGTGCGAATGCCAACAAACCTGCATATATGAACTGACTGAGATAGATAGATAGATAGATAGATAGATAGATAGATAGATAGATAATGATCAGTCTGAAATAGATATGAACAGACTGAGATAGATAGATAGATAGATAGATAGATAGATAGATAGATAGATAATGATCAGTCTGAAATAGATATGAACAAACTGAGATAGATAGATAGATAGATAGATAGATAGATAGATAGATAGATAGATAGATAGATGTGAAGAAACCAATATGAATAGAGAGAGAGAACTAAATATACTAGGAATTCCAAAAATGCAGTCACACGTGGCTTTTTAATATCGGTTATAGTAATTGCTGTTAAATTTCGAATACATTTTGTGTCCATGCGTTTCTTTTTTCTATCTCAGTTAATTATCACCTAATTACAAGACATGCGTTAGTCTCTGTTTATTAAAAATATTCTTTCTTTTTTTTTTTTTTACACGCTCAATTAACTTTCGAGTAATAAAGAGAGTTGTTGCTATGAGGTAACCAAAAGTATGTACATTTCTGCTGATGAACTAGGAAATGTAGTTTTTCTTGTGGTACTGACATTTTTTCCTTGGGGATCTGCTAATATTTCTGAAGGGGGTTTCAAATATATTTGTATTTTGAGCAAATACACCCTTGTTCAAATTAATTGAAACAAAACAAATAATTCCGTTATTATTTACTTTTTTAGTATTTTTCAATGAAAAATAAACCAGATATTATTTCGTATGTCCATTTCACGAAGTCGTTCCTTGCAGATTGACCACAGATTCTTGATTGGATGTAAAACAGGAGAGTTTCCGAGCCAGTCAATAGCACTTTGATTTGTTCACTGATAAGGTTTGCCAGTGGTTCGTGCAGTGTTAAAATTTTCGTTCCCTTCCTTGGAGTAACATCCATCGCAGAGAATGACTATAGGACAACTAATCGAAAGTCAAAACAATAGTGTCTGGGCGTGATGAAAATCTGATGCAATCATGGATGACGCAATACTTTTCAAGGCCAAACAATGTTCATCATACACCCCTAAAATAGATTCATATTAATGCACACTACTGCAAATGATCTAATCTGGGGATAAAATAGAAATCGATTACACCCTGTCACTCCAGTGGGTCTAAAACTGACCGAATGGTGAAAGAAAGGTAACTAAACCGGTTGTTTCAATTAATTTGCGCAAGGGTGTAAGTGACGAATCTATATCGATATAGTCCTGGTGTTAGTGAAAGCTGGACGATTTCCTTACAGAGACCTGGTTCTACAGTAGGATGCTGAGAATGCCATAAACGGAGCAACTAAGGAATTTTTAAGGAAAGTGGAAACCTAAAAGACATTTTTTTTAATCAATTCACCTCAAGCAAGCCGATAATGCTACTAAGACTCAAGAGGGCTACTGGATGTGAAACAGAATGAAAAGATTTTGAAGAAACCGGAAACCCAAATTTAAACAAGGAACAAGGGATAAATCTCTACTCCTGTTCAAAAGACCAGGGAGGATGTGAACTGGGCGATAGATAGATAAAATCAGGAACACCTGAAATTTGGCACTCACAGAATATGCTGAAGACAAGGACAGAGGAATGTAGCGAGCATCCTGCTTAACGGGCTTGTGTAAATAAATGAGAATAAAATTAAGGTGGGGAGGGGCAAATATTGTTACCCGTTACGAGGGATAAGATCTTCGGGTGAACCATGATCACCCAAGTCCTGGACTAAACGTACTATTTATGGTTTTTATGCATGTATTTGGGTGACGGGCTTGAAGATTTAAAATTGAAATCTATACAGACAGGATCATCAACCTGGTTAAATCGGCATCTTTACTTCGAGCAGTGATCGATAAACTGCGGTGTTGTGTCCCTTTTGCATTAAGGGACGAGCTAGATATCACCTACAGGAGGACAGTGGACTCGGAGATTGAGAAGTTTTTATTCTTGGCCTATATGAATGCGTATATGCACGTCACATATAACTGACCTTGTGTCACATTCGGCATCAGAACGAATTGCTTTCTGTCGATGCGTATCCGCTCGGAAAATGGAACCAAGGAAGCGGGATCGAATACTGCTTGCTACTGTTGATTTTTTTGAATATTAAATAGCATGAGCAAATGAGTTTCCTGCCTTCCAAACACAAAGTCCCTTCGCCAGTCACTGCCACAAATGGTAAATATTGAAAGATTATTAGAACGATATTTGCTTGACTCTCTAAGTTTATTTTTTTTTTTAAATTAGAAAGGTTCGTTACAGGACAGGTACAATCCCACCATGGAGGAGATGCAAGTGGCAGTATCCGTTCCGTTCCGGGCTCCCTACCACACCCATCGCCGCTGACTAGGCAACACCTTCGGAAATGTTCAGTTGCGGGGTGACTGGCTACGACCAGCAAAGACCAGCAAAGACCTTCCAGCCCGATTGGTGAGACTGAGGTTCCCCACGTTAAAACAAACAGAGCTTCTGTCCTGACTTAATGGGGTCGGGGCGGGGTGGGGGAAAGGTAAATACCGGAAGAAAAACGGATATAAGCCAGCATCACCAGTAATTTATTTATTTATACCGAAGATAAATGTATCTCCTTCATGAGTTGTAATGACTTAGAAATTAACTGATCGAACTGCGATCATTTTCATTATAATAATAACTAGCAGTAGAGCTCGGCGTTGCCCGGGGATGTAACAGTAAGAGATAGATCAAGTATCGACCATCATAAAGACTGAAAAATAAAATTGACAAAGGTTATTCTTTAAGTTTGACGGACACGCATGTCTTAATTAGTTTTTTTTTGTTTTTTTTTACGAACTTGTCAAACCCAAACTCAAACAAAAACATTGTTTTCAATCGTTATGAGTCTACCGATTGAATAGAATTTTATTATAACCAATTGTCTTGTAAATGAAATTTTTAAAGCATTCTGAATGTAAAAATAAAGAAAATGTGTGCAAGACAATAAGAAACACTACCTGCCAAAAAAAAGTGAAGTTTTGTTGAAATCGGTTGAAAAATAATAGGAAATCCGATCCCATATATAAACGAACACACACACATACATACACAAACAACAAACAAACAACCTGGGTTTTATAATAAGTATAACTCGATATGAGTTGTCCCCCTTTCATTCTCGCGACAGCGATGACTTAATCGGGCTTTCAAATTGATGTCGTGCAAAAACAATTGTGTTTTTTCCATTTTGGGCGCTGTCAGAACCACCGCAAGGTAATTTTACGTAGTCCTGTGAAGTTTTGTTGAAATCGGTTGAAAAATCTAGGAAATCCGATCCAATATATAAACGAACAGACAAACACACACACACACACAACCTGGGTTTTATAATAAGTATGATTATCATTATTGCTTTTTGCTTTTGTTTCGTGTCATACGATTTTCCCTAAGTCTCAATCAAGGGTTTTAAGAGATAATCTGCCATCCTCTTTAAAAGTCCAAACCTTTCGATCATTGATTGAACCAGTCCTACTGTATGGATCAGAAACTTGGATATTATCTGTTCGTCTTCAAAGACGACTGGATGGAACATATACAAATCTTTTTAGAAAAATCCAGAATATTAGTTAAAGATCCCATGCGACGTTGAACACAATTTACGGAGACCTGAGACCAATCTCTCTTAAGCTCAAACAAAAGCGATTGCAGTTTGCCAACCACTGCCACCGGACGGACAAAGAGTCTCTTTAATTCTTTGGCATCCTTCTGGAGGTGTCTTCTCGGGAAAGTTGACTTTCCCAGATACCATGGCTCAGGAGTCAGGGTTGGGCATTGGGAATTTAGTGATCGCAATGTAAGATCGAGCTGTGCGGAAAGGAATTGTTAATGGAGTTCCGACCAACCACAAGGATGCTGAAGAATGATGATGAAAAGACAACGATTTTTTTTCTATCAGAAGATGCAACACGATGAAATCCAATGCAATTAAAGAGAAAAAATGTGATTAAGGCCAATGCATTTTTTGAATCGTTTCAGCCCAAGCAAGGCGATAATGCCACTAAGACGCATGGGTTACACGGAGAATGGATTACACATGGGGCTTTAGTTGGGATGATTGAGCAAAGAACAAAAACAGATCAGGGATCAAGAAGACAGAAAATGACTATTGACATTTTTTTAATCATTTCACCCCAAACAAGGCGGGAAGGTCACTAGTATGCTGGGGGTGGGGTACAGGGAGTGAAAGTGAGAGAAAAGACTGAATATATGGAGGATTGAGGAAAGGATAAAAGATGAACGCGATTCAAGGAGACAAAAGATAGCTACTGAAGTTCATTTAAATTTTTGAAGATTGCACTTATCAGTGAACGAAATGTGTTCCAAAAGGTGGGAAGTGCGCGAAAACTGTTGGAGCAGAAGCGGCGGTTGCATTTAATTATTTCAACAGTAAACAACGGTGACCTAACCGCCAATCTAGTAGCACGCTTAAATTCATGTAGTCGAGGTACCAAGGAAAAAAGCTCATCAGATCAGTTGCCATGAAAATATACTTGCAGAAAAGACAAAGTGTAGCCACATCACATCTGTAATAAAGTGACAGAAGACGAGATGACTGGTCAGGATCGGTTACCTTGCAAATTCTTCTTTGTATTTTTTCAAGAACCTCGAGATGGATAGCAGGAGCACCAGACCAGATGGTAGCAATATTCAATGCACAGATGAATGGTAGATTTATAAATGTGCAAGATGGATTATGAAGAGAATTTTTTTTTCTGGCACGATGCAGTGACCCAGCTTTCCTTGCAATAGATGCAGCTATTAATTCGACGTAATCTCTCCACTTCCAGTCAGTTGAAAACGTGAGGCCAAGAAGGCACAGTCTGTTACTCTCCAGGAGTCTAGCATCGGCCATGCTACTGACAGGAAGAAAAGGTTCTCTATGGTTGTAAAAATGAAAGCAGTTTTATTTTGGAGACGTTAAAAAAAAAGATTGTAGTTATCAGGGAAGCAAGAAATCGGAAGGGAGTTCCACAGTGGAAAAAAATCTCATGATAATGAGAAAAAACCATGTGCATGAGTTTTGGGCAATTCATATATTTTAAGGCCTCCACATATTTTTTTGCCTAACAACTGGTAATGTTGTTTTGAGTAACCGTATTCAACTTATTTCTATGAGGTCCTTGCATTTGGATTGTCAAATATTTTCAAACGTGTGTATTTGTCGGCTGGATCTGCAATATCTATCAAATTACAGGTGTTTTCAAAATTATTATCATTTTATCTCCTTTGATTTCTGATGTGTACTCATTTCTTTCCGGGTCCCGCCCAGGGACCTAAGGTTAGAAATGGCACCATGACATTTTCCACTGACAAAAAAAAATTACATATGACAAAGCCCTTCGTAAGGTGTGGGCTGTACTCGTGAGAACAATTTTTTTTTATTTCTTTAAGGCATGAACTTCCAGGCATCCCTTCAATGAGTCTCCTGGAATCTTTTCCAACCAATCCGAGGGCTCCAACTACAACATCGATTGTTGATGTTCCCATGTGCCACATTTTTGAGATTTCTTTTTTTCCTTGTATTTTGACAGATTTTTGAATATCTTTAAAGATACATTGCAGTCTGCAGGGAGGGACTGCCATATCAATAAGGAGGCACCTTTTTTTTGTGTGCGATCTATTATTATTATCATCATCATCATTATTAATATTATTATTACTATCATTATTATTATCATCGTCATTATTATTATTATTATTATTATTATTATTATCATCGTCATCATCATTATTATTATTATTATTATTATTATTATTATTATTATTATTATTTAGATTAATAAATATATGCATTCTGCTTACAGAAAATTCAAATGTTACTCTCCTGAATAGATGAGCAATTCTTCGGTACAGACTTTTGCATATCTTGCTTTTTTTCTTCCTCGCGGTAGCGGGTTAAATCAAGAGGTAGTTTATACGGATAGGAGGGGAAGATAACGGTTAACCCTTGCTTTAAACAGGTTAAGATTGTAGTGATCGGGGAAACATCCTCTTGGGAGTCTGTTCCACAGAAAAGTTGTCTGGGCGAAGAAGCTCTTCGAGAACTGACTTCTCACCGATTGAAGACAGAGGGAATGTGTGTGGTTTGCTACAATATAGATGGCATGACTGATCCTTACCGGGAAGGGTAGACCTGGCGGAACCAAGGAATGTAGTTCGTCCGAGGACTTTCCATACCGTGATTTTGTTAATATTCCATCTTTTTTTTTTCTTTTTTTTTTTTTATCATACCCAGGGCTCAAAATATTCTAAGCTCAACGGACATTTTAACATGGTGTATTTTTTCAGTTTAAATTTCAAGATAATCATATGTCTTGTCTACAGAATTGATCTGGGAATTTAACTATATTGTTGACATGGAAAAAAAATAAAAATCTCTTACTGTAAAGGTAATTTACATTAACCAGAAAAAAAGGCTTAGATAGAAGCGTCTATCTTTTTAAATTTGGATTTTTTAATGTAACTATAACAACAAGAACATTTCGATTTCATTTCTTCCTTGAAAAAGTCGGAAGAGGAAACGAGTCGGCAAAATCTAAGATCTTTTTTCCAATTGTCATTTTATACCATATATATATATATATATATATATATATATATATATATATATATATATATATATATATATATATAGTTCAAATTCATGTCGAGTCCATTACGCGCAAAGATTCAGCTCTTCTCCAGCAGTTTTAAATTAAACAGTAAGACTTGTATCTGGAAAAATCATTGTTGTCTAAAAAATAGTTGTTATGGCAATATTCCTTCGCAAAACAAAATCAAAAAAATGAAAAAGGCGGACAAGAATTATTCTTTAAATTCAAAAAATATATTGCTTTAAATAACTCACTAAGGTATCTATCTATATACATTATTTACATTATTCGGACTATTGTCCTCATCTTTGTCGCTATATTTATTACAACGTTTCGGCCGTTTTACGCTCCGGCTTTCTTCAGGTGGTTGAAATGTCGAACTGAACCCTTTATTTCGCTCACTGGGGTAGACTGTTCTAGTTCTACGTGCCATGTTTTTAATGGATGTCAGTTATCAGTTATCTCCTGTTTATTTCCCTCTGAAAGTTCTCCACTGCCTTAGCCGGACACATGGCACAAGGACACATGGCATAGTGGATAAAGGAGTTAGATCCAGTGACAAGACCCAAAGAGTGTGAGTTCAATACCCGGCTAATTTGGATTTTTTTCAATTTATAAAGAAATAGGCGCTGTTTCAAATAAACGTTCCGTCGTTTTTTTTGGGGGGGGGGGTGTTGGGGGGCAATAAACGTGAACCAAAATCATCGTGCCCCAGAGAAAATTATTTGAAAAAATATTAACCACCTGGAGTGTGAGATTGAAAAGAATAATTTAACCATACTGTCACTAGTTCTTGATACGCAAGAGGCTCTCGGTGACGATCATGACACCTTGAAAGTAATGGTAATATTACCATTACTCTATGAAAGGAACTGACATGTGTTCATTTAAAATATTTACTTAGTTTTTTGCAGGAGAGATGCAATGTCTTCATGACCCCAGCTTGCATCTATGAGACGGGACTCTCTCTACTGGATCTCAATTTTTATATCTTAGAATTCATATAAAATATAAATTTTATTGTAACCGAATTATGTACAATGATGGATCACATGCAGTATACGTGAAAAATTCAACTAGAAAAATTGGAAATAAATACAATGTACCTAGATACGAATTAGAGATATGTCATAAATAGATCATTCCATCTATATAATAAATGCCAATGTCAGTGTATCACACTTTTTCAGTTAAAGGAAGAAGGAAATGAGCTATTCAGAGTTGTGTCACTTTCAGTAGCTCATCTCCTTCTTCTATATAATAAATGCCAATGTCTGTGTGTCACACTTTTTCAGTTAAAGAAAGAAGGAAATGAACTATTCAGAGTTGTGTAACTACCAGTAGCTCATCTCCTTCTTCTATATAATAAATGTCAATGTTAGTGTGTCGCTGTGTTACACTTTTTCAACTTTACTCCTAGTAGCCGTAGCACAACGTTTTGGCTAACTCCATGAATAAATTAAAAACATTCCCGGTCGGATCCAGATTGGCAATCCTGAAATTTGGGATTCCCAAGTTTTCATTTCTGCGATAGTTTTCGGTGATTTTTTTTTTTTTTTTGTACGATAACAATTTCTATAACTTGGAAATAAAATTGGGAATAATGGAAATTAATTGCAAAATCCAACGAAAGTCCCGCATGAAATAAAAATAAAAAAGGACCTACGTACATCAAATGTCTTTAAATTAAGTGCTGACAAAAGAATTATCGTTAAATTTTTAAACGATAAGATTTAATATTAATGCTATACTTTAATGCAGCGATCAGTTTTGAGTTCTGTAGTTTATTATTGCTTATCGTATCTACTCTTACCTAGCTATTGTGATGAAGTCTAATCAAGATCCCTGCGCAGGAGCTAGCTTAAAAGCCGTCCAATAGGGCGGCTTTTAAGCTAGTCTTGAATATGTTTAGCGGAAATTTTTAACGTCAACTTGAGATTTTTTCTTGTTAAAAAGTTGAACTTTAGCACATTCAACATATGTATAACAATTACTGAGTTTTATATAGTTTTTTTTTCTTTTTTTTTTTTTTTTGAGACTTCGCATGAACAAAGCAAATTCACGGATTTGGACGAAAAAAAAAAAGGACTCATAATGACGTCCGCGAGAATTTTTCATCCTTTAAAAGTAAGTTTTGCTATCAGTTTTCGGATTGAGAAATCAGAGTGCCGAGTTCGAATACCAGTCGAATTCATTACATTCACTTACGTGCTAATACACTTGGGAAAGATATGAATCCTTTTCTACCCCTCTCCAGCTATGGATAAATAGCAGGAAAGATCGAGTTCTCTAGCCTTGGATGTCAACTGATCTACCTCAGAAAGAAATGGCAACCTACTGCGGGGAAAAATCTGCCTCCTCATTCATCTATCGAAAGATACATGATCGCCTAGGCGTGTATCCCGTATGGGATATATCTGACTGTGCTTAGCTTAATTTGTAGCGTATATATATGTAGATAGAAAAGAAAAAAAAACATTGCTAAGATGGCGTGGGTCACAAAGCAATACCCGTGTCCCTCAATCAGATTTGCCCCTCCTTGATAGTACGCCCTTGTTCTAATCCCTCAAATGATTACCAAAACCTGGTATTCATATATCGGAGTATGATTAAATTATTGATCTACGGCAGGTGCTCACCCGTGGGCATATATTTTTTTAACAGAACGCTGCCCTAGATGATAATAATATTCGGACTGTTATCCTCATCTTCATTGCCATATTCAGAACGTTTCGGACGTCGTACGCTCCGGCGTTCTTCAGCTGATTGGAATTTCAAACCGAACCCTTTATTTCATCCACAGGGGTGGGTTGTTCTAGTTCCCCGTGCCATGCCTTTTCCGGATATCTCAGTTATCTCCCCTTAACTCAATTCTCCAATGGTTTTGGTTAACCACTGCTGTAGCCTGGTATTGAACTCACAACTCCTTGGACCTAGTCACTGGATCCGACCAGCGTCTTTATTCACTGGACTGAAACGTTGTGAATATGACAATGAAGATGAGGATAACAATTCGAATAATGTAAATAATGCAAGTAATCATAATACCGCATCTCAGAGATATAGACGGATAATGGATTAATTCTTCTACACTTGGAGATATTTGACAACTTCATTTGAAAGTAAGAAAACTAACCTCGCAGATCTTTCACAATAGTGTTATGATTTTCAAACCTTTCTTTCAGATTATTATTAGAGTAATAAGTTCGTTCCTAAATCGGCGCCCTTGTTTATAGCTGAAAGAAAGGTTTGAAAATCATAACACTATTGTGAAAGATCTGCGAGGTTAGTTTTCTTACTACTACTCCTATATTTCGTTACCGTAGCGCACACGGTTGTAGTGGTAGTACATGTACTGCAGCCATAACGGCATTGGTGTGTCTAGGGCAGACATGAGAAACCTTTTTCGAACAGTGGGCGGCATGAAACACAGTTCATCTTAGGGTGGACCACACTACTAAAAAATGTAAAAAAAAAAAAAAATTCCGCACTCATTTTCCCAATAAACTGTCATGCGCATAAGCATCTATCTTAAAAATGAGGAAAAGTCGATTTATTTCTTTAGAGAAAAGATTCCGTCTATAATTTAAAAAAACAAAAAAAACAAAAAAACAAAACGAAACAACAGCAACTGGCTCGGTGGTGTAATGGATAACAGCTCGGATTGAAGAATCAGAGAGCCGAGTTCGAATTCCAGTCGAATCCATTACATTCATTTACGTGCTAATATCCTTGAGAAAGGTATTTATCCTCTTCTTCTCCCCACGGCTATGGATAAATAGCAGGATAGACCGCAGAAAGAAATGGCAACCTACTGCGGGAAAAATCTGCCTCGTCAGTCATATATCGAAAGATACATGATCACCTAAGCTGTCTGAGTGAAGTCTTTGACTAATATTATCACTGATGACAGTGATTAACACACACTGCTGTCAGTGTCTTGTTTCTACTTTTTCCATTTGACGATGCAAAAACAGTTTTTAAAAGAAGTATATTTATTCTCTAGAGAAAAAGTAATTATCATTAACGTTTCTGTTACATATATTCTAGGTTTAGACGGGTCCGCTCTAAATTGGCCATAGTCGGGTACTTTACATGGTCAGACCATGTAATCAACGAGGAATTCTTAATGAAAAGATGACCTATAAGGGAATTACAAACAATGAGAATCTAACATTCACAGGATATATGCAATAATATCAGTCGAATCCATTACATTCATTTATTTCCCATACATTGTACTTACGTATGTGGTTATTCATGAGAGAGTGTGTGAGTGAACAAGTGAGAATAAAAATCAAAGAACGTTATTTTCTTCGTGAAATTAGGCGTATCATTCAGAATAATAAATGCAATATTATCAGAATAATAGTGCGAGTAACCTTGAGAAGGAATTATATTGAAAGAATGGTGGAACACGGATAAAGAGGGCGCGATAAAAAAAAAATATATATATATATATTAACTGATTTAAAAATAAGGTTTCATCACTACACAGGAATTGCCATGTTTCAAAAAAAGAAACTCAAAATTTCAAATACAATTATATAATTAAATCAAAAGTATTAGTTCTGTTTCATCTTCAGGCAAATTATGGATCAAAATGCTAATGTTTTTGATTCAATTATGTAATTGAATTAATTATATAATTTAATTTGAAGTTTTTAGTTCTGCTTTTGAAACATGGTAATTCCTGTGTAGCGATAAAACCATATTTTTAAATCAGTTAATTTATAATATTTATGTTCAGTAAATTTACATTGAGCACTGTTTTGTAAAAATAAAAATAAAAATTATCAATAAGGACACCAGATTATATATCTTACTGTTTTACTTTTTTTTACTATAATACATATATATATATATATATATATATATATATATATATATATATATATTACAATGATGTTTTTCATTCAAATTTTAATATATATATATATATAAAACAATGACGTTCACCTTGTACCAGGCCCGGGAGCCACTCGAGATAGAGGTTTACAAAGTAAGAGACAAAATTTTATGCAGATGTGTGGGGAAGATAACGGTTAACCCGAGACTTGAACAGGTCTAGATTGTCGTGACCGCGAAAGCATCATTTTGAGATTCGGTTCCACAAAGCAGTGGCTTATGGGAAGAAGACGCTCGAGTGGAACTTACATCTCACGAGTAGAATACGAAGGGAATTAGGGTGGTTTGCTACAGTAGGTCTTAGCTGGGAAGGTTAGAACTTATTGTTGGGGATACTCGTATTTGAAATATCCCATCCGAGAAATCTTAATTAAGAAAAGGTACTCCCCTGTTTGATCTGGTGTGCTTTAGCAATCGGATTCAGAGTCACGGTCCGGCAAAGCTGTATTTTCCCTTTTTAAGAAAACTTAATGACAAAAATGTTTTGGGTTTGTCGAGTGCGTAGGCTGATAAAGATATTGCTAAGAACAAAAATTAATTTTTAATTAATAGAAACGAATTAAAATTTAAAATAAATCGATCATTTTATATATATATATATATATATATATATATATATATATATATATATATATATATATATATATATGTATATATATGTATATATATATATGTCGTATTTCAGATAGAGTAAAAAGACAATATGAATATTAAAGACAAAGAGAAATTTAGCTCAGCCGACACGTTTCCACCTCTCTCTCGGTCTTTATGAAGGTAAATGCAAGGATTTTATTTAGTAACAAGTATTTATATACAAGAGCAAAAATGTTATTAGTTTTTCAAAATTCTTGAATTAGAAACGCTCGTAAATATTCAGTATGTTAGCTGAAATATAAGGGATGCTATGGGTGATGCGAATTGATACAATTCAATGTCTAACGAAAGTAGGTAAGTGATATATATATATATATATATATATATATATATATATATATATATATATATATATATGTATATCTCTTACCCGCTTCATATATATATATATATATATATATATATATATATATATATATATAGTGAATATGGCAGCAATCCCCCTTTTATACAAGTTTCTTTAAAGGCGACTGGTGCTAAGTTATAGTGATTAAGCTTTTTATTTATTTTTTCTTGTGTTCGTATAAGTTTTTCCTGAACACAAAGTTTGTAAAAACTGTCCAAAACGAGGGTTTTGTGTATTCTTTTAGTCATTACCAAGGACGTTTTTTTTTCGTTTTTTTTTTAACTCTATGTGTGGGTTATTTTCATATATTTGTCTAAAGTTACAGGAGTGTATTATTTTCCAAGCACAGTCAGCACATTGTGGCCGTATTCATAGTTACTCTTATTTAGTGTAGGCTTTTCCTTTTTTTAATTATCAGTGCTTCCATTATTTTTAATTTTATTTTGGGATCAGGCCATTATACACGTGTTTCTACTATCATGTTTCGAATGTAGTTTGGGAAGTTTTTGTGCGTGTTTAAATGAGTCCTAATTGATCAATAATCGGGTAGGTGAATCGTCTAGATAGGCATGTGGTCGTATGACCAATATAATTATTTATGAGTAGTTTGATATGATCAGGAATACAGCATTTTACTCGTAAATAAAATTTGTTCTCTTTATTTTTGGCTTATATATATATATATATGTGTGTGTGTATGTGTGTGCGTGTGTATGTATGTATATGTGTGTGTGTATGTGTGTGTACATATAGGAAAGAAAACGTGAAGTAAATAATCCGGGGTTCTTTAGTATTTTTGTTTTTATTTGAAAAAAAAAAACAGTACTCCATACAAAAACAGACCTCAAATTATAATTATTTTTTTAAAAATATGATTCCTTCGCTGCATAAGAGTTCTCAGGTTTCAAAAACGAGAGCCGAAATTTTCCTAAATTTTTGCTTGAGGATGAAACATGGCTTCTTTCTTTCATTTTAATAATTATATTGAGGTTTTCGGCTCTCGTTTTTGAAACATGTGAACTCTTATTTAGCGAAGGAATCTTTTTTTTAAAAATAATTATATATATATATATATATATATACACACACACACACACATATATATATATATATATATATATATATATATATATATATATATATATATGTGTGTGTGTGTGTGTGTGTGTGTTTATAAATTTCCAACGAGAGAAAAATGTATATTTTTAAAAAGAGAAAAACCGCAAACGTTTTTGCTTATGATGTGGATTTGTTTTAGTCTTCATATTGTATTTTATTCTTCATAATTTTACTACCCGGGTTTCTGGTCACGTGACCTTCTTCAGAATCAATTTTTGAAAGAATACGTTTTTCTTATCTGCCTTGATCTCATTTTTGGACTGTTGGCAAATGTGAAATTCTGCCTAAGTCGTAATCAAATCATTAGGTTTGGTCTTAGTGGTACTGATGACAGTTGTATAGATGATAGACGCTCCCTATCCCCATATCACCCTTGATACTGTCAAATCTATGTCTATTTTTGTGTATCGAGGTGCGTGTATGTCTCGGTTAGCTTGCATATGAATCAGCAAACACGCACACACACACACACACACATATATATATATATATAAATATATATATATATATATATATATATAAGTAAAAGTTTGTCATTTAGTTGACTGTTGCTACCTTCAGCATCCCAACTCCAGCGTTTCATAGGGGCACCTGTCCGCCCTCTCTTCAGGTAGTATCAGTAATATATATATATATATATATATATATATATATAGATAGATAGATAGATAGATAGATAGATAGATAGATAGATAGACAGATAGATAGATATTACTTAATTATAATTCTCAAATCCACCTAATCTCTATCACTTGTATATCCTTGCTTGAACCGGCTTATAAGGCTCTGGACTGAGCGACTTGGTGATAGTAGTCGTAGCTCGTTGGGGCGCAGTCCTATGGGTAAAAGAGAAACTCGGGTGAGTTCCACCACGGAATAAATGATCGAGCGGCGCTATATCGAGTCTGATTCGCTACCTCTTCGTCACCGAGAACCGTTGGAACAGTTGGTATGACGTTTGTCTGATATCGTAACTCTCCAGGTTTCAATTCTCTGTAGTGGAGGCGCACTGCTGATGAGTACAAAATATAGGACGAAATGGTCGTCCAGTGCTTTCTGCATTCTGTTGAGGTTTCTTTTAGACTTGATGAATTACTTAATTATAATTATCTCAAATCCTCCTAATTTCTATCACACACACACACATATATATATATATATATATATATATATATATATATATATATATATATATATATATATATATATATATATATATATATATATATATACACTTAAAATTTCAGGTAGAGTATATCAATAGGAATTACGACAAAACTTATCTTAGCCGAGGCTTTTCGTCTTTCTAAGGGACTTTATCAAGGAAAATGCATTGATTTTTATTTTGTAATAATTATTTATAGACAAGAGCAAAAATGTTATTAGTCTTTCAAAATGCTAGGGGTAGGAATTCTCATAAATATTTATCAGGTCAGCCTAAATATCTAGGCAAGATTTTGGGGGATACCAATGAAGCAG
>OZ010573.1:16134870-16144870 GCA_963932145.1 Acanthosepion lycidas
TTCACCTAATAAAAGCCACTGTTCCGTGTGTCCTTGTTAAAGTGGATAAAGGCGTTAGTTAGATCCAGTGACAGGACCCAAAGAGTGTGAGTTCAATACCCGGTTAAGGCAGTGGAAAACTTTCAGAGGGAAATAAATAGGAGATAGCTGATAACTGACATCCATTAAACATGGCGCGTGGAACTAGAACAGTCTACCCCAGTGAGCGAAATAAAAGGTTCAGTTCGACATTCCAACCACCTGAAGAAGGCCGGAGCGTACAACGGCCGAAACGTTGTAATGAATATGTCGACAAAGATGAGGATAATAGTCCGAATAATGTAAATAATGTACATAATGCCTCCTCTCAGAAATATAGACAAATTAGTCGTCGCTTTAATTAAACGTTTAACACGCATACGCACGAAAACATATAGCACAAAAGATTATCTCACTGTAATATTCGGTCAAATAGACTCTTAAAAAGTACAAATTTATATATAGTAATACATTGAGTCCCCCGCCTATTCGCGTTTCAGCATTCGCGGCTTCACTCATTCGCGGATTTTTTTTTTACAACATATGTACTTGTTAGTCGTCCAAACCCCGAATATTCGCGTAATATATTTAAAATATTCTTGTATTATTTTCATGTTATTTAAGTGACTTAAAACATATATCAGTCCATTTTTATGATAAAAATTGAGAGAATTGTACATCTTCATTGTAAAAAAAAAACGCAAAAACATGTATAGTGCTTGGGTTTTGTTCTCTGTTAGGGGCTGTAGCTGGGGTCTTAAAAGTGGCTTATACTAAGTCTGTGGTCATCATCACAGTTCTATTTTTAAAAAATGTTTTAAACTTTATATTTTAAAAGTCTTGTTACGCATATTTTATACAGTATTTTCAGTGGTTGTATCGATCTATGCGTAATTAAAAACGGTTATTGTACGTATGAAAAAAAATTACGCTAAATATATGATCACCAATATTATTTTTCTGAAATGTTTCTAAAGTGTTTAGGATGAACGTTTAAGGCATATAGGGTTTTAACAATCAAAATAGGTACTTATAAGCACTTTTAGTGGGGGAGGAGTACATATATGAAAGATGAAAGAAAACAAACAAGACCGATATATATATATATATATATATATATATATATATATATATATATATATATATATATATATATATATATATATATATATATACTACGTGTCATAAGGTCCCCAAACGACCCTCCGCAGGTTTTGAATTCAGAGTTGTCCTTCTCCTAGACCAGTTGCCATCCAAGGCTATAGAACCCAACCTGTCATGCTATTTACCCATAGCTGTTGGGAGAAGAAGAGGATTCACACCTTTCCCAAGGGTATTAGCACGTAAGTGAATGTTATCGATTCGACTGGAATTCGAACTCGGTTTTCCGATTCCCTATATATATATATATATATATATATATATATATATATATATATATATATATATATATATATATATATATATATATATATATATATATATATATATATATATATATAAGTGAATGTCAGGCAACGTCTGAATAAGTTCCTTCTTGCAACCAAATGCATCAATAAGAAGTTTTACCCACATAGACACACTTAATGTTTGTCTTTGAAAATTTACGATTTACTACATGACAATTACGAGAATTTTAAGTTTTAGCCGAGCAGGATTTCTGGAAAAAAAAAACGCTCAACAAATAACTAATTATAATATTAAATAAATTTAGAAATTAATAAGTCATTTAAACTTTTTTTTTTTTTTTACTTTTTCCCTGCATAGATAGATAGATAGATAGATAGATAGATAGATAGATAGATAGATAGATAGATAGATATGAATAGGCTCAGATAGATATATAGATAGATAGATAGATAGATGTGGACACACATAGATAGATAGATAGATAGATAGATAGATAGATAGATAGATAGATAGATAGATAGATAGATATGAATAGGCTCAGATAGATAGATAGATATGAATAGGCTCAGATAGATATATAGATAGATAGATGTGGACACACATAGATAGATAGATAGATAGATAGATAGATAGATAGATAGATATGAATAGGGTCAGATAGATAGATAGATAGATAGATAGATAGATAGATAGATAGATAGATAGATAGATATGAATAGGGTCAGATAGATAGATAGATAGATAGATATGAATAGGGTCAGATAGATAGATAGATAGATAGATAGATAGATAGATAGATAGATAGATAGATAGATATGAATAGGGTCAGATAGATAGATAGATAGATAGATAGATAGATAGATAGATAGATAGATAGATAGATATTTCTTTTTTTATTTATTTTTATTTACTGTTCAGACAATAATCATCTCCAACTGAGCATTCTGTATCATGACAGTGTTTGGAATCGCGTCGGTCTAGCTTCTTGTCAAGAACGCTTTCACTTATGTAAACATCTCATGTTCTCCTTCAATTTACATTAAATGACTTAATTTAGACGATTGGAAGGTATGTTCCTCAAGATACTTTCATTTTTTTCTTTCTTGTGCATTTAGATCTTTCTTTTTGTTGCCATTGTAGTTTAGCTTCAGTTTACAAGTTGTACAAAAAAAAATCATCCGAAAATGGAAACGAGCCTCCATTTTAGTATTAGAAAGATTTAAGGGCTCCACCGGGTAGGAATGTTACATTTATACCTGTGTGTCAAGTTTTCGACGATGTACCCGGTTTTTTTTTGTTTTTGTTTTTTTTTGGTTTTTTTTTTTTTGGTTTTTTTCATTTGCTAATGCGTGTGTATCGGTGGGTGTGGTAGTGGGGTTGAGAGAGGAAGAAGGTGTCAGTGAGAGAGAGAAGGAAAAGCAGAAGAGAATGAAAAACGACCAAGAAAGTCGGGCACATGCTGAGGGTAGGGACAGTGAAAGAGATTGAAGACTCTAATTTTGCAACAGTCACTTTAGGTTTCCCATTTCACAGTACAAAATGAATTAATTTAACGAGGATAACAGGGGCGCATAGAGATCACACACATTCTTTTAGATACCCTCTCTTTCTCTCTCCCTATCAATCTATATATAACAGATTGTTAATACACTATTTACATTGTTCTGACTATTCTCCTCATCTGGATCGCCATATTTATTACAACGTTGGCCGTTGTACTTTCCGGCCTTCTTCAGGTGGTTGGAATGTCGAACTGAACCCTTTATTTCGCTGACTGGGATAGACTGTTCTAGTTCCACGTGCCATGCCTAATGGAAGTCAATTATCAGTTATCTCCTGTTAATTTCCCTATACAAGTTCTTCATCGCCTTAACCAGGTATTGAACTCACAACTCTTTGGGTCATGTCACTGGATCTAACCTGGAGAATTTAGTTACTATGAGATCACTGATAACTGACATCCATTAGACATGGCATATGGAACTAGAAAAGTCTACATCAGCGAGCGAAATAAAGAGTTCAGTTCAACATTCGAACCACCTGAAGAAGGCCGGAGCATACAACGACCGAAATGTTGTAAGAAATATGGTGATAAAGATTAGGAAAAATGGGCGAATAATATATATTATTATTATTTGGACTATTGTCCTCATCTTGGTCGCCATATTTATCAAAACGTCTCGGCCGTTGTACGCTCCGGCCTTCTTCAGGTTGTGGGAATTTCGAACTGAACCCTTTATTTAGCTCACTGGGGTAGACTGTTCTAGTTCTTCGTGCCATGTTTGATGGATATCAGTTATCTCCAGCTAATTTTCCCACTGAAAGTTCTCCACTGCCTTAACCGGATATTGAACTCACACTCTTTGGATCTAACCAACGCCTTTATCCACTGTGCCATGTGTCCTTGAGGACATCTGGGTATGAATTTCTGGTTATTATAAACCTAATGTTTTCAGCAACCATTTTTACCAGTGCTCATATTGCAATTTTGCCGTTATCATTCCATGTTTTTACCAGAGCTCATATTGCAACTTTGTTATCATTGCTTTTCTCTGGCACTCCTTATTACTGGTTCCCATATTGTATTTATTTCTAGGCTTGGTCGGCTCAGGAGATTTTTATGGCCTAGCATATGTGCTGATTCCTTAAGTTTACGAATTTTCCAATGGTGTTCCTTGTCTATAAATATGGCTACAAAGATGAGGACAATAGTCCCAATAATGTAAATAATGTACATAGTACCTCATCTTAGAAATATAGACATATATATATATGTATGTGTGTGTGTGTTAACAATATGTTCATATCTGTTAGATTGTTCATATCTATCTATCGATCAATCTATCCTGCCCGGATTGTTCATATCTATGTATCTATCCCTGTTTTGTTCACATCTATCTATCTATCTATCTATCTGATACGCTACTCCCTCGCTGTTCTTTTCCCCCTCTTTTTATGTGTAAATCTTTTCCTTTGGACAGTTTTTTGTTTGCATCTGTGAATAAGCGGCCCAGTTATTGCTTGCCGTCTTTTCACTGAGGTCTATGCTTTCTGACCCAGAGATTGAACTCATAATTACTATGTTACTAAATTTATGAACATACGCTTTGATCCATAAAGCTAGTGGCTCATAGTACAAAATTAGACTCAATTAAAACAGCAAGCAATGAGCGCGGGAAATGTTGAGCTGCATATTTACAAACATACCAACAAGGATCCTATACGTGCATTAGCTTAGCTCACTATAGAGGCAATAATTAATTTCAGAAGACTGTATAGCGCTCGTCATGAAATTCAGTACATGAAGCATGCATTACTGTCCGAAGAGAAAGATTTACACAGATGAAGGGGGTTGGGCTCCGTCAGTCAATCTTGCCCGGGACATTGCGCAGTAAACAAAGTGTCTCCACAGTCCTAATCAATTACGGAACAAACACACACATTAAACAAGAACAAGACGAGATATCTCGTCTAGACAGTGGAATGAATACCATCTACCCGCGTAGATTAAATAAAAAGTTCAGTTTGGAATTTTTTGAAGGTTAGCCGAACCAAGAGACACCTGAAGAAGGCCGGATGGAACTGATATGTCCTGTAAAGGGATATATTTGTTCGAAGTAGCAAAGTGGTTTTGGACTACTGTAACCGAGTAGGACAATCTAGCAGGTAACAGTAATGGACTGGTCCTCGTCGTAGTGGTAGGCAATAGGCGAAGACTATAGGCGTAGCTAATAGGCGTCGTCCTGTATCTTCACATCAGTCTGTATTTATGGCTGACACCAGCTAATCATATTACTGTAAGGGGGAACCCAGATGTATGCCCATTCATTACATCAGAAACAATACTCGAAATGCTGTAATAATAACGATAAAAATACGGATAATAGTCCGCGTGTAAATAATGTAGATAATGATAACTCCTCATCCAAGAAAGTCAAATAGAAAGGTTTATATTCGATTAATCAGCCTGACTTGCAAACTCATCTTCGCCGTCTCGAATATTACAATTAAGCCGTAGGACATTGGTCCAAATGGAAATAATGTCAATTATATTAACATTAAATTATATCACATGTTTACATGGTGAGATACCTTAAACCCATCTTAGTCTGGCACAAGGCCACAAAAGCGAAGTGTCTAATAACAATCGTACTTACGAGAGATCCATGGTCATTGGCTGCTAGGCGTGTTTGCTCATCAATGATAAGCAACGCAGTTCTTAAAACACTTCTTTAGAAAGACATAATCAAAAACTGCTCCTTTTGAACTAATAATGCTTGTTAAAATTTTTTTTAATTTTTTAATACGAATTATCCTATAACACAAGGCCTGAGTACCACTCAAGTTAGAAGGTTATTTTAAAAATAGTAATGAATGAAGTGTGTGATATGATTTGTAAGAAAAAAAGTAGTAGGATTGATCGATTGATTTTGCTTGCAGCATATCAAAACCTTTATGAGTTATTTAATGCCGAAATCTAAATATTTTGAACACAATTGTATGCCTTCAACTCCAGATAAAATGTGTTGTTAGTCATTTTGTTATATAATATATCACTGATAATCTCTATCTATAAAAGGCAGGATGTGTTTGTGTAACGAATGCACGGCCGCAATTTTCGACGGATTTGCACCAAAATTTACATGCACATTCTCCAAGTTAGCGGGAAGGCCAAGACCGACTTTGCATTTCCCAACTCCCATCGATAGTGGAAATAATTGATTTTTCATGCTTCTACGGCAGTTTTCATGTAGTTTACGGCAATTTTCTACTAGCCAGAGTGAGAGTCTATAGCTGGCTGCCACGAATAGGCCGGAAGATTCTATTGGCCAGCTTGAGAGCCAACAGCTGACTGACATGAATGTTAACTGGCATGCTAGCATGCAAAAAAAATCGATAGCTGCATTCGTCACAAGTGGGAAAAATTTTAATCTGCATGGCACTTTACTCCAATTGGTTCATTCGCTTGCTTAAACTCAACGTTGATTCTGATTCCGCAGAACTGGGTTGGATGTGAAAAAGTATTTGTTGTTAACATTCTTTTTTCATTCGGTTTTTCCAGTTACGAGTCCTTTTTAAAGCTGATCGTTTTGTGTTCATTTTGTTTAGTTCTTTTTTCGTAACAGATTTAATGTTTAGTATAGAGCTTAGAAAAAATTCGCAGTGTGAGAAGTAAGGCATGTAGCAACATCAGCATGGCAAAGGGCACTCCTTTAAAGGCAAGGAAGGGCAAAAATATTTTAAGTCAAGTGATAGCGATTGCTGTGTCGTACGATTTTTTAATCAAACACGGGCAACTCCGGGCCTTGCTGCTAGTTCTACTATAAATTGGATTGCTGGTCATTTTGGTTTAAAATTGCATTACTGGCAATTAAACTGTAAATATATATTGTTGATTACTTGTTTTATATAAAACATCTATTTTTTTCTATTTTCATAATGTTTTGTCTTTATTTGGGGTTCACTACTTGCCCATAGCTGGGACCCTAACATGTGCTACCACCTCGGATCATGGTGGACATGGGAACAACAGCAATTAAGAGGTTGTTCCAGGCTCCTTAAAACCTGCAGAGTCTCCCGTGCAGAGGCCTTGCTGTAGGCAGTGGGAATTCTGAAAATGAGAAGGATCGATAGGGATTGATTCTTAACTTGAAGAGGGTAAGATTGTAATGATCATGGAAGGACTCACGCGGGAGTCTGTTCGACAAAGTATCAGTTCTTGAGCAAAATAACTGTCAGGATAGAAGCACCATTTTACATCCGGAACACAGAGGAAACAAGAGTGATTCATCTCTGTGGAAGTGAAATAACGTGCCTTACCTGTCAGTCAGTTATGTGCCATGCGTGATACACGCTTAGGCGATCATGTATCTTTCGATACAAGACTGACGATGCAGATTTTTTACCCGCAGTAGGTTGCCACTTCTTTCTACGGCAGACCAGTTGCCATCCAAGAACCCGGTCTGTGCTGCTATTTACTCATAGCCGGGGGGGGGGGAGAATAGGATTCATACCTTTCCCAAGGGTATTAGTACATAAATGAATATAATGGGTTCGACAATCCGAACCGCTATCCATTACTCCAGCATGCCTCCTGTAAATGTCTGAACTGGCGGAAGTAAAGAATGGAGCTCTCCTGAGCATTCACCATAGAAATATCAGCAGAAGCATTAAGAAATGAACGTCACAATCTAGACTGGAATTTGAACTCGGACCGCTGATTTTATTTTATGATCGGCAACCAGTTACGCTGTTCACACAACACGACGGCGAGGACGGAATACCTTCTTTTCTTTTTTTTTATTTCGCTTTGATTCAACGTCAGTGCAATAATTGTTCGGATTTATTGGTTTTCCTTTTTTTTTTTATACAAGAATCTTTCGGTCGATTTAATCTACGCCCTTCCTCGGTTTTCCCATACAAAAAAAAGTTAACTTCTTTTTCTGATTATACTACATAGAGAAACAATATTTCACTCCAATGACTTGTACACCTTAAGAAGGTAGTAGAACGAATTAGCCAAAAGCTTGTGGTACACTTGCCTCTCGATTAAACGGGGTGTATCAAATAAAAGGATCGATTGATCTTTTTTACGGCTTATCAACGTTTTGCAGATAATTTAAAGCCTGAAAATATATTTAGGTCGTAAGAATTTATGGAGATAATAATAATTTACTGATATCCGCCTTACTAGTTGTAGCATGAGTGACACAAGCTTAGGCGATCATGTATCTTTCGATACATGACTGACGAGGCAGATTTTTCCCGCAGTAGGTTGCCAAATCTTTCTGAGGTAGACCAGTTGCCATACAAGGCTATAGAACACGGTTTGTCCTGCTATTTACGCATAGCTGCGGGGAGAAGAAGATTCATACCTTTCCCAGGGGTCAGTCAGTTATGTGTCATGCGTAATACACGCTTAGGCGATCATGTATCTTTCGATACAAGACTGACGATGCAGATTTTTTACCCACAGTAGGTGGCCACTTCTTTCTGCGGTAGACCAGTTGTCATTCAAGGCCCTGGTCTGTTCTACTATTTACGCATAGCTGGCGGGAGAAGTGGATTCATAACTTTCCCTTAGCACGTAAGTGTATGTAATGGATTCAACTGGAATTCGAACTTGGCTCTCCAATTTCTCAATCCGAGCCACTATCCATTACTTCAACGGCTAGTTAACCAAAAACTTGGGGAGATACGGTTGATTCATACCTCTCACAATGGTATTGAGGATGTATAGGTCAGGTTGCTGATCTCACTGAATTTCCCACGCAACACCCAACAATCATTAGTCATTTGTAGATATTCATAGAAAGAGTTGGATAAATGCAATCACGAAACTATACAAGTCATACTAATTAACCCATAGCTGGGGGAGAAGAGGTGGATTCATATTTTTTTAATGACCTTTGTGCGTAAATGAATATAAATAATTAGAACTCGATTCTCCAATTTTCAATTCCGAAAGATTATCCATTACACCACTTATTCAAGCTTATAGCACCTCCCAAGCGGTCACCCATCTTAATACTAACCATACTCGACGTTCGATCGCACGTGATATGGCTGTATGCCCAAATATGAATTATCTCTAATTTTTCAAAATATTAATGAGCAAGGTGGTTCTAATAAAAGGTGTAGTATTTTTCTCCGAAGATAGAATAATAATTAAAATACAGATGGAAAACGGGTGCACAGGGGTGGGGGGGTACTAATAAAGACAAAATCTTAGTGTGGAATTGTATCAATCTTTTAATCCATTGGATATATTTCGTTGTTTTCAGTCGCCTATGTAGTTTAAATTCGAGAGACTGGACTAAATTACTTAGTAGGCGCTAATCCTGAGTGACAAAATGTAGATGTTGTATTTGTCGTATTGTCTAGTCGTTCCTGTTTTCCCCGTCTTTCGTACACTGCATATTTATATTCTCTCAAATCTCGTGGTCGCCGTGATTTTGCGTTAATTTGTCAGCATAAACACAATATGGCTTCCCCACGAGATTCTTTTTACGTATGGACGTCCACGAGGTAAGTTTTTTTTTTTCAAACTACACCCTACATTGTGAGACAGCTGGCCACCAAGAAGTAATTAAAATGTTTACATAAAAGTTGTATGAAATGTATTAAGATTTCTAAAGTAACAGAATATCCTATTAATTCCCTATCAAGATCAATAAACATTCATTATCCTTGACATCTATTGTTTACGTCAGAGAATTTTAATAAATGATTGGGTCAAATAAAGTGCGAAATGGGTTATTAATTTATAAACTTTTTATAAGCGTACCCACTTTTATCAGAGTGGCAAGTTTAACAAAAAATGGCAGGAATTAGATCAGTTGTTCGAACAAATTTTAAAGTTAGAAAGAGCATTTAATTAAGAAGAAAGGGGAAAAAACTTTATCACGTCAGTGCAGATAATGGCGCCTGTTTCAGGCCGATCGGTTTCCTTGAATATGTTGATACATTTTAATGATTGCATTGACTTTGCTTTCATTCAACTCGTAAATAAACGTTATAACTTAAATTAATTTACGTACTGCAATTCGACTCAAAAAAACTGTTTCAAGCC
>OZ010573.1:16149870-16157370 GCA_963932145.1 Acanthosepion lycidas
GTATTCCTATACCAGATTAAAATTGTCACAGTAAATAACAGTGTCCTGTGTTGTGGTAAATAACAATAATCCTCCTCCCAGAAATTAAGACAGAAATTAACCTGCTGAATTCACATTTGTACTAATAACCTTGGGAAAGAGAACAACACATTTCTTGTCATTCACTTATATTCTAAATAACAGAGTAGACTGGATGTCCAGGCCTGATTGGCAACTAGTACAAGAAAAGTAGTGCACATAATTCAACTTAAGTTAACTCTTTGCCCATAACTGTGACCCTAACAGGTTCTACCACACCGGGTCAGGGTGGACTTGAGAACACAAGCAATTAAGAGGTGGTTCCTCGCTCCTCAAAACCTCCTGATCAGAGGACTTGCTGCTGGATATAGTTTATCGTCTTACCCAGGACGCGGGTGTAGTTTATTGTCATACCCGAGACGGCGAGACGGGGGTGGGGTGAACCACATTTATATTTTTCACCGTCTCTGACTTGTTTTAAAATTTGTTGAGTCGCATCTCACGTTAGGACACTTCGAGGTGATCAAGCATGTTTCGCTAGAATCATTACGGCTTCGTAGTGAGTTCGATCTTCAGTGTGTGCTCCACACTTTCGACGTGGTTTAACGGTTAGCGAGCTTGTCTCGCTAGATCAGTTGTAACTGAGTACGGAGTTCGATCCTTCTTTCAATACTTTCGGCCTTGTGCCACATCTAAGCTAGGTTTAGAAAATCACCCTGCGTTTCCACAATTGCTGTATGTTAACGCAATAAATCTCGAGTCTCATCTCACTTTTTTTTTCTTTTTTTTTTATCTCAGCAGATTCGCTTGTCGAAGAATATCACTAGTACTACGAAATCATACACCACTTAAATCATTTTCTCTCTTTCCTTTCGTTAGCCTTTATCGCTATATCAATTTTATTGATGATCACAGGTAAAAATCATCATATATCTTATTATATATATATATATATATATATATATATATATATATAATAAGATATATATATAAAATCTGTCCCATTTTACGCTTGTTATATTGATTCTTGTAAAGCAACCTGATCTTGACAAAAGGCCGAAGTTTCACGTTACATGAGGAATTTCCTCTGAACGTGAGAAGTTTTTACGATCGCGATCTTTTGTCATTCTCAAGTTTACTTGGAATCTCCCCAGGACAGTCGTTAAGTCTTGTCTTAAACCGAGAACAACTCTAATGATAACTTTTGCTCTTTTGGGGCCTGGTTTCTGTATTCGACAAATCTTTATTTCTAAAAAAAAAAAATCATGTCATTGCTATTGTCATTTATTAAGATCAGCTTTGTTTTGATATAAGGGCACAAATATTGGGCACCCAGTGAAGATCGGACCTTACTGTACAAGTATAATGGCCAAGCAGATTAGCTCGTTAACCATTAATTCCTGCTGCTGTTATCATTATCAGCGTTATTGGCAGCAGAATATGGAGAAGGTCGAAAGGAACAATAATAGCAAAAGATAGTTTTCTTCTTCTACTTCTTCTTCTTATTCTTTTTCCTCTTATTCTTCTTTTTTCTTCTTCTACTTCTTCTTCTTCTACTTCTTATTCTTCTACTTCTTCTTTTTTCTTCTTCTACTTCTCTTTTTTCTTCTTCTATTTTCTTCTTCTACTTCTTCTTCTTCTACTTCTTCTTCTTCTACTTCTACTTCTTCTTCTTCTACTTCTCTTTTTTCTTCTTCTATTTTCTTCTACTCTTCTTCTACTTCTTCTTTTTTCTTCTTCTACTTCTACTCTTTTTTCTTCTTTTTCTCTTTTCTTCTTCTACTTTTTCTTCTTCTACTTCTTATTATTCTCTTTTTTCTTCTACTTCTTCCCTTTTTTTTTCTTCTTCTCTTTTTCTTTTTCTTCTTCTTCTTCTTCTATATAGTCTTACATTTCCTCGACAGTCTTAATTCTTTCTATTCTCCTCCTTCTTCTGAACAGTTTACATATTTTTCTTTTTTTAGTCCTAATTCTTCTTCTTCTTCTTCATCTTTTTTCTTCTTTTTCTTCTTTCTTCTTCTTCTTCCTCCTTCTTCTTCTTCCTTTTCTTCTCCTGTATAGTCTTACCTTTTCTCCTCTTCCTTGTGAACAGTTTACATATTTTTCTTCTTTTAGACAGTCATAACTATTCTTCTTCTTCTTCATTTTCTTCTTTCTTCTTCTTCTTTTTCCTCTTTATCTTCTTCTACTTCTTCTTTTTTTTCTCATTATTATTAGTAGTAGTAGTAGCAGTGGTAGTAGTAGTAGTATTAGTAGATGTTTTCAATGATACTTTTGTCTTGATGGTTCAAAGACCTTCTTATTTTCAAGTTACTCACGTTTTTTCTATAGTTTCCAAAAACAGTCGCCGTACTCCGATAATGCCTGGCACCTCTGTCAAATTTCTCTCAATTCTCTGGCAAACTTGAGATAATTCTCTATCTTTTCATTTCCATACGTGCTTCGCACAAAAGAACGAACCATACCATTCCTTGTATTTCTTCTGGCCTCATTTGCTTCGGCTTCTTTTATTAGTCCCCCACCAATTCATCATCATCATCATCATCATCATCATCATCATCATCACAACTTATTCTTTTGGTTTGTTACTTGATAAACAGTTATTTGATAACTTTTATAAATAGTTTAAATACATGGGAAGTGTTTCAATAGTGGGGATGGGACAAACGTGACACCGAATTCTGAAAGATACATTCCAAAAAAGGAAGCAAAGTACTAAAAAAAAAAAAGGAAACTTTCGCTAGAAACAAACAAAAAATGGAATAAAATAAAACAATATTGAACTTATTTGTAATACTGATCAACCTACAAAGAGCGATGGGTAAATTTTCGCCATTTTATATTTTTAATTTTGCGCATGCGCGTTGTTTGTTTTTATTTTCTCGACTTCACATCATAGTAGGGTCATTTGGGCACCGTCCGTCAGAAAAAGTGCACCACGTAGCAATTCTCTTCGCCAGTAAACGGCATACTCCTTGGCATTGCGCCGGAAGATCCAATAAGAAACATTTCAGAGTGTCAATCAAAGGACAGTGCAGAGGATTTGGAACGAGTTGTATGATATATCCAATCAACATCATGATCTTTGGAGTGATCATTAGTGATGTCAACATTATGCTTACATTCATCTTCTCACAGGGCCTCAGACTCAACACTGAGGAGCTTTGAGGATGTAGTGCTGCCCTAAGAGGATGTTTGCTGAAAGCCCCTTTGTCTGGCAAAAGGACTCCGCACCACCTAACTCCTCAAACTTCAAACGCCTTGATTATTATGTGCAGAGCGCAGTTAATAAAAAAAAACAAGAAAACTCCCTGTAATACACTGGCAAGCCTTGCCAGTGAGCAAATCAAGCTACTATAGATTGGCCCAGAAAATCTCCTGATTTAAATCCAATCGAGAATCTGTGGTAAAATCTGCAAATATCGACTTCTTGGAATGGACATACGAAGTACTAATATGTACACTTGGTCATGTTTCATTGGGAAAATACGGAAAAAAGTAAATAATAACGGAATTATTGGTTTTCTTTCAATTAAGTTTCACAGGGGCGAATGTCTTTCTTCAGGCGCTTGGCAAATATTGTAACAAAGAAGAAATTTTAAAGGGATTTTCATTGATCATAATAATAGTAAATGCCTTGATGCTAAACCCGGTATGTCTCTCATGATGTCCAAAATTAGGTTGGAGTCTTTAACAGGAATATGTTTTGTCTCGGCGAATTACAGTAAATATCTCGTTCAGTTTCCCAATTATGTTGGTCGGCTGCCCTACCATAAACAATTGGGGTCGGCTGGGTTATGCAGTTTGGAAACCAGCGCCATTGTAAATTCAGCATTTTTCTTTGTAGAGTTGTTATCAACGTTTTTTTTGTGTGTTTTTTTTTTTTGTTTTTTTTGTTTTTGTTTTTTGTAGTTCCTCGCTCCAACATATAAAAGTGATCAAATCAAAGTACTATAGACTAACCAGGAAATTGATTTAAGTCCAATCTAGAATCTGTGTTCAATCTGCAAGGAACGAATTCGTGGAATGGACATACGAAGTACTAACATGTGCACTGTGTCATATTTCATTGGAAAAAAAGTAAATAATAATGGAATTATTCGTCTTGTTTCAATTAATTTTTACAAGGGTGTAGGATATATATATATATATATATATATATAGATAGATAGATAGATAGATAGATAGATATAGATATAGATAGATATATCGGCCATTGGCTGCGATGGACGCTACTCCATGGAAGCGTACGAAAATTATAACGCTATACGAACACATTGGCAAGCCTTATCAGTGAGCAAATCAAAGGACTATATACTGGCCATGATTTAACTCCAGTCGTGAATCTGTGGTCAATCTGCAAGAAACGACTTCGTGGAATGGACATACGAAGTACTAACATGTTCACTGGGCCATGTTTCATTGGGGAAAAAGTAACTAATAACGGAATAATTCGACTGTTTTCAATTAATTTTTTACAAGGGTGTAGTGTGTGTATATATATATATATCTATATATATATATAGATAGATAGATAGATAGATAGATCGGATACAAATGCCATTCTATTTTCAGCATTTTTCGATTTAGAGTGGTAGTCTACGTTTTTTGTAGTTTATCGCTTGAACATAAATCAAACCAGGAGATTCCAACGACAAAACCATTATTACTATGAAGAAAACCATTCGAAGGACGAAACTTAAAAGTTTGTTTTTTATTTAATTTCGACTCTCGATTACACAATCTTATATTTCAGAAAAAGATGTATTTCTTGGAAAATTCTCACCGTGTGCATCAGTATTCTTCTAAAATCCTTCTCTCACGATACTGCTACGCTTGGAATAATAATTGTGTTTAAATGCTACATTTTCTAAATTCCATATCTTTATATTTGGAGAGTTTATCAAATTCCGAAATGTTTTTATCAGACGTTACGATCATGTTGATAAGATAATATTTATCTTCTTTGATGCTTTTTCGACAATATCCGGTCGATTAACTTGGATAGTGAGCGAGCTATGTATGAGAAAACCCAGAGCAATGTCACGCCATTCCATACAGAATAATTTTTTATTATTATTTATACATCAGCATGTTCCTGCTAGGTATCTCGTGTTTATGGTTCAGGATCAAGTGACAGTTTCCTCAGATGCATAGAACACTTCTCAGTATTCCTGCCATCATCTCTCGGCCTCTTTATAGCGCCGAGGAGATTAAATTAACAAAGTCCAGTTTTTGGGAGTTGTTCCGCAACTAGACTGCACATTCTTAATTACACTTGAAAGATGTTCAAGGTCAATCTCTAATGCCTGAGGTGACTCCCCAAAAACATGTATCACGAGAACTGGATAATTTCAGATACCCCCAGCATAGTGCGTGGGGGGATCCATGTTGACTTTAACCTTACGTCAAACCTACCTTCATTAATGGTGAAGGTAACCTTTCCCCTTATTCTAGCTATGCCCAATACTGCTATAATCTGAACTGATCCTCGAAACCACATTTCACCCAAATTTGAAATTTAAATATTGAAAAACAAAAGCTTAGATTAGACTGTTTATACTGACCGTAGTAGTGATTAACATATATATATTTTAATAATAATAATAATAATAATAATAATAATAATAATAATAATGACGACTGTTATTGTTGTCATTTGGTAGGAGCGGCCTGTTTCTCTGTCGGGCGCGTGTAGGAGTTGTGGAAATAATTTCATTTAGCGGTGAGAACGCAGTCGGAGTTGCAGGCATACGTGTCCTGTCGCTTTCGAAAATGTACACGTCTGTTGAAACAGCTGCGATGAAGGGTGTACCCACATGTGTTCTCGCGCGTCGACAGTTGGCGCGTTGCACGACATGAAACGTGAGAGTGGCATTTCTATATCACAATCCCTGGTCCAAATCAGATTCCAAAAAAAGGTGTTACATTTGCATTTCATAATAGTAAATTTAACAACTATAACGAAAAGTCGTATCTAAAAGCAACGGATTTAATTTTTGCTCAGTTTAAAACTACAAAACACATTGAAATGAATCAAAGAATTCGATTTAGGAAACAACAGGATAGTGGAGTAATATTTTGAAGCCAGTAAAATTGTAGTTTCATTTTGAATTGATAATGGTGACTGGATAAATGCAGAAGACAATTATAAGTGTTGAGATTAGATGTTTATTGAATGATAAAAGTCAAAAACAAAAAAGATTTGCCAGTGAATTGTTGCAAGACAACGATTTTGCATTGTGTATTCCGAGGTTCGAAACTAATTACTGAACACCTTGCCAAAGTAAGCTTCAAAGGAAACATATTAATGGAATAGCAGTCAACATCTCGAGATATTGCTCAAACAGAGACCGCCTTACTAATTTATAAAAGTGATGTAACGAAGAATAATAGAATATACGGCAAACATGGATAAACCTGTCCGCAAAAAGACGGAGTGGCAAAAGGACAGTATTTTTCCCATACTTTCATACTATCTTTATTTTTCCTCAATATTGTTTTAAACAGCGGTGATTAGAATTTTAATAAAACCTAAACATAGGAAAGCCAATTTATACATTTTCTTTGTTCTTTAGAATAGACAACAAAAATAATACACTCTATTCGAAGAGCCGGGTTAGAATTCTAGTTCATTACATTCACTTACGTGTTAACACCCTTACGTGGAAAAAGTATGAATCCATCTCTTCTCCCCACCAGCTATGCGTAAATAGCAGAACAGACTAGGTTCTATAGCCTTGGATAGCAACCAGTCTAAGAGAAAAACAATTCTGAATCCAAAACCTGTATTTGGGGACATTGTGGCATCCTATGCGCCAGTTCTCTCGGTTCTTCCACAAAGTGTGGTTGGTTCTGTACAAGCCTTTACCGCTATAATCAAAGGATATGAGCAGGTCGTCTGGCTATTGGTTATAAGAACTGAGCTGCTTAACCTGAAGACGGCGAGAGAGTCCAGTATATATATAATAATAATAATAATAATGGACTCTCTAGTCGGTTTCGACGTATGAGGATCTGCCAGCTTATTGATTCAGTTATGAAAGTTTATGCGCTAATCTTAAGTGGCATTTAAGACCCGCTAGTGATTTACAAAGGAAGCCACATATGGAGCAGGTGTGAGGATTGTGAGATGAGATCACTGTTAGATTGGTTGACCTTTTAGATCTTGCTCTGGCTTCTTGAAGATGATTCAGACAAGCAAATTGAAAATTGCTGAGTCCACTAAAACACGTTGATCTCCATTGTACCCGCTCCAAAGCTAAGCGCTCAAGGTTGTTATGTGGTATATTAACTGCTGACAAGTTGCTTTCCAGCTTGTCTTTGTATCTTAGCCATGAGAGTCCTACATTCCTGTATATATATATATATATATATATATATATATATATATATATATATATGTATATATATATAAAGAAAGAACAGTAAGATATGTAATTCGGTGTTCTTATTGATATTTTTTATTTTTATTTTTACAAA
>OZ010573.1:16162370-16187370 GCA_963932145.1 Acanthosepion lycidas
TTCGCGCATTCAGGCATCCCTTCCTGGTTAAAAAGAAAATGTAACATGTTTCTGGAATTAATGTTTCCAAGCAAAATTCGCCATTTTCTGTTAAAAAAAAGAAAAAAAAGAAAAAGTTTTCTGATATTTACATGTGTGGTCAGAAGTGTTTGAAGTATATAGGAACAATTTCTTGGATTTCCCAAAACTGCCTTTATTCTAAAAACATCTAGTTCTGCTTAAGTTGTATTCGCCGCCATTTTATTTATTTTATTTTATTTTATTTTTACCTCCATACAATTGATGTGACTCCATTTTAAAACTGCCTTCGGCTTTTGGGAAATATTCGTATTCACGTACACATGTACTTAGTGACACTTGCAGGTGGGATGGTTTTAAAATCTCAACATCGTTCCCTATTATTTCTGAATAGCTGTACCTCCCTCCCAAACGAACACACAAGGCCCACTAAAATAGCCCTGAGGGTCATCCCTACGCCTCCAACGTTCTTCACCCACCCCATACGTGATTGTCAACTATCGTCTGAATGTAATTTATGAGGCCAGGCTTGAACACAGCTACACACAAACATTCAGCAGCGTAAAATTTCCGAGCCGTCAACTGGTGATATGGACCTCCAGGAACAATTCGTTTTCCCGTATCCACCAGCAGAATGTCCTCGTTTCCCTACGTCTAGCCTATCACCCTTTTAAAATACAATAATAACAACGTATTTCTTTCATTTAATGACCACTCACTAATAACAAATGCACTTAACAATTGTTTTTAGTTGTAAGGTTTATCAGCCAGCAAAGAGCTGTATTGAAGGGAAACCGATGTGCTTCTTCTCGGAAAAAACAACACCAAAATGTCTCCGCTAAGAAAATAAAAAAAAAATTAATAAACAACTTTATAGTCTCTCTATTTTTCTGAGATGAGGTATTATGTACACTATTTACATTATTCGGACTATTGTCCTCATCTTTGTTGCCATATTTGTTACAACGTTTCGGCCTTTCAATATCTGTCTATATTTCTGAGATGAGGTACTATGTACATTATTTACATTATTCAAGGACACATGGCACAGTGGATAAAGGCGTTGGTTAGATCCAGTGACAAACCCAAAGAGTGTGAGTTCAATACCCGGTTAAGGCAGTGAAGAACTTTCAGACGGAAAATTAGCAGGAGATAACTGATAACTGACATCCATCTAAACATGGAACGTGGAACTAGAACAGTCTACCCCAGGGATCGAAATAAAGGGTTCAGTTCGAAATTCCAACCACCTGAAGAAGGCCGGAGCGTACAACGGCCGAAACGTTGTGACAAATATGGCGACAAAGATGAGGACAATGGTCCGCATAATGTAAATACTGTACATAATACCTCATCTCATAAATATAGACAGACTCTATTGTCCTCATCTTTGTCGCCATATTTATTACAACGTTTCGGCCGTTGTACGCTCCGGCCTTCTTCAGGTGGTTGGAATGTCGAACTGAAACCTTTATTTCGCTCACTTATGAAATTCCAATCGCCCGAGAAAGACCAGAGCGTACAACGGTCGAAGCGTCGTGAATATGGTAGCAAAGATGAGAGCAACAATCCGAACAATGTAAATAATGTTAATAGCTACAATAGTTAATCTCAGAAATATAGACAGATGTTGTTAATGATGGTATTAATCGTTTCCATATAAGGAAACATTCGGATTCATTGACCAGGGCTATTTTTGGTTAAACTTATATAAAATCTTTACTAAAACAATTTAGCAAAAAATAGCTTTCTCAAGACCAGTCACTTTTTTTTTCCATTATTGCTTGGAACTCGTTTTGCTTGAATTAATGCCGGCATCTTGATTCTGACATTATTTTCTTTTCGTGTTACATGTGTTGCTTATTTTGGTTGTTGTTGCTGTTGAATGTTCTCAACTTATGTGGTTTCTGTTATTTGGTATAGTCCTTTTGTTTATGATTCTGTAGCGTCAGTCAACGAAGTGGGAAGCAGGATTGTTCGCCCTAAAACCTACAGGTTTCTTTCGCTTGAAGCCACCGGGTTTAATTTGAGAAAACGGTTATATACAACTGGCAGTTTGGCGCCATTTGTATTTTCTTGATGCGAGATAATCTATAACCAACTGAAAAATATAATAAACAAATTAAAATAACCTCGGAAAAAATAAGCACTGTAAGGTAAAGTCTAATAACAGATAACGCCAATAAACATTAAAAAGAAGAAACTTATCTATACATAATCGAAATAAAAAACAGAACAACGTACAGACAATAGTGTTGGTGAAAAATTTGTGAAAACTGAAATTCCTAATGCGTTACGTTTTGTCATATTACTGCAGCTAAAACACCTATATCACAGCCAAGCAATATCCATAATGCATTATTAATCAATGCTTAATATTAAATTAATATTCCGTAGATATACATAAGTGTAAATAGATGCGCTTTAAAAATTACTCGCTCGAAAAAAGAAACACTTCTAAATTCTGAGGAAGAAACAGATACAAATACTGATGTTTAATCATCTTGTTACTATTAATTTGGTTAAACATTTTTAGCATCTCTTTCATGCATATATATATAATCATCCACAGGCAGCCTGTTTCGCTGAATCACAGTTCATGTGATTGCTTCAAGCAGGGATCGAATCTCTTACCCCTAAGCAGCCCTAATTAAAGCAGCCGTTAAAAATCCCTTTTCTTCAGAGTGCTCAATGGGCGAACTAGAGCATATATATATATATATATATATATATATATATATATATATATATATATATATATATATATATAGGCAACGTATATTCGTATATTCATTCAAGCATGTTTGGTTGAATAATTTAGACATGTCTATTTGTTTTTATTTTAATCCTCTGAATGGGTTTAATAACAGGATTAAGAAATTGTTCCGTGAGTTTTAGAGGATTAAAATAAAAATAAATAGACATAATATGTCTAGATTATTCAACCAAACATGCTTGAATATATATATATATATATATATATATATATATATATATATATATATATATATATATATATATATATATATATATATATATATAGGACCAGTGATACGCAAACTAAAATTCCTCCACACACTGAACGGAGAGGACTCATACCTGATTGGCTGCTCCGGGAAATGCTTTGCGATCCTCGCTATCTCATCAAAACTTGCCTTTTTCAACCTTTATATACGTTACAAATTAAACTATCCTCACTGACTATTAAAGGATGATAAACTTTCCGTCGATTTTGACATCATTCTGTTGTCTTTTTTTTTTTTTGTGCAAATCAGTGAATTTGTTTTGCTCTTGCTAAGTCTCGAAAAAAAAACTCTAGGAAATTTATATTTTTTACCCATAATTTGAATGCGAAAAAAATAATTCTACTTTTTAACAAGAAATTCCCAAGTTGATGTTAGAAATTAAAAATAATTAAATACTTAAATTAAAATTACCTGCAAAATATTGTTGATTTATTTACGATGGAATCATCTAATATGACATGTCTCAAATTTGTATTTAAATACCTTGTATTTTATATTCAATGTTTCTAGTTGAATTTTTCACCTATATTGCATATGATCCATTAATGTACATAATTTGACTACAATAAAAAATAAAATTGAGATGTAGTAGAGTGGGGATCGTATCATAGTTTCGGTGGTGGGGAGACACGAGACCCTTAAACCAGACTTAAGGTTGTCTTTTTTCTAAATGAATTGAATTAATATGCATATATATATATATATTTCTATCACTTGTACATCCTTGCTTGATTCAGGTTCTAATGCCCTTGAGTGTGAAGCTTGGGGAGAGAAGATGTGGCTCTTGGGGCACAACAATCCGTTAGTTTACGTATATTTGGATGAGTCTCGCCGCGCTATACCGAGTCTTCTTCGTCATACCACTGAACCAATGTTTGCATCGTATCAGCCTTGGTAGTGGATGCGCACTGCTGATGAGTCCCAAATAGGATAAAACCGCCGTCCAGTACTTTCTGCATTCAGCTGAGGATTCTTCTAGACTCGATTAATCACTATAAATAATTATTCAAATCCCCCAAAATTTCCATCACCTATATATATATATATATATATATATATATATATATATATATATATATATATAAAACTCAGACATTAATATTCCATGGTTATAATTTATTACACAGGAATCGTAATCAATGTAATAAAATATAACCATGGAATATTAGCGTGTGAGCTTTTTTATATTATATTCTTACTGTCCTGGATTCTATCCTCTTGGGAATTGTCTATATATATATATATATATATATATATATATATATATATATATATATATATATATATATATATATATTCACCACTAATATTATCAATATATATATATATATATATAGCTATAGAAACTCTATTGTACCCCCTCACAACTACTCATTCGAAATGGAGGACAAAGTTAAAGGAGAATTATGTCAGTTAGACGCGTGAATAAATATTAAATATATCGGCCTGACATCAAAAAAGTTGTTGATCTCGCTGAGTTAAACAACTTTTAAGTTAAAGAGAGTGATAATTTGACGATGAATTTGACAGCAACAATAGAAAAGCCAGTCGTCTGCGACGGGAGGTGATATATGTAACTTGGGATTGTTGACAACCTAAAAAAAAAAAAAGGAATGTTTTTACGGCGGTCAACAACGGAAGTACATCTAAATTTCGCTTCTGTATTCAAACGACATGCTTATCTTACAAATATCACTGCTATATATATATATATATATATATATATATATATAGGCTTTGGAAACTTTTATGTGAGTGCAAGTCTGCTCTTAAAAAAAACCTTTATCGTTTGATGAAGCGGCAATAGCTTAGAACGCATAGACATCTCAGCCCTGTACTTGTAACGTCATTCACCCGGGGTGGGTTGAGCCAATATTGGAGTTTCATGGGAAGCGGTCCACAAATCCGCGGTATAGGCTTCAGATCAGTTCCTAGGAAACCGACGGCCCGACAACAGCAGATGAGATTTGATTATAGTGGTGAAGGTTTCGTGCAGGACCATCCACACTTTTTGAAGGGCCGAATACAGAGACCTGGCGCACTACGTGTCACAAGGTCCCCAAACGACCCTCCGCAGGTTTTGAATTCAGAGTTTTTCCTTCTCCTAGACAAGTTGCCATCCAAGGCTATATAACCCAGTCTGTCCTGCTATTTACCCATAGCTGGAGGGAGAATAAGAGGATTCACCCCTTTCCCAAGGGTGTTAGCACGTAATGGATTCGACTGGAATTCGAACTCGGCTCCCCGATTCCTCAATCCAAGCCGCTATCCATTACTCCACCGTGCCCCCGCAATCTCAAATCTCAGCTTCTATATTTGTTGATTTAGTAATCGTTATTAATACTATTAGAAGGCCACTATTTGCTTACAATAGTTGCTCTTTCGAAACAAGAATACGTCATAAGCGAACTCCTGTCTTAAGTCATCATTCCAGTTGAGTGATCACGCGACTTAAATGATCATCCCTCTGAATCGGTTACCCATTTTGGGCAAACATCTGTCTCAAGCGATTATACCTCATAAGCGATACACGTCGCAAGCAATCATAAGCGATTACCTATCTCAAGCGATACTGCATATTAATCCGTCACCTGTGCCAAGCAATCACCCAATTTAAGCAGTCTTTTGTCTCAAGTGATTATCTGTTCGAAGCGATTACTTGCTTTAGGTGATTATCCATCCGGGACGAAAATCCGTCTAAAGTAATCATCCGTCTCAAGCGATAATCCTGTAGAAACGATTAGCCATTTTGTTTTTATTTATGTTTGGATGAATTTTGTTATTAAATATCCAAAGTTGTTATAATAGAAGAGCTGCCATGACAGGTGAACCTTTGTATGAATCTGGACGCAAATTGGAGTTGCATCAACATAAACATAGGCTTAGTATGATGACGTCCAACAGAACGAAACACGTCGCATGAAAACGACATACTTCTTTCCCCTATTATACATACATACATATATATATATATATATATATATATATATATATATATATATATATATATATGTACAAGTTTATGATTGATGTATACGAAATAAATTCCAATCACCAACAATTACTATTCTTAAAATAGCGCTCAATACAATGTAGAGCAAATATAAATATTTATATAAAAATTATAACATAAATATGTTATAAAATCACTACAAAAATATCCATTTTGTTTCAACACCTTTGGTGTCTTCTCAAGTGATGTTGTTGAATGTAGATCACTTGATAAGACACCAAAGGTGTTGAAACTAAATGGCTATTTTTGTAGTGATTTTATAACATATTTATGTTATAATTTTTAAATATATATATATATGCACGGTACTTATTGGAAAGGGCTCAATATCAGTGATAGAGCTAACATATATAGTTGCGTTTATGCGAGGTTGTGACGCTGGGTGAATTTGTCTAACGATCACAAAGGGCGTGAAACCCAAGGTCACAAACTCATATCAACGCAACTGAATATCTATCTATCTATCTATCTATCTATCTATATATATATATATATATATATATATATATATATATATATATAGTGTGTGTGTTTATATATATATATATATATATGTGTGTGTGTGTATGTCTGTGTGTATGTCTCTGTGTGTAATACTAGTAGACATTATTTAACTGTTTAAAAAAACAGTAATGCCTGCTCTAATACGTGTACCAACTGAATATAACGTTCATATATATATATATATATATATATATATATGCATATATATATGACCGAGAACCAGTGTGGGTGTGGGTGTATGGACAGAAACGTTTTTATAAATATAGACAGAGTGGACATAAGAATCAAAACTGCATGTTATCTATCATTTTCCCGCCTCCTTGATGTCTTCTTGGTTGGGAGATTGCATTGATTTTTGAAATGGACAATCAACATAATCCGTTGATTCTGATGTCCACACAGATTATATTTTTGAAAGCTCCGTCTCTGAAATTCAGCATTCTTCCTTTCAAAATAGAACACATTTTAACCAACATAGATAGATAGATAGATAGATAGATAGTAAATTTAGATAGATATATAGTAAATTTAGATAGATAGATAAATAGATAGATAGATAGTAAATTTAGATAGATGTATAGTAAATTTAGATAGATAGATAGATAGATAATGATGCACAAGCAATTACTCACTGAATGATATAATGTGAGATTATGCTAAATATTTCGAGGGACTTAAAATGGAAATTAATTCCTCAAACAAAGAAAAAAAATAAGAAGAAATGAGTTTTTCCCCCCTTTCGTTGTTGTTTAATTTCTAGAGAAGGACGAAATATCTGGCGAGACACGCGGCAAAACACTGGATAATTTAATCAGTCTTACCAAACACTCTCGGAAATTTTTGCTTTTGCTCTCCTGCCGATATTTCGCTGAACAGAAGAAAAGAAAAAGAAGTCCACTTTAACGAGTCTCACTGACCCAACAAAACATGAAATTATTGAATCAGCAGTAATCTTATTCTCTCTGAAATATAACAGTTTGGTTTGGTTTATTTTATGTCATATCAACCTCAATGGGTTATTTAATGCCGACAAGATTTTTATTGCTGGTAATATATTTTTTTTCAAATAGATAGATAGATAAATAGAGGGAGAGAGAAATAGATAGATGGATATAGATAGATAGATAGAGAGAGAGAGAGAGAGAGAGACAGAGAGAGAGATTGGTTTGGTTTGGTTTGGTTTGGTTTACGGCATATCAACCTCAATGGGTTATTTAAAGCCGACAATATTTTTATTTTGGTAATATCTTGTTGAAATAGATAGATATAGAGAGAGGGGATTTATATATATATATATAGAGAGAGAGAGAGATGAATCTAAATGGAATAATAATAAAAAAAACGAAAGAATATTAATCTACAACCCAGTGTGTCTGAGTATTTTAATTTTTTAATTTTTTTATTGTTCAAAATATATATATATATATATATATATATATATATATTATCGGTAGATAGGGAAAGAGAGATTGGTTTCGTTTCGTTTGTTTTACGGCATATCAACCTCAATGGGTTATTTAATGCCGTCAAGATTTTTATAGCTGGGACCTTAACATGTGCTACCATCCCGGATCAGAGTGGACCTGAGAACAACAGAAATTAAGAACTGGTTCCACGTTTCACAAAACTTGCTCCTGAAAAACCTTGTTGCCGGATGTAGTTTATCGTCTTACCCTGGACGCGGCAATATTACAACCATAAAACTATCTTTACGAGAAAGAGATTTCTATTGTAATTAATACTTGGGCTTGCCGTGAAATTTGATGTCTTAATTTCTATTCATAAATATTTCCTCCACAATTTCCTACTCAAGGGTATTTAGCGCATTACGTAATGCTTTGTCAACTGCTTACCAAACAATAAGATATCACTTTTGACTTTCTTTTTAGCTTTTTCGACTAAAGAATTTAACAAGTGCTATCTACTTGGCAGTTACTTTTGAATCTAGTCGCTTTTGGCGAACAGTGAAAAGAATAAATTATGTATTTATTTCGAGTGGTTGTTGATACGATTCGGAAATACCATTGAAAACCTCGTCAAGATTGATTCAATTCCGAGCTGACATTTCCGGACTCCAAGCTCGAAAGAAGGAAAGAAAGAAGGAAGGAAAGAAGGAAGGAAGGAAGGAAGGAAGGAAGGAAAGGCGTGTGTGCCTATGGAGAAATGACGTACAGGACGATTATTTAGTAGTCAAGTCGGTATATTTCAATGTTAAAACAGCTATTGCCAAATTGTTTACGAATAAATCTATATTCAGATATGTTTATCATCATCAGCAGCAGCAGCAACAGTAGCAGCGGCATAATAATAATAAGATGAAAAAAAAGAAGAAGAGAAAGAAGAAGAAAAAGAAGAAGAAAAAGCAGAAGAAAAAAGAAGAGAAAGAAGAAAAAGAAGAAGAAAAAGCAGAAGAAAAAAGAAGAAAAAGAAGTAAAAGAAGAAGTAAAAGAAAAAAGAAGAAGAAAAAGCAGAAGAGAAAGAAGAGGAAAAAGAAGAAGAAAAAGCAGAAGAAAAAAGAAGAAGAAAAAGAAGAAAAAAAAGAAGAAGAAGAAAAAGAAAAAAGAAGAAAAAGCAGAAGCAAAAAAGAAGAAAAAGAAAAATGGAAGGAATTCAGCAGAAAAATCCACGGTTCGCCGTCTCTTTAAGAAATCAAAAAAATATTTCTATCAAGCACACCTCATATGCTCCGAAGAGTTTTGTTTATTTTAGTTTTGTTGTTGTTGTTGTTGTTGTTGCTCGTCGTTGTCTTTTGTTTAATTAAATAAAGACAACAACAACAAAAAAAATCACATCCTTCGTTTGCCCTAGGAATTGGTTATGAATAAAACAAATCTAGGTCAGTATCTGTCTATATTTCTGAGATGAGGTATTATGTACACTATTTACATTATTCGGACTATTGTCGTCATCTTTGTCGCCATATTTATTACAACGTTTCGGTCTTTCAGTATCTGTCTATATTTCTGAAATGAGGTATTATGTACACTATTTACATTATTCGGACTATTGTCCTCATCTTTATCGCCATATTTATTACAACGTTTCGCTTTTCAGTATCTGTCTATATTTCTGAGATGAGGTATTATGTACATTATTTACATTATTCGGACTATTGTCCTCATCTTTGTCGTCATATTTATTACAACGTTTCGGCTGTTGTACACTCCGGCCTTCTTCAGGTGTTTGGAATTTCGAACCGAACCCTTTATTTCATCCACCCGGGTAGATTGTTCTAGTTCCACGTGTCATACCTCTTCTGGGTGTCTCAGTTATTTTCCTTTAACTCAACTCTTCAAGTTTTTTGGTTAAGCACTGCTGTAGACTGGTATTGAACTCACAACTCTTTGGGTCTAGTCGCTGGATTTAACCAACGTTTTTATCCACGTTTTTCAAATGTTTTATGATTTTTCACATTTTGCACGACAAAGAAATACATTTATTAGGTTGAGCCATAATTAATTACCGTTTTTGCTTAACAACTTTATTCTTCTAAGGAATAAAGTGCAATTACATTTTAATCAGGTCACCATTATTCGCAATGACTTCATGCCAATTATCAAGCAGCACCCGATTCCTTTTTAATAATATTCCAGATTTAGATCTGAAAAAATTTCGACGAACTCTTGACTCTGTCTTTTTTTTATTATTAGAAAAGTGTGCCCCCATCAATACGTTTCGCAGCGATCGAAAAAGTTAATAATCGGTTGATATATTTAAGGAAATTTTTATTTTCTAGACAGAAAACACGCTAACAAAGTGTAAGACTGTTACATGCCTTCTCCCCGATTCTGAAAAGGAAAGCTAGTGGATGTTACTCACAAATCATGTTGCTCCACAATTTCTCACTCAACTTACGTAATGTTTTGTCAACTGCTCACCAAACAATATCATTGTTGCCTTTCTCTTAGCTTTTTTGTTAGCTTTGATGAAACATTCTTCATTACAAGTGGTTCCCGAAAGCGCAAAATACTTATGAGTCAACCATATAAATTTATCAAGATCCTATAGGCCCTGGAATAAGTTTTATATCTGCTGTGTCCTGGTTTTATCACGATTGTTTGGTTGGGAGATTCTCCGATCTTCAAATGAAATATTGAGAATTCGAATATAAGTAGTATCCGGATAAAATACATATGAAGGTACATGTAAAAAGGATGAAATACTCGTAAAAATACATGTGAAAAAGATGAAGTGTTCATGATAATACGTTTAAAACGATTATAATATTCAAAGAATTATATGAAACATCAGAAAATACCCGAAAAGTACATGTAAAAAAGACAAAATACACTTAAAAGTAAATGTAAAAAGTATGAAATACTCATAAAAGTACATTTAAAAACTTTAAATACTGAAAAAGTTATATGCAAAATCCTAAAATACTCAAAAAATTATATGTAAAATTCTAAAATACAAAAAATACATGTAAAATCAGAAACTACTCAAAAATATATATTTAAAAACCATAAAATACTCAAATAGTATATTTAAAAAAGCAGAAAATAGTAAAAAATTTCATGTAAAATCATAAAATATAATATTTTTATACTCACAAAAGTACATGAAAAAAGATAAAATAATCTTAAAAGCACATTTAAAAACCATAAAATGCTCACAAAAGTACATTTAACCATAAAATACTCAAAAATTACATGTAAATTTACGTATGGAAGAATAAGAATCTTTGGGTTAACTTTCCTTCTCTTCGCAAATGAATATCAACTTCGCTTTTTCTGTCATGTGATCATAAACGGCCAATCAGTTACGCTCTCTTAGATACAGGAGTGTTCTCGGCTAATCGTTGCGTGATGCTTGCCGGAAACATGGCTAAACACAAGTCTCGCAACATGAATTGTGCGTAACATCCGCCAGCTCTCCTTTTCAGAATCGGGGAGAAGGCATGTAACACATTCCTACATTTAGTTAGTGTGCTTTCTTTCTAGAAAATGAAAATTTCATTTAACTTCTCCCGATTTCTTCTTAACTGTCATTTTTATTTTTCATGTTTGATTGAATATCTGTACCTACGCCAGTTACTACTAAAGCAACCCGCATATATTTGGTAAACTCAGCAGACTAATTCATATCAGAAAATTCGAGAGGACTTTATTTCCAATTCAGAGATTCTGTTTGTTGTAGAGATTTGATTTAAATATGGAAACCTATACAGAATTGAGGATATTATTCTTCTTTTGTACGGAATTGAGGATATTATTCTTCTTCTCTACGGAATTATGGATATTCTTTTTTGTACGGAATTGAGGATATTCTTCTTGTTCTGCACGAAATTGAAAATTCTCTTCTTTTGTACGGAATTGAGGATATTCTTCTTCTTTTGTACAGAATTGAGAATATTCCTCTTCTCCTGTACGGAATTGAGGATATTCTTTTTTTGTGCGGAATTGAGGATATTCTTCTTCTCCTGTACGGAATTGAGGATTTTTTTGTACGGAATTGAGGATATTCTTCTTCTGTACGGAATTGAGGATATTCCTCTTCTTCTGTACGGAATTGAGGATATTCATTTTTTGTGCCTAATTGAGGATATCTTCCTCTCTACGGAATTGAGAATACTCTTCTTTTGTACGGAATTGAGGATATTCTTCTTTTGTACGGAATTGATGATAGTCTTCTTCTTCTGTACGGAATTGAAGATATTCTTTTTTGTACGGAATTGAGGCTATTCTTCTTCGTTTACAACGAAAGAGATTTACTGTATCTTTTAATAAAATGCCTATTTTATGCTTTTATTAAACTTAGCTTCATATCCAGTGGAACACACACGAACTTTACCAGGTGTGAATCAATAAATCCGTAACCTTGACACGTAGTTAGTTGTTGAATCATTATCTAGATTTTTCATTAAATAATGCTTGATCTATGTGATTAATATTCTCCCGCTAAATTAAGTGCATTGATGAGAAAGAAAACTATATTGAAAAATAAATACTTATTGAGCCAAATAAACGTTTGTTTTGGTGTGGTTTTTTTTTTTTTTTTTTTTTACAATAAAGCTATGGGCTTACTGTTGTACTTACGTGCATCCATACATACACATCAATAGATTAAGGCAAGTCGGTTGTAGAAGAAAACAATCAAATTAAATGAACTAAAGCGAAAAGGAGTAAAAAGAAAATTGGATGAAAAGGGAAACAGAATTTAAATTGATGAACAAAAAGGAAAAAAAAAAAACAAGGAAAAAAAGATATTAAAATAAATAGATGAATAATTAAAACAGTGATTGCCCACAACATCTGTTTATTTTAAAAGAAGGAATGTGAATTCGGCAGAGGAAATAAATAAATAGATAGAAAAACATGGAAGAAAGAAATAAAAAATAATAATAATACCACAACTAAAAACCAAGAGAGTGCTGACGTGACCAGTTTTTCGCGGGAAAGTATGTGTGCGGTCAGTAAATATGTTTACGCACGCGTCGCATCACACATTGCGTGTATGAACATCTGTGTTTGTTTGTGCTTATACACACACACACACACATATATATATGTGTGTGTGTGTATGTGTGTGTGTAGAGAGCGAGAGAGAGAAAGAGTGCAACTGTAACGATGACCAACTCTACGCCTACATGAAGCTTCGAGTTGAGGACAAAACTAAAATATAACAACTGTTTTTTTCCTTATATATTTTTATATGTGTTCTCTTTGTGTATATTTCAGGTACCAGCATTGAACACTTTATAGCTTCTAAGAACTTTGCCTTTATACATACATATATTATATATATATTTCATTGAAAACAACAGAGAAGGTGCTTTTATTTAGTTTTTTATACAGTGTAACCCGGATATAAGAGAGTTGTCGGGACCGGAGAAGAGGTCTATTATATCCGGGTTTCTCTTATATCCGGGTTTATTTTGTTTAGGTAAGTATGGCTCTAATTTGGGACCGTTGAAAATCTCTCTTATATCCGGGTTACACTGTACAATTTCTCATGCGATCTAATATTTTTTTTCTTTTCCGATGATAAATTATATAAAAACTGTCTGAATGTTCTTTTTATACGAGTGCTTTCGGCTATACATTTAGCTATTTTCAAGGATTATATTTTAACTGTTAAAATAAGGAATAGTTTGTTGTATGTCTGTTTTATAAAATGTTTTCTTTTTTCAAAATATTGTGTCCATGTTCAAATATAAGCCACACTACAACATGTTTGACACGCAGACTCACTCTACACGTTTCTGACCATAGCTCAATTAGATCTCATTTAAATATTCATGGAGATCTACTGGACACTATTCGTAACATGCTTGTTGACAACACTAATATAATAGCATCATCTCAATAAAAAAGGGTTAAAAATAATGGAAGCCTTTTTAATAATGAAAAAACAACACTTAATATTAACTTTGAACATGGATATAATATTTTGTTTTGACCGTGTTTTGAAAAATGAAAACATTTTATAAAATATGCATACAACAAACTATTTATTATTCAACAGTTAAAATATTTAATCATTGAAAATGGCTAAATGTATAGCCGAAAGCGCTCTGATAAAAAGAACATTCGGACAGTTTTTATATAATTTATCATCCGAAAAGAATAAAAATATTAGATCGCATGAGAAATTGTATAAAAAACTAAATAAAAGCACCTTGTCTGTTGTTTTCAATGAAATGCGCATGAAAGAAGGATTGCTGCCTAAATACACAAATATATATATATATATATATATATATATATATATGAAGAAAAAAATAAACGGAAAAAACAAACAAAAATCCTTATATGCAATGATGCTGTTTTAATGTTAATATAATGTCAACGTCGGACGTTTCGGTCTAATAAACCATCTTCAGGACATATTCATAAAATATAATTAACATTATCAATTCAACATGACAAAGACGAAGGACATAAGAACAAGACTTATCCAAACAGATAATTGAAAGTTTTATATGATCAGCGTTCCGTTTAAACATGGTCACGTTGTCGTCACGTCGGCGACGCTGTGAAAACGTATTCCTAAAATTTGAGTATTTTGAATGAAAAATGAAAAGAATTCTATTTTGATCTAAAATTTATATGTACGCTTGTATATATATATATATATAATTGTGTATTTGGACGGCGATTTCTCTTTTTCATTAAAAACTTATATTGTAGTAAGATTTTTATTGAATTTTTCTTGTTTTTTATATTTTTGTATTCTTTTCTCGACACAAAGTATGTCAAAATTATCCAAATATTCTGCATGTGCGAGCGCTTTCGGCTATTCTATTAGCTATTAACAAACTCTGACTCTGTAGTTTTCTTTTATGAAAATGTTACGAAGACAGGAAAAATGAAATAAACGGCGTAATCGCGGTACCTTGTCTGTTGTCTTTATTGAAATTTGTACACACACACATAATATAAATAATAAATGCGAATGTATGTGTGTCAGACTTTTTCAATTTTACCCCTAGAGGCCGTAGCCTAACATATAATACCATTTTGGAATCAAACAGACTCCAATTCTAAAAATTCCGGGGCCAATCCAGACCCGCAATCCTGAAATTTTGGAATTCCCAATTTTTCATTTCTGCGATTGTTTTCGGTGATTTTTTACGTGATTATTTTTTAGACGAATTTTTTTGTACGATAAAAATTTTTATAACTTGGACATAAATTTAAGAATAAATGAAATTAATTGCGAAGTCCAGCGAAATAAAAATAAGTGTTTCTACGGAAAGTGTACGGAAAGTAAGGACCTACGTACATCAAATTTTCTTTAAATTAAGAGGCGGTAGAAGAATTATCGTTGAACTTTCAAAAGGTAAGCTTAAATATTAATGCAATACTTAAATACAGCGACCAATTTTGAGTTCTTTTATATTGAATGAAAACATTTCCTTCTGAATATGAAAAATATTGAGTGAAAACATATTCTAAATTTTCTCAATTTTCTTTCTTTCTAAAGGTATAACTTTTATTAAAATTTAATCCATTTTTAGGGCGATTTAATCGAAATTTTAGTTAACGTTTTTACTTTCTAAAATCCACAAAAATATCTATTATAGACTAATTCATTCAATTTTAACCCAAGAAATGTTTAAACAGAAAATGTTATTTTTTGAAAATATCCACCATAAAAAAAATATGTAGTAGACCTTTAAGGTATTAAATCACAATTTAGCCATTACTGAAATGTAGCTGTCTTGGCTGGCTTTTTTTTTTAACGATTTGTATGGCTGACATGTTAATCACCATACGTCTGCGGGAAGTTCGGGTTTGTTTCTCTTGACTTCGTACAGCGAATACAAAGAGTTAAAAGCCAATGGGTTTCGGCTACTTACGTTCTCCCTCCGTTTGTTTCACTGTTAAAGATGAACAAGACAACCCAAACAGGGATCAGTGATTGATGGTCGGACAATATCGGCTTTTTTCTTTCTTTCTTTTTAGGTGAACACACGAAAAAGCGCGAGAGGCAATGAAACGAAAGCGCGTAGAAAAGACAGCACACAAAAAAGAATAGCGCTTACAAATAAAAATTCTCCTTTTTTTTTTCTAAATATAGGTCACTTGTCATGTTTGAGTTTCTGTTCGGTTAACTGGAAATTATGTAGCAATTTGGGAGAGAAAATTAAAAGCCTGTTCAACTGTTTCCAAAATTAAGTTTATTTGTCGAAACATAATTATTATAAAGTGGTCAACGATCGCAAACAACTTTTCACTCGGTAATGCTTTAGAAAACCGCATAGGAAAAATGGCTGCTGACTCAACCCACAGCTTGAGTTTGAGACAATAGCAAAATCTCATACTGCACAAATATACAAGAATACAGAGTTTCTGTCAAGTGTTTACATGTTATTAAGGCCCGGACCTCGTATGTACATCAAGAGCGGAGGCTGAATAGCAGTCAAACACTTGCGCTGCTTAAAAACATGCTTGGCATCACGTGAAAGGACACAATTGCACATATCTCAGTCGTTGAAAGATCAGAGTTTCCTAGTCTATACTTATTTCTGAGACAGTGACGTTTTCGCTGATTGTACCATGACCGAAGGATGGGCAACGGAAGAATTACTAACGACATTCTCGATGCAGAACCTTCAATCAGAAAAGGAAAACTTACTTTTATAAACAAGACCTGATATCGTTCAATATCAACCCTGTCGTCTTGAAAAACACGATGTCACTGGTAGCAGTTAATCCGCATTGTTCTACTGCTATATGAGACTATCTTATCTCAACACAGAGAGACCAAGAAAACAAGAAAATATCAACAAACAGAAAGGCACATGAATCACGTCGGAGTCACCAATTTGTTGCGGAGTGATTAGTTTGCTTGAATATATTTTTGATCAGAAGGATACTTTTAGTTTGGATGCGTGAACAAAATTAACCTCTCCACAAACATTTAGATTATTTGCATGGCTGTCAAAACCAAAATATAAAACAATATGTTTTCTAGAAATAGCAAAACATTTTTATATCAACAATATGCAAAACTGAAGAATAAATTAACTCAGGTAATTTAAACTGAGTTGCAAATTTTTAATTGATGTTTGTCACAACAAAAATTGCTTCATGTTAATTTTGATCACGCAGCCAAACTAAAAATATCCAACTGTCTATATTTCTGAGATGAGGTATTATGTACACTATTTACATTATTCGGACTATTGCTCTCATCTTTATCGCCATATTTATTACAACGTTTCGGCCGTTGTACGCTTCAGGTGGTTGGAAGATCAGGTGTCCTCAAGGACACATGTCACAGTGGATGAAGGCGTTAGTTAGATCCAGTTACAGGACCCAAAGAGTGTGAGTTCAATACCTGGTTAAGCCGGTGGAGAAATAACAGGAGATAACTGACAACTGACATCCATTAGACATGGCACGTGGAACTAGAACAGTCTACCCCAGTGAGGGAAATAAAGGGTTCAGTTCGACATTACAACCATCAGAAGAAGGCCGGGGCGTACAACGGCGGAAACGTAATAAATATGGCAACATAGATGAGGATAATAGTCCGAATAATGTAAATAGTGTACATAATACCACATCTCAGAAATATAGACAGATACTGAAAGGCTGAAACGTTGTAATAAATATGGCGACAAAGAAGAGGACAATAGTCCGAATAATCTAAATAGTGTACATAATACCTCATTTCAGAAATATAGACAGATACTGAAAGGCCGAAACGTTGTAATAAATATGGCGACAAAGATGAGGATAATAGTCCGAATAATGTAAATAGTGTAAAAATATCCATGTGATCAAAAATATATTCAGACAAGGTAATCCCTCCGCATGAAAGTTAAATAACTCCTGCTATGTTTAAACATTGAACTTTCAGCTACAGAAACAATTAAAATTGTTAGTAAGAAACTGTTTAATTCTCTTACAAGTGTACAATACATCTTACTAAAGTTCTCCAAACTCACAGATTTTTTAATAAACATCACAGTTTATCAACAGGAACATTTTCCTCACTCAAAATTCCAAGGACAAATAAATTTCAGCGTTTTCAAACGCAACTGGATTGTTTTGTACAATTGTTGTTATGCTTATATAAATTCCATTTAATGTTTCTTATTTTTCATATTTTGTGGTATTTTGCGTTAATATAAATACGTCAGGTCATAGTAACCTCTACACCATCACTTCATCGGCAAGATTGGAACAGGCCGGTACATGCAACATCTGTGGCCGTACCTGTGTCGTACATTGGATATTGCAGCCACATGAGACGCTGTATGAGAGTCTTACAATCGAGCAAGGACAAGCAATTATCTGTCGAGAATGTAATGTTGACAAAGGGCGACAACGACGAATTATTATTAACGATCACAGGCTCGTATTAATAAACTACTTTATATCCCATGCAGGAATCTCATAATATTCTAGACCGAAAATTATCTCATAAAACTAAATTTAGTCATTGGTTTACCTTTAAAGGTGTTTCAATAAAGAAAGTATTATGATGTCAACGAACACTCCTTTGACACTTTTATAATGTCAACGAAACCTCGTTGTCACTTTCGTAGTAGAGACTTTGTAATCGCAGATACAACTATAGTAACGCCGTTGGACAATGCTGGTGTCAGGTGCATTCGAATATCACTCGCACTAATAGTACTTGCTCGATAATATTCGCTCGAATAGTAGCCACCGAATAGTCAGCTGAATAGAGAATTAGTATAGTGAATAGAGTAGAGAGTAGCGGTCTGTATAGTAATAGAGGATAGAATAGAAATGACGATCGTTAGTGGTCAGCTACTTTGTACATATATGCGTTTCCTCTATGGCCACGTGGTCTACTTAATTCAATAATGGGATCGCCCGTGTTTGCTTACTGGCGATCTATGTTCAAAGCAGGACACTTTATTCCTATATAAAAGTGTACAATGTTTTATCTTAATGAACATTTTGAAGACCTTAAATACTTGTAATATTTGAACAGAACAGCAGCTTGTAACCAACAAGCTTTCAAAATTGATGATATATTCTCATTTACTTACCAGGATCATTTATCATCTGTATGCTTAGATCAAAGACGGTTCTGGTTTATGGCCACATCACGTTGAAACACTGGTTCCTGTAGATCACTGAAGTTAAGCAGCGTCGAGCCTAGGCATTACCTACATTTGGGAATACGAGGTGATATAAGCGTGGATGTGTGGATAATGACTGGGAATTGTTAATCAAAGAGCCGAGTTCCAATTCCAGTTGGGGAGGTTATATTCCCTTAGGAGCGGAAAGGAATGCGTAACCTATTCTCTCCAAACTATAGGTTAATTAGTAAGACATATAGCTAAACCATTATTATCTCAAAAAATTCTAACAATCTAAAAATATTTTCTGGCTTTAAGTAACCTGTAAAGGGTTGATAAACCGTAGAAAACGAATCAATCAATCAAAAAGTTCTGTCAAATGTCTGAAACTTATTGGAAGAGTGAAGCAAGAAATAGAATATAGCGGCATCATTTTCTTGGTTGTCAAACAGGATGGAAAATGACAGTTACTTTGTGCAACATATATACTTCACAAAATGTTTGATGAATTTTATAAAGAGTTTTTCCATCATCCACCCAGCTTTTTATTTTAAAACATGTTATCGAAAATTCGCCTTCTCGTTGGGCCGCAATTGTTAAAAATGAAAGGCATTTTAATTTTGATAAATATATTCAAATAAATTAAACTTAATTTGTTTTAAATTATTTTTTAAATATAATTATACCTTCTGTACATTCAAATATTAACTAATATAATAAAAAAAAAACATCGATTAAAATGTTGTTGCTTTGAGACAAAAATCAATAAATATGTCAAGCTTAAAGGCGGTTATTTCTTAGGATAAACTCATATCTTTAGAGAAATAGCTGAAAATAGAACCAATCAAAGAACTCTGATCGTGCTTAATTGATAGCTTCCTTCCTTTTAAAGAATGGTAATGTTGTTTTTTTAAGAGTTTCCATGATCCGAGTAAATAGAAATCTTCAAATTGCTACGCCGATTGATTGAAAAGAATTCGGATAAAATACACCCTCCAGCTTAACAATTTGCTCGACTCTGGTGTTTATTTTACTGAACGTGGGACTTGAATTGTTTTTTTCTGGAGAATCAATGACTAAGGTAACAAAACCAGGGCGTGTTTCGTGTAAAGTCACACTTTTCCCGTTCCTCAGAAGAGAGATTTAATGCAATTTTCTTCTTTCATTCTACGATCCACTTGTAAGAGACAAAAGCTACCATATTCCACCGACAGCAAGACTTTAGATCGATTTTCTTTCGATGTTGACATAAATACTTCGTCCAGCATCCCAGTTTTATTGAATAACATTTCAAAGTATTAATTGCATTATCAGCTATTGCCGTTGCTAAATGTTCTTACCAAACAATATTTTGTGTGAAGTTGCACAAAAGACGCTAGGCTATTTCAATGCTTTTTTTTTCATATTATTATAGAGATCACAAATATAAAAATATTAAACTTTTTCAAAGTTATTATTCGTGTATTATTTCAAACTATTGTTCTCTCCTTGTTTAATATAGAATTATCGACACTATGTTTCGAACAAGTATCCTTTTGTCATGATTTGGTGTCCATTGATTGACTGATATGGGATATCAATGTACACCTGATGATGACCAGAGAGTACATGGTCGAAACTTTGTGTCTATAATAACATATATATCAACCAAGATTCGAACAATGTCTCCAAATAATACAAGAATACTGAAAATTACTCATCTCAGAAATGAAATACTAAATTAGAAAGGGTTTGTCTTCGATTCTAACCAATTCATATATCCACTATGCCACCGTCCACTAATGTCAGGTGATTTTGACATCTCATAACAGCCAATAAATGGATACCTGATGATGACCAGAGGGTACTTGGTCGAAACGTTGTGTCTATAATGATATTTATATCAACTAAGAACTGTAGACACAACACATATCCTATATCAGCCAATAAATGGATACCTGATGATGGCCAGATGGTACTTGGTCGAAACGTTGTGTCTATAATGATATTTATATCAACTAAGAACTGTAGACACAACACATATCCTATATCAGCCAATAAATGGATACCTGATGATGGCCAGATGGTACTTGGTCGAAACGTTGTGTCTATAATAACATCTATAATAACATCTATAATAACATCTTTACAAGCGAAGATGAGAAGAATATTTCGAAATAATACAAGAATATTGACAATTACTCATCTCAGATATGAAATACTAACTTTTTAAAATCTAATTGTGTAGTCCTGTTTGTCTGTTACTTTTGGTTACGAAACACCAGATTATGAATTTTAAACAAAATATATTTCTTTTTTAATTTTTAGAAATTCATGTTTTATTAGTATATTTGTTTTAGTTTTCGTGGGGGGATCAATTTACAATGCATTTACTGGACTACCTATTAACTTGTATAGAATTGAATAATGTTTTAAGTTAATATTAGTGATGTCTAGAGTTTAATCTATAATGATATGAAAAAAAATTGAAAAAAAATCAAGTTGCAGTGCATTCTTGTTCATTACCATCGATTCTTGTTACTTGCGGAGGCTTTTTTGAGCTTTTAAAATAGTGTCATTACTTTCGAAACAACCTGGTTGGGAAATATGTCTTCGTTTTCTTGTTAGGATGATCTCTTCGCATATGAACCATGACGAATCTCTGATATAAATTAAATGTGATTTTATCAGTTTTGCATCCTTATCTCTCTTAGTTAAGACAATGAAATATTCCATTGTTACAGTAACAGGAGGAAATACTCAACGCTGGTAAGAATCGAGAAATGTGCAACGTCGATGATGGATATTGGAAAACAGGAATCAACTACTTAACATTGAAACTGAACTAGAGAGATCTCTAAAAAATATTTAAACAGGATTTTTGAAAACAAAAAAAAAGCAAACAAGGAAAGAATATCTAAAAAAAGAAATATTTTTAATATAAGTCTAAGTAGAAAAAAATTATAAAAATTTAATTATATAGACAGCATATATTAGGTGATATTCGGGACCCTTCCTAAACTGGACAAAATAAAACCATTCAGAAACTAGGAAAATTGTGACAATGGACTGACACATACACAATTGGTAGAGGTTATGTGAAATGAAGAGAAGTAGAAAGAAGACACATCAAGATGGAAGTCTGTGTCGATTTCCTTCTCATCGGGCCAATGAGAAATACATAAAGAACCAAGGGAATAAAACAAATGTTATGTGCCTAAATTTATTATTTCTTTACGGTATGATATAATTGAACAATATTAACTGTATTAAATCCAACAGAGAAAAGGTACAATAAAATAATAAACACCAAGTTTGCACAGAAGAGAAATGAACTCTTACTAGCATTGTATTATGTCTGTGCCCTCCGCCTAAGAGTAAGATGTAGTCCCCAGGTCCTCTGCCTAAGATTAAGAAATCACTCCTTAGTTTTCTACCTAAGATCAAGGGGACGCCCCTTGGATAAAACCAAAAGAGGTCTTTTAGGTCGTCTTCCTAAGATCTAGTGGTCATTTCCTGACACTGAATAAAATCTCAAGACGTTTTCTGGAGATCGAGGTATCGTTCTTTGGCCCTGTAACTGAGCCTCCCTGAGTTTTTAACTAAGATGAAGAGATTGCTTCATGGTTCTCTGCCTAAGACCAAGAAGCTAATCTTTGGGTCTCTGCCTATGATAAAACGTTTGTTCCTAAGATAAAGTGTTCGTTCCTTGTCACTCTTCCTAAGACAAGGTGTCCGTTCCTTGTGACTTTTCCTAAGATAAAGTGTTCGTTCCTTGTCACTCTTCCTAAGACAAAATGTTCGTTCCTTGTGACTCTTCCTAAGACAAGATGTTCGTTCTTTGTGACTCTTCCTAAGACAAGATGTTCGTTCCTTGTGATTCTTCCTAAGATAAAGTGTTCGTTCCTTGTCACTCTTCCTAACACAAGGTGTTCGTTCCTTGTCACTCTTCTTAAGATAGTGTTCGTTCCTTGGTACTCCTAAAATAAAGTATTCAGTCCTTTTCTCTCCTCCTACGATAAAGTGTTCGTTCGTTGGTACATTCCTAAGACGAAAAGGCCGTTCACTTGCTCTTTGTCTAAGAGCAAGAGGCCACTCTATAACTATTTGCCTAAGATCAAGATATCCATGACTAGCTTTCTTCCTTAAAATTAAAATGCTGACACTTTTCCCTCTGCCTCATATTATGTCGGCCCTTTGCCCTCTGCCTAAGATCAGGTTGTGACCTCGTGGCTCTCTCCGTGGTCCTTTCCTGGCTCTCTGTCTAAGATCAAGAGGTCAATGACCGAATCTCTGCCTAAGTTCAAGATAGCACTCCTTGGCTCTCTGTCTAATGACAAGATGTCACACATTGACTCCCTACCTAGTGTATAGGATACTTCTTGACTCTTTTCCTAAAACCAAACTGTCACTGATTGACCTTCTGTCTAAGATTTAGATGTCACTCTGTCCAAGATCAAGCGACCTTTCCTTGGCTCTCTTCCTGAGATTCTGCTTACGCCATATCTCTCTGGATCTCTGCATAATTTCAAAATGTCGCTCTTCATTTTTACGATTAAGATTAAAATGTGACCCCTGCTAAGATCGAGGTGTTGCCCTTTTCCCAAAATGAAAAAGTCACTCTTTGTCTACACTTTTTAACTTAGCCATTACACTTTAATTTTATCATGCTATTCAAGTTGTCTGGTTATCTCTAGTTCAGTCCTTCTCATCACAGCAGGATTCACTTGTTATTTAATATGTTTACAAATATATATTGGGGTATTTTATAGATAGATGAGTGTAGTAAATGGACTTAATCGTATCAGATATGGAGCGTTAAAAGAAACGATACATTTGAAAGCAATCGGTCCCTAATTAGTTGACTTTCTGCTGTAACAGTTTAGAGAACAAAATGGATCCTTGCTTGCGTGTCCAGTCTACATCTTCTCAGTCTTCTTTCCAGCCTTGATAGAGTTCAAAACCCTTTATTCGGTCTTGAAGGGTGGGGTAAAATACATCCTTGTGCAAATTAATTGAAACAACCGCAATAAAGGTCAGTTTTAAACCCACTCAAGTGATGGGGTGTTGTCGATTTTTATTTTTTCCTCAGATTAGGTCATTTGCAGCATTATGCAGCAATATGAATCTATTTTCGAAGGTGTATGATGAAATTTGTATGGCCTTGAAAAATATTGCGTCATCTGTGATTGCATCAAATTTTCATCACGCCCAAACACTATTGTCCCGACTGTCGATTAGTTGTCCTACGGCTAACTGTCTGCGATGGACGTTACTCCAGAGGAAAGTACGAAAATTGTAACGCTGCACGAACATACTGGCAAGCTTTACCAGTGAGCAATTCAAACTGCTATAGACTGGCCCAATTACTCACCTGATTTAAATCCAATCGAGAATCTGTGGTCAATCTGCAAGGAACGACTTCGTGGAATGGACAGACGAAGTACTAACATGAGCACTATGTATAAAATAAATGTTTTTCCGCCAAATTAAGTGCTAGATTTTGAAAAAGGCTCCAGAGTTGTTGCTTTCCCAACCTCTATCATCTTAATCATTCAAGTAAGTCGTTATCTAACCTCTTCTGTCATTTTTATCGCACACTTCATTCAGTAGCAATCTACCTTGAGTGGCGCTCGAGACGTAAAATATGTATATAAAAAAGAGACTTAGATATTATTTACAAAGCCAGCAAGACTGACTCAACGAAATTGGTCAAACTGCGAGAGTAATAAAAAGAAGTGGGGGGCAAAAATAAGACTATACGGTTTTCCTGTGTCACTTGGGGTTCTCACATTAATAAAAACGTGAATTATGATGAGAGTATTATTTTGCGGAAAATAAAGATGTTTGCGCGAAATAATTGATGTCACGGCTGATAAGCCAAGCCCGTGGGGGTAATTCTATCCGCTGTATTCACTATCTGTACATTTCTCCCATCTGCCTCTCCCC
>OZ010573.1:16189870-16347370 GCA_963932145.1 Acanthosepion lycidas
ATAGGCAGCATACGTTCATTCAAGCATTCAAGCATGTTTTGGTTTAATAATTTAGACGTATTCTATCTATTTATTTTAGTTTAATCCTTTCAAGTCCACGAATTAATTTCTTGGTGGCTGTAGAAAATTGATTATGAAACATTCCAAAAGTTTCTTTCAAATAATATATATATATATATATATATATATATATATATATATATAATTCGCTTGAGGATGAAATGGAACTAATGTCTTTAATTTAATTACAAAATTAAATTCGAAGCGTTTAGCTTCCATTTCTGAAACATGGTTAGAACTGTGTGGCGAAAAAAACATATTTTAAATCAATTAATTTATAATATTAATGCTTTGTAAATTTACATTGAGCACTATTTTGTAAAAATAAAAATATCTATAAGGACACCGGATTATATATCTTACTCTTCTTTCTTTTTATTTATATATACATAATATATACATATATACATATATACATATATATATATATATATATATATATATATATATACATATATATATATATATATATATATATATATATATATATATATATATATATATACAAATAAAGAGAAAGAACAACAGGTTAAGAATCTACCGTTCTTTAACATTTACTTTTTATAAAAATGTGCTCGATACAACGTTGAGCAAAATATCTTAATCGTTACATAAAAATATGAGTGACAAAACTAATTTCAACTCGGAATTAATTTCAACTCGGAACTAATTTCAACTCAATTTAAAAAGCCTAACCCATAACCCCTAGTTCCGAGTTGAAATTAATTCTGCACACTTAAAATTTTAATTTTTTAAAATAAAAACACTATAAAATTTTTAAAAATGAAAACACTATTAATATACATATATATATATATATATATGTGTGTGTGTGCGTGTGTGTGTGTGTGTCTGTGTGTGTGTGAGTGTGTGTATATATATATATATATATATATATGGGTAATTGAATGTCAAAATGGAAAAACGCGTTTCTTTCTTGAAAAGGACTTCTTCAGAATAATGTTTCTGTTGGTGGAATCATATATCTGTAAGTGAAAGTAGCGATATATAAAGAAATATTGGTTATAATCAAACTTCGAGAGAATCGCTGACGATACGTAGATTTAAATTTAAATTTTGAAGCTTTTCATTTTTAGCATTTGATTTGTCTACATGTACAGCCTAGTCAAATTTATTCCCCTTTTTACCTGTTCTGACTTTGTTATCACTGTTGATTTTAAATTATCTCACAATCTAATCGCATTAATTTTGTTAAGAAAGTTGAAATATTGTTTGAACCCAGGCAAAAGAAGACCCGGAAATTAATGCCATTTCTGTAGATTCAGCCCTTTAATAAATTGCTTTCTCTTTTAGGTGAAACGGTATTCTTTATTTTGAAATAATGTCCAAATTCTTTACAATGAATAAAGAATGCAATGAGTGTGGTTTTTTGTAAAAAAAAAATCTCTCTGTGTTCATATATTGTTTTAATTAAAACCCTAGAAGTTTCAGCTGTGTATTTCCGGTGACTTTATTTAAAAACAACAGTGAAAAAACTAAAAATGACCCCGGCTGTACATCTGGGAGCATCCGACGCCAGAAATTTAAAATTTAACCCTGAACGTCGCAACATCGTTTTCTCTCGATGTTTTTCTCTTGAGACTGACGTGTTTTCGAAACCTACCACATGGTTCTGTCAATAAAAGCGGTATTTAAAAGATTATTTATAAAGAAAAAACATTTTCAAGGCCATAAAGCGTTACAGAGGGCATTATTACATTTTATCATTCAGTTACCGAACTTTACTCTGATATATAAGACTTATATTCTCCCATATATATTTGCGCGTGGATAGATAGATAGATAGATAGATAGATAGATAGATAGATAGATAGATAGATAGATAGATAGATAGATAGATAAAAAATAGGTAACGTTCTTTATCTTATCATTCTGTCGGATTCCGATCCATATGTCGGAATATAGATCAGTTTAAGTAGCTATGTGAATGTGATTTACTCAAGTAATCGCTTCATCGAATCAATGAGCTGAAATATACGACGATGACAGAGAGTGCAGGGAAACGTGGAGTCATGCTTTTCTAAAGATATTAGGTTGGTGAAAAAATAATGTCGTTTTCTCACATTAATAGTAAACCAAATTTTGTACTTTATGTACAAATTCCGTTTCCTCTGTCCATAATCGCTACGACATATATATATATATATATATATATATATATATATATATATGTGTGTGTGTGTGTTTAAAATCATTCAAACGACTGGTAACCATTTTGGTGGACAGCGATTTATCAAAGGCCTCGGGTCGAATATCTGACTGGAGCCAATACTCTGAACCAAAGTAATTACAAAGTCAATCATTGCCTTTTGATGTACAATCACCGACACCAGCTGTCTCTAACAGTCACCCGGAGTTGTAACAAAGATGGAGAGGTCCCTCACATGTTACATTTTCATTTCTTTTTGCTTTTGTGTGCCTGTGTACGTGTGTGTGAGTGTGTGTGAGTATGTGTTATGCGTATACGCGTGTGAGTTTTTGTGTGGTGATGGCGAAAAGGGTGGGATTTCTTGTTAATTGCGCTCTATCTCCAGTTAACCGTTGGGCACAATGCGATTGCTTAATTTTTTTTTCTTAAGAGGTGAGAAAATAAGGTCCTGTTTTAGCCAAGTGCAAGAAGATCGTTCGACGCCAATTCAGTATCATCAGAACCATTGCCGCACTGCTTCTGATAAATCTTACATATGTAGCTGTTTGTTAAGACTGGTTAAATGCACACCGTGAAACAAGAACATGAAGCGACTCCTTCAAAGAGCGATATTTTGAACTGGAAATGGAAAAAAAAATGAAAATATAAAACATTTAGTTAACTTTCTTTCTCTTTTTCGTTTTTTTTTTTTTTTTTTTTTTCTTTCGCAATGTTTCTAGTTTGGCGTTTCAAAAACCACCTGATTCCATGAATGTTTATATTATATACATACATACATACTCTCTGTTAAGATTAGAGAGTAATTATACATACTTATAGTTTTAAGTAGATTCCAATAGGCTTATAAAAATTTCGGGGAATTCCAGTAAGATATCTTTAATCATTTCTCAGATACAACGGTTCAAACTTAATTTAAAATTGGACAATTTGGCTGTTACACCTGGTATTTTAGTGTAATGGGTTAAGTTGGTGGATTTTCCAGCGTATCAGCCATAATTGGATCATTTAATGCCACAATCTATTTTTAATATACTTGAAAGTATAGCTAAAAACTGACCCTGTTTATACTTGAGTCTATAAGTAAATATTGGTCGCATTTACACATGGGTCTATAGGCAAACCTTTATCGGGTTATACGTGTATATCTAGAGAAACATTAGTTGTGTTTATACTTGAGTCGATTGGCTCTGTACACGTACAAAAGATATACGTTATTATTACGTGAAAGCTTATTTCATGACTTAAAAATCCTTGTGAGCATTACATGACTAGCGTCATTACCCGTATCCATATGTACACAAAATTTATTACATTTTATTTAAAATTGCTTTCAGGGTATCTGTCTATATTTCTGGGATGAGGTATTATGTACACTATTTACATTATTCGAACTATTGTTCTCATCTTTGTCGCTATATTTATTAAAACGTTTCGGCCGTTGTACGCTCCGGCCTTCTTCTGGTGGCTGGAATGTCGCACTAAACCCTTTATTTCGCTCACTGGGGTAGACTGTTCTAGTTCCACGTGCCATGTTTAAGGCAGGGGAGAACTTGGAGAGGGGAAGTAACAGGGGATAACTGATAACTGACATCCATTAAACATGGCACGTGGAACTAGAACAGTCTACACCAGTGAGCGAAATAAAGGGTTCAGTTCGACATTCCAACCACCTGAAGAAGGCCGGAGCGTACAACGGGCGAAACTTTGTAATAAAAGATGAGAACAATAGTCCTTCCTGTATGGTCACTTGATCTACTTAATTCAATAATGGGATCGTCTGTGTTTGCTCACTTGCGATCTATGTTCAAACTCAAGTGTCGGCAACGACAATTCATTCCTATATAACTGTTGTAACCCAAGGAAGATGACTGAATACAATAATTAGACGAAAATTGGTAATGAACGATAATACTTAGGACACGAACAACACAGTAGTTAACTGCTATAAGTGAGTCAAGTGAATCCCACCATGAACCTCCAGCCCCAAGATATCTACCAACCGCCCCACGCGGTCAGATGTGGCACAAGGCCGAATTTAATGTGGAGTATCCAATCCCGTATGCTCGACCAAAAATTCCCCGTAGACTCGTCTAAAACGGGGTCGGATAGCTTTTCTCCCAAGAAGAGAATCTGCTCTTCGGCATAGCCTCGCCTGGGGATTCTCACTGTACGGAGGCATAGAGTTTGACCAGCACAACAACAACAATAATAATAATAATAATAATAATAATAATAATAATAATAATAATAATAATAATAATGTTTCTATCAAAATAAACCCATTACTATATAAAGTTTCCTTAAACTCTTAGCTATTTCTGCCTAATTTAACTTGGCTGAGTAATGGTAATCTTGGGGCTGGAGGATTTTAACATCATCTTCAGGAAATCGGGCACCGTGCACTAGTGCCTTAAATAGTTTCACCATACTAGCTCACTAGGGTTAATTAAACAAAAGTAGGCATGTAACTTACTATTAGGTTGGTGCAAAAATAATGACGTAATAATGTCGTTTTTTGACCTTAAAAAATACGTCAAAAAACGACATTATTACGTCATTATTTTTGCACCGACCTAATAATTATTACATCCATAGGATGCACCGAAACGTTTGGTCTGTAGTATATGGAATAGGCAAGTCGAGTTTGTCCGTGTGTGTGTGTGTATGTGTGTGCGTGTGTGTGTGTATGTGTGTGCGTGTGTGTGTGTGTGTGTGAGAGAGAGAGAGTGTCCGTGTCTGCATATGTGTGTTTGGGCAGCTCTCAGTGTGTCTGTGTATATGTGTACGTGCGCCTGTATGCATGTATGTGTATGGAATTCTTTCAGTGTGTCTGTGTGTATGTGTACGTGCGCCTGTATGCATGTATGTGTATGGAATCCTTTCAGTGTGTCTGTGTGTATGTGTACGTGCGTCTGTATGCATGTATGTGTATGGAATCCTTTCAGTGTGTCTGTGTGTATGTGTACGTGCGTCTGTATGCATGTATGTGTATGGAATCCTTTCAGTGTGTCTGTGTGTATGTGTACGTGCGTCTGTATGCATGTATGTGTATGGAATCCTTTCAGTATGCCTGTCTGTATGTGTACCTGCCACTGCGAATTTCTGTGGACTGCTTTCATTGAGTCTGTCTGTGTGTATGTGTGCGTGCGTCTGTATGCGTATTAGTGGACTGCTTTCAGTGTCTGCCTGTCTGTGTGTATGTGTTTGCGTGTGTGTGTGAACATCTTTCATTGTATTGCTCTGTGCGTGTGTGTGTAATGTGTCTGTCTGTATGTGTACGTATGTGTACGTGTGCGTGTACTGCTTTCATTGTACATGCCTATGTGTGTGTGTGTGCATGTCCATGTGTCTGTGTATGCATTCACGCACATGTGTTCCCGTATATGTATGTGGACCTCTTCATTTCTACAATCCTACCCACTTTTGTCCATTTCACCTGCATTTTGACCCCTCAGTGGGTCTTGTGTCAAACTAAATCTAAGCTCCTTAGATAACAATACATATAGGGCCGTTTCATTAATACTGGGTCTCCAAAATATTTACATAGCTCCTTTTAAAAACCAAGGGGAGGTAGTGACTGATAAAGGCTCCCCGGTGCTCTGGAGAAATTCTTCAACTGATCGTGAGAACTGATGCTCCGAACACTTGCTTTCAAGATGAAAATGACATCTTTCTTTCTGTTTCAGACCATTCTCTCTGACCTGCTTAACACGACAAACGTTAAAAACGGCTGTGTTAGATCAGAGTTGAGGTTTTTTTGCGGGGTTTTTTTCTGCGGAAATATCTAAGTATAAAACAAAAAAAAATAGTTCCGGTAAATGATTCAATGCTGGCGGGAAACGGCTGTAAAACGAAGGTATAAAATTTATTGACAAGAGAAAATAAAAATGGTGCTCGTGTGCGCGGAGATGAAAATAAGTGTGAAGTTTATAGACTGACGATGCGTGAAATCATTCTTTCACATTTCAATTTACTCCCTAAAAAAATCATATATACATATATATATATATATATATATATATATATATATATATATATATATATAATTCTCCGCATATATATATATATATATATATATATATATATATATATATATATATATATATATATATATATATATATTGCTGTGCGATAACATCTCCATCGCACAGTCCTATTGTTTTTGTCTTCGGTCGTTTTATCCAAGATTTTTCACTTTCTCTCCTATTCTGTTTTTTGTTGTTTTTTTGTTTTTTTTTTTTGTTTTCTTTTATCTCTTGTTGACTCCTGCCATCTTTTTTTTCTCTCTCTCTCTCTCTATCTATCTATCTATCTATCTATCTATCTATCTATCTATCTTAATTTTTCTTACCAGATTTCTTTACTCCTCTCTATTTTTTCCTTGCTTTCCTCATTTTATCACTCATTTTCTTTCTTTCTTATTCGTTTCTCATGGTTTCTTTTTGTCGTTTTTCTTGTGTTTTTTTCTTTCCCCTCTCTGTATCTGTCGCCTTTTTTTCTTAACAACATCCTTTACTCCTTTCCATCGTTCCTTTCTTTTTCGTTATCTCTTTTGTCTTTCTCTATCTTTTCTTCTTTCTTTCCCGCCTCTGCATCTATTTTTGTCTTTTTTTCCTTTCCCTACCCTTCTCTCTTTCTTTCTCTCTAGTTCCTTTTCTTTCTTTGGTACTTTCTTTCTTTTTGTTCTTTTCTCTTTCCCTACCCTTTCCCTTTCTATCTCTCTCATTCTTTTTCTTTGTTTCTTTTTTTCTTTTCCGTGTTTGCAGATGTTTTTGTTCTTTTCTCTTTCCCTACCCTTTCCCTTTCTATCTCTCTCATTCTTTTTCTTTCTTTCTTTCTTTCTTTCTTTCTTTCTTTCTTTCTTTCTTTTCAATGTTTGCATATGTTTTTGTTCTTTTCTCTTTCCCTACCCTTCTCTTTTTCTCTCTCTCTAATTCTTTTTCTTTCTTTTGTACTTTCTTTTTTTTCTTCTTTTCTCTTTCCCTACCCTTCTCTCTTTCTCTCTCTCTCTCTCTCTAATTTTCTTTCTTTCTTTCGTACTTTCTTTCTTTCTTCCTTCTCCGTCTCTGCATTTGTGTTTTTGTTTTTTCTCTTTTCCTACCTTTCTCTCTTTCTCTCAATCATTTTCTTTTTTTCTTTCTTTCTTTCTTTCTTTCTTTCTTTCTTTCTTCATTTATTTATTTAAATAAACCAAAGAACAGTCACTAAGTATATTATAGCAATCGTGGGTGGGTCGGTGTAAAGTAATGGTTAACGAGATAGTCTTGTTGATCATTATAATTATATCCATTCCTTACTAAGTACTCCATATTTGTAGCCTTGTGTTCAACTATGCTAAGCTCAGCCTATAATAGCAGTCGTGCTGAAAAATGTTCACTTCATAGTGATTTACTATCCCCCTCCTCTTTAAATGATCTGTATATTCTTTTAGACCTCACCCCGCTTAATTTATCTAGCATAACTATCACCAATTCTTCTGTATGGAAGACTGTTCATCTACAATTCCTCTTTGATTTAATTTATGTGATCCGTGTCAGATAGACGCTATAGGAATTAATGGCGAAGTTTTGGATATAAAATATCTACAAGAAAAAAGGCAAAAAAAAAAAAGAATACGCACACAATATAGACGACTCCGAATTGTCATAAATCCGGCGGAAAATTGATATTTTTTCATTTGAATCGCGTCAGAAAATACAATGCCAAAAATAACTCCCTGTTCCTCTAACCTCCATTTAACTTTTTTATCTGCTGGAAAGGATTTATGTGAGAGAAGATACACTCTGTATCGTGGGATCAAGTGACAACAAATCTGCAAAGACGCAGTCTCTTTCCCATATTTCGCTCTATGGGGGCTATCAGCATTTCTCTTTTGCTAATAAATACTTACGAATTTCCAGTACGTTTCCAGTGGTTTAATAATTAAAATATCGCTGTCATAATTGTACCGTGCTACGTATGACGATAAACTACATCCGCATCTTGGGTAAACTACGTCCAGCAGCAAGGCTTCTGATCAGGATGTTTTGAGGAACGTGGAACCACCTCTTAATTGCTGGTATTCCCAGGTTCGCCCTGACCCAGGGTGGTAGCACCTCTTAGGGTCCCGGCTATGGGAAAATAATTAACACCCAAACTCGAGTCAAAACTCTACGAAAGTGTAAAAATAGGTTTTAATACCAGAAATAGTTTTTTGTAAAAATTATTACCAGCAATAAATTTTTGAAAAAAAATAATACCAGCAGCAATACATTTTTTGAAAAAAATATTACCATAAATAAAAATTTTGTCGGCATTAAATAACACACTGTGGTTGATATACCGTAAAACAAATCAAACCAAACCAATCTATCTCTCTCTCTCTCTCTCTATATATATATATATATATATATATATATATATATATATTTTGAAAAAAAATATCATCAGTAAAAATATTGTCGGCATTAAATAACCCATTGAGGTTGATATACTGTAAAACAAACCAAACCAAATCATAATTGTAATTAAAAAATATAACTCTTGTCACGCGCGATCTTGCGTATCGTTCGGCCCCCACAGTTTCGCTTAAGATTTAATCATGTATCTTGTGTATCATATGAGTTCCTTTTTTGAGTGACCACATTACAATCGACTAACACCTTTCCCCTCATCTCTTTATCCCATCTTCTAGTTAAATAAGTTCAAAAAGTAAAAGTGAATGATTAAAGTATCGTTAGTAACGCTATACTCGTTGCGTAAATGCGTCCAGATATAAACAACTGGAGGAGAAACAGCTAAACATCTTATAAACGTAAACAATGGAAAAGATGCATATTCTCTGTTTGCATTTTATAATACGATAATAATATGTGAATATCACATGCATTATTATTGGTTATAGTTAAGTAAAACATCAGTTATTTTTTCAAATTAATATTTGTTTTAAAGACAGATGTGCTTTTCGACTATTGCAAATGGATATATAGTTTGGTCAACGACGTAGCCAAGGCCAACAATATACACGCTAATTTCATATCTCGTATATGATGCGACCCTCTTAAAATTAACTTCAAAATTAGTTCTTCAGAAGTCGCATGATAGGTGAGTATATACGGTATATTAATGTATATTTTAACAGGAGCCTTTCCTTTAAATATCTTTCCTTTAAATATGACAGACAATGAAAATGTTAAAGGGGTCTGATATGTTAATGGCCGATTTCATAGCCATAGGTGCTGAGCTCAAATAAAAGTTCTCTAACACCAAGAAATTAAGTATGTAACTAAGAAAGTATTTATGTTTTTAAATAGATTTACTGTATATACCCGTGTATCGTGCGACCTTTGACGACCTAATTTTTAAGCTAATTTGACTCCAGTAAATGGATATATAGTTTTGTCAACGGCATAGCTGCAACGAACACACTGGTAAGCCTTACCAGTGAGCAAATTAATGTACTATAGATTGGCCCGGAAACTTTCCTGATTTAAATCCAATCGATAATCTGTGCAAGGAACAGACATACAAAGGAATGGACATACGAAATACTAACATGTGCACTGGGTCATATTTCATTGAAAAAATACGAAAAAAAACGCAAATAATAACGGAATTATTCGTTTTGTTTCAATTAATTTGTTCAAGGATGTATCCATAACCTATCCCAACCAGACTTGAGATTAGCAGTTACAGTAAATGTATTTATCAGATAACTTATGTTTCGATTATGTTAACCCCAAAGGATACCAGTAAAAAGCAGAGTGTATCAAATATTTTGTTGTAATATTTTTTGGTTCAATATAGACAGGAATTATGAAGGACGTAGGAGACTATCGAAGGAACGAAGACTAGGTAGGGAAAACAAAGAAGTTTATTAAATACTTGTAACGGAAAAACGAGTGAATCAAATACTACTCAAATCCTACTCTAATGTGGCTACTTGCCATATTTATAAATGGGAGAAGTACATTGTCACAGTAGTAGGAAAGAGCAGGAAGTAGTCGAGTCCTACGCTATAATAGACTCTGAATCTTTGATTTCTGGACTGACCGTTTTAAATTGTAGACATAGATGTGCCTGTGAATGTCAATATAAGGACGGAATGAAGAGAAGCGAATGGAAAAAATAAATGAAACTGAAGAAAATGGAGAATATGAGAGGGTTATTCATATTTGTGTCAGTATATCTTGAGATATACAGGGCGCGATGGATAAATTGTCACCAAAATGACGCCAAAATGAAAATAACACTGACAACTCATTTTAACAGATATACAGGGCGCGATGGATAAATTGTCACCAAAATGACGCAAAAGTGAAAATAACACTGACATCTCATTTTGACAGATATACAGGGTGCGATGGAAAATTGTCGTCTAAATGACGCCAAAATGAAAATAACATTGACATCTCATTTTAACAGATATATACCAAAATTACAAAAAAAAATATCTTGAAATATTAAAGAGTGAATTTATTCAATAAAATCACCATTGGTTTCAACCAGGGCCTCCAGAGGACTTCTGCATCTCCTGCAACTCTTCTGGATTGTCTCCTTGCTTAATTTGGTGAATGCTGCTATCATCCTTGCATTCAGTTCATCTTTGGTGGTACAAGGAGTTTTATTAGTCTATCGCTCAATTGCTCCCTGTGGACAATTGCAGTCTAGGGAGTTAGGTGGCCTGGTCTAAGGAGTGATGCGGCCGCAAAAATTGTCTAACTCCTGCTTGTGTGGCATGCTCTTCCAGCAGCTACCCTCTTGACCTAGGGCAGCACTACCTCCTTGAGACCCTTTGGGAAGATGAATGGAGGCATAACGACGCCATCACTCTTGATTACTCCAGACACCTCCGTAATCACCATTAAACTCATCCAAATTTTTCCGATCTTCTACGCTGTCCTCAGATTGACACCCGAACGCTCTGAAATGTTCGTATTAGAGCTTCCGACGCGAATGCCAAGCAGTACAGCATGCCGTTTCCAAATTTCTGGCAGAGTGAATTGCGTCATGGTGTTCTTTTTCTCACAGACGGTGCCCAACTGACCTCCTATACTGAGCAGTCGACAAAATCAAAAACAGATAACGCGCATGCGCGAAATTAAAAATATGAAACTGCGTCAATTTACTCATCGCACCCTGTATTTCCATCCTGGGACATGCTCAGGTGCAGTTCCCTTTTTGAAGTGTGTTAAGGTACGTTTCCATCTAAGAATATACTGAGATGCATTTCAGTCTTAGAGTATGTGGAGACAGATTTACAACATTCCTGTTAGGCGTGGGTGCCTCTCTATTGGATAATCATCAGCGATATTGTCTAACTGATCATTATTATTAATGAATCAAGTCCGATTCTCTTTGGGTAGTATATAGTTAAGGCATTGTGTCATACAAAGAAAAGTTTTGTAAATAGCTCTGCACGAATATTTTATATGAGCTAACCTGGTTGATCATGACTAAACAATAATGAATTCTATCCTCATCGAGAGCTCAATATTAGAAATCTTGCGCCTGACTAAGTGAAACTAACAACATTCGAGTTAGGGTGAGAGCCTCATACAGCCAACCACACCATTAGCTTTCTGACGTCTATTTTTGACAACCTTATCTACTAAAGTTTGGAATCGTTCCAATAACATAAAAGTTTTAGCGATTAACTTCTCTATTACCGTAAAAGATGTCTTCATAAAAAATTCTGTGACACTTGCTTTTTTTTTCTTTTCTTTTTGTTCTTTTTGGAAACTTCACAGTAAGTTTGGCAGCAGTGTCATATGGGATATGCTTACCAAACTTCCTGATGAATTCTATCATTATTTTGCAAAAAATTCGGTTATCATTATTTGTAAAGGTATTGTTCAAAAGTAATCACAGGAAAGAAAGGAAAGAAAAGATAGATAGATAGATAGATAGATAGATAGATAGATAGATAGATAGATAGATGTGGACACACATAGATAGATAGATAGATAGATAGATAGATAGATATGAATAGGCTCAGATAGATAGATACATAGATAGATAGATAGATAGATAGATAGATAGATAGATAGATAGATAGATGTGGACAAACATAGATAGATAGATAGATAGATAGATAGATAGATAGATAGATAGATATGAATAGGCTCAGATAGATAGATAGATAGATAGATAGATAGATAGATAGATAGATAGATAGATAGATAGATGTGGACACACATAGATAGATATATAGATAGATAGATAGATAGATAGATAGATAGATAGATAGATAGATAGATATGAATAGGCTCAGATAGATAGATAGATAGATAGATAGATGTGGACAAACATAGATAGATAGATAGATAGATAGATAGATAGATAGATAGATGTGGACACACATAGATAGATAGATAGATAGATAGATAGATAGATAGATAGATATGAATAGGCTCAGATAGATAGATAGATAGATAGATAGATAGATAAATAGATAGATAGATAGATAGATAGATATGAATAGGCTCAGATAGATAGATAGATAGATAGATAGATAGATAGATAGATAGATAGATAGATGTGGACAAACATAGATAGATAGATAGATAGATAGATAGATAGATAGATAGATAGATGTGGACAAACATAGATAGATAGATAGATAGATAGATAGATAGATAGATAGATATGAATAGGGTCAGATAGATAGATAGATAGATAGATATGAATAGGGTTAGATAGATAGATAGATAGATAGATAGATAGATAGATAGATAGATAGATAGATAGATAGATAGATAGATATGAATAGGGTCATGAATGAAATTGACTAAATTACATACCCCAAAAACATTGTTAAAAACCCAAAGCACTTTATTAAAATAAAAGAAGAAAAAAAAATTGTCAAAAATATTTTCAAAATTTAAAATTCCTAGCGTCTCTCCTTCCTAAGGGACGTAACCCGTCACACGAAAACTTTTTTCCATTTTGTCATACATCTTTCTTCCATATATATATATATATATATATATATATATGTATGTGTGTGTGTGTTTGTGTGTGTGTGTGTGTGCGCACGCGCGACATGAACCACGTAATCAGTCGTTAATTCCAATAAATCATTTTTAGAAATGCCTAGTAAACCAATATAAACCATGGATTAATGCTTATATTTTTGCTTTTGTAATATATTTATGAGACATGTTTAAGTTTTCATTGGCTAATAATGATAATATTAATAATAATAAATAATAATAAGAATAATGCTCTTTATATTATTTGACGTTTCACAGCTAACTTCTTTGCTGTAAATATTCGTAACGCTTCTTTGATTTCCATTTACTTCTCTCGGATCAAATGTCGCCATTCACGGATGCATTAATATTTTTTATTTGCATGTAAAACTATTCAATGACAATAAATAACGACAAACCTCGACTTTGTACGCGATATATTTGCTCTCATCCCGATTTAGCCATAAGTGTCAGATTAGATTAAAAATGGCGTATTGCTGCCAAGTGTTGGGCTGGTGATATTCAGTTTGTATTTTCCAGCCTTGATTGACTTCAAAAGCGTTTATTTGGTTTTGTAGGGGATGTCGCTTCTGCAGATTCTTTCCCCAAAGACGCAAATTTACAAAATCTAACGGGATTTCTATGGAAAATTTCAAATAATTTCAACTCTTTCGTTCCAAAAGATCAGATCGTTATAGCTAGGACTCGGTCTTTCGTCCGTATTACATTTGTAAGCGGGAAGTTCCACTCAAACATCTTTTTTCTCGAGAACTTCTACTTTGCGGAATAAGCTCCTTCTGAGTTACCTCCCCGTAGACTACAATTTTAACCTCTCGATGTTAACCCTTTGAGCCCAGCGTTCCTGAACAATTTTAAACCTTCTGTCTGAGATCTTGTTACGTAGTGGTTTCACACTGGAGGCTTGTATTTGTACTAAGTCGGTCCTGAAATAGGTTCTACGTACAAAACGTTAGGAACTTGATATAATAGGTAATGACGCAGTAATCTAGTTGTGGTGGCTGATAGTTTAATATCCGACTAACGGTCGTCCGACATCGACTGACTGACCAACTCTCTGAGCGACTGCCTACTACTACTCTTACTACTCCTACTTATTATAGGTGGGAGATCTATTAACTATAGAATAGGTGTATTCCACTATAACAGATCTTGAGTCAAAATTCACAAATAATTCTCGTGTAATGTTTCACGGTAGATATAAAAATAGTTACAAGTGTTTACCCACCGTTTAACCAGTGGCTGGGCATTAAGTCATTTTTCTCTACCACCGGTAAAGCAGTGGTCAGGGCTCAAAGTGTTAATGGTCTACTGTTATATATCCTCCTTATCCCCATAATCTTTCCTCTCTTCTACCTATTCCTGAATTCATCACACTTCTCTTTTGCTATGAGTGAAACAAACTACAGAGTAGGTGCTTTCTTGAACACTACAATCTTAACCTCTTCAAGTCAAGAGTTAATCGTTATCTATATCCCCCTCTTATAATATTCACTGTCTTCTATCTCCATACGTATTCATATGCGCATCTCATTCAGTAAACCTCTATACGAGTAGCTCTTAATTGAGTTAATCTTAGATAACTGAATCAAAGAACAGCCAAGGAGAAGTTTTTTAGGAATATTGTTCCGTGAAAGGGAGTATATCCCACCAGCCTCAAGTCCTACACCTACAATGTGCACCTCTAAATAGCTTTGATATGTTCCCCAATGCCGTAAACAATGAGGACATATTTTGTCACTTCCTTACTGGAAGGTCCTTATACATACGGATAGTATCTGTCAGAAATGACGTATGAATCGTCATTTATACTGAAGATGAGTGTAGTCCATCTTTTAAATCTACTAGTCTACCATTCGCCCTTGCATTGAATTCTGTTGCCCATATATGGTCTGGTACCCCCGCTGTTCATCTCGAGGTCCTCAACAAAATCCAGAGACGGATATGATATATAAGTCCTAACCTGATATCTCGTCTACAGTCACTTTCTCACATGCGTGCTATGGCTTCCCTCTGTCTTTTCTACAAATATTTTCATGGCAACTGCTCTGATGAGATACTTTCACTGGTACCCCAACTGCATGAATTTAAGTGTGATACTAAATTGGCATCTCAGTCCCACCCTTTCACTGTCGAAATAGTTAAATGTAACCGCCTCTTCTACTCCAATAGCTTCTCTCGCACTTCCCGACAGTGGAACTCCTTTCCCCTTACTTTTTTTCCCTGATAGCTATAATCTTCAAATATTCAAATGTAATGTCAATCGACATCTTCGGATCCCTTGATCCTGATTCCCGTCCTTCTCTTTATCCTTTCCTCGAACAACCCTCTTTACTCTTGCTCTCACTCTCTGTAACCCCTCCCTCTTTACTCTTGCTCTCACTCTCTGTAACCCCTCCCTCTTTACTCTTGCTCTCAATCATTGTAACCCCTCCCTCTTTACTCTTGCTCTCACTCTCTGTAACCCCTCCCTCTTTACTCTTGCTCTCACTCTCTGTAACCCCTCCCTCTTTACTCTTGCTCTCACTCTCTCTAACCCCTCCCTCTTTACTCTTGCTCTCACTCTCTGCAACCCCTCCCTCTTTACTCTTGCTCTCACTCTCAGTAACCCCTCCCTCTTTACTCTTGCTCTCACTCTCTGCAACCCCTCCCTCTTTACTCTTGCTCTCACTCTCAGTAACCCCTTCCTTGCTAGTGACACTTCTGCGTTGCTTGAGGTGACATGCTTAAAAATATATCTGGAAGCTCTGTATTGGATCAAGAAACCGGCCTCTGACCATTATTCTCGTCTTCAGTCATGTTTGTGCAATCTGAATTTCAACCCCTTTCGGTGATATGTCGTAAAACAACGACACTGAAAAAGTTAAGAAAAGTTGTCCGGACTGCTGCTGATAAGTTCATTATATGGCTCATTTTCAAGGACTCCGCCTTACCATCTCATTTTCCAACGTTTGGACCAGGAAGTCATTGTAACAATGTCCTTTGGGCCGTGTTTTATTCTGCCCTTTTTTATAGTTGCGAAGGGTCCCTATTAGAGTTTAAGCCTCCGTGTCCTAAAATTTAGATGCACCACTAGATTAGTTGGATGACTACAAGTTTCCAATTCTTCTGTGTACCGTGTGTCTTCTGAACATGGACAATCACGGCCCGCCACAACACCATGTCCTTAATAGTGAGGACATAACTCATAACACTGGTAATTATCTACAAGATCAACATATCTCCACTGCTAATGTGTCCTAAATTTTCACGGTTGTAGATAATAAGGACTATGATTCCAGTTTAATAACAGTTGCTCCACAGCCAGACACCCAAAAGCCAGATTTATACGGATTTTTTTTTTTTTTTTTCTTCGGAAGCAAAGAAATGATTGCTGTTCAGTTGCTCATCGCCCACCCAACAATTGAAACCGCCCATTGGTGGTTGATATCGCCAAGGTTTTGAAACCATGACTTACACCTACGAAGGATAGGAAGTGATGGAAAGCCATGATTGTGCACGTCCTGAATAAACGAGGCCAACGGAATTATACTTCTTTTGTTTTTTGCTTTTGCGTCTGTATAAAGAAATTATACGTGTGTGTGCGCGCATGTGTGTTATTTTCTGTGTGTGTGTTTTTTTTTTACTGCACCTATCACAGGAGACGCATAGAGCAATTACAACGTCCAATAAGACCATCACCAGGCAGGATGTTTTATTGCCCGACAAATGTAAGTTTACGATTCGACACAAAATCTCTCTTCCACGGCTGCGCGCGATTATTTGGTACACGTTAACTTGTCTGGTTGACAGAAAAAGAGTAAAGAAAGAAATTCACTAGTTAAGTAAAACAATACATGCATACGCACACACACAGACACACACACACATATATATATATATATATATATATATATATATATATATAGAGAGAGAGAGAGAGAAGGAGCAGAGAGGAGAGAGATAGTTTTAAGTTATGCTATATTTATGGGATAAAGTGCTCAATAACTGAGATATATCTATGTAAATATAAAATATAAAAGTAGACACTGACTGTTTAATGCTAAACGCAATCTTCTGACCTGACGACTTTAAATGAAAAAGTCCGTCGTGTCTGACTATTGACTTCAATGTCCTCCTTTATATATATATTTTGCACTTTATCATTTGTCATATATATATATATTTATATATATAATTTATATATATGTTCTTCAGAAAAACACGAGAATATTCGGGGCTTGGACGAATAATAAGTACATATGTTCTAAAAAATCCGCGAATGAGTGAAGCCGCGAATGCTGAAACGCGAATAGGCGGGGGCTCATTTTATAATACTTATAAAATATTTATTTTCAATATATTCTTATTTATTATCTTACCAATGCGCAGCATAAATAGAGAGCCTAGATTTAAGTTGCAAGATCTTCCAGATCATAATTTAGTGTGGTCAATCCTCATCGAGTTACACATTTTTGGCCTTGTGTCAGATTAATGTAATCAATAAAAAGTTAAAATTACTTGCAGGCATATTTTACTTTTCTTCGTTGTATTTAAAATATATACTCACTAATATTTGTGTGTCTGCGTATCTGGAAATTTTACAAGAGAAATGAAGCTGTGGAGAGTCACGACCATCAACGAAGTTTATGGATATGGTGCTCACAGAGACAAAGAAAGAGAGAGAGGGGATATATATGCCAGTAAATCCCAAATCATATAAAAGTACATACAGTTCGTCATAACAATGCAAGAATTATTTTAGACGTATTGAAGGTAGAATTCTTAAAATGAAATCGAAAAAGGCGTGATCGATACGGCCAAACTATAATATCGATTATTCAAGATCAGCACTCCGCTTTAGATACGCCATTTTACTTTAAAGAACTATCATGGATTATCGAATTCCGTCTAAACATTGCGTTCTCGTGTTTTTTCAATTTCATTTCTCTTCGAAGAGCAAAAACATTTTCGATTAAGTTCTTTCTCTCTACCCGCCTGCAATCCACATACGTATGCCATTTATTCCTTCTTTTTCTTCGTCTTCCCCTAGCCCTTTCTTTCTTATGCTGACTGAGAAAGTATGCGAGAATATCCGAGAGAGAAAGTGAAAGAAAGAAAAACATTTTCGAAAAAACTGATTTCACTTTCCTTAAAGTGATTTAAGTCCGGCTCAAGGTCATATTTATGGAATACTTACTTAGAACATCACGTATCTCACTATTTTGAATAGTCGTAAATTGATTAAAATGAAATCGAAAAAGGCGTGATCGATACGGCCAAACTATAATATCGATTATTTAAGATCAGCACTCCGCTTTGGGTACGCCATTTTACTTTCAAGAACTATCATGGATCATCGAATTCCGTCTAAATATTGCGTTCTCGTGTTTTTTAGCATTACCTTGGCACAAGATTACACTGGTGGGACACATAGTGAGGACCAAATTCTCTAACAGAATTACATCGCTATAAACCAAGTTGGTAAATTACCACTCCAAGTCGAAGCATATAATCAATTCAAAATTTCTAAGTTTAGTATAGATAGGCGTGTGGTATATATATATATATATATATATATATATATATATATATAGATAGATAGATAGATAGATAGAAAGAGAGACTGAAATAGATAGATAGATAGATAGATAGATAGAAAGAGAGACTGAAATAGAGAGATAGATAGATAGAAAGAAAGAAAGAAAGAGAGACTGAAATAGATAGATAGATAGATAGATAGATAGATAATGATCAGTGATCGATGAAAAGATTGAGATTAGATAGATAGATAGATAGATAGATAGATAGATAATGATCAGTGATCGATGAAAAGATTGAGATTAGATAGATAGATAGATAGAAAGAAAGAAAGAGAGAGAGAGAGAGAGACTGAAATAGATAGATAGATAGATAGATAGATAGATAGATAGATAGATAGATAGATAGATAGATAGATATTATAATAAAAAGAAAGAACAGTAAGATATATAATCCGGTGTCCTTATTGATATTTTTATTTTTACAAAACAGTGCTCAATGTAAATTTACAGAGCATAAATATTATAAATTAACTTCCAAAATTCCAAAATTCGCTTGATGATGAAACTAATGCTTTTAATTTAATTATTTAATTATATAATTAAATTTGAAGTTTTTAGCTTCGCTTTTTGAAACATCCTAATTCCTGTGCAGCGAAGAAACCCTATTTTAAATCAGTTAATTCATAATATATATATATATATATATATATATATATATATATATATATATATATATATATAGCTGGTCTCTCTTATTCGAGGATACCGGTTGCATACACTTGCTCAGGCGCATTTGTGTTTGTTCAACAGACACAGATCCCACTGCAACTATGCTGAGCAGACCTTAGTTAGTTTCTGGGAAAGAGCAACAATTTGAACAAGACCAGCACGCTCAAACTCTCGGCCACGATGACTTGTGACTTCGTGCTAGCACAGATATCGACAGTCCCCAAGGGTTCCCTTTACCCAATTTCACTCACATGGCTTGGGTCAACCAGTGGTAAGGCTTTTTTTTTTCAGGCATTTTCCAATGTTGACGCACGCTGCGATCTACTCCTCCAGTCTGATAACATCAAGAAGGAGACTTCCTGACAAACCGACCATAGTAAGATTCGAACCCGAGTCTAGGCTTGTGGTAAGAAGCGTAAAAACCCCAATGCGTTTCAAATTCAGCATGCTAGTCGTCTTATGCGATATTTATTATTAATTACTATTAATTAATTACTTTATTAATTACTAATGTAATTAATTACTTACTGTGAATGTTTTATTTAATTCTTGTCTCGTTTTCACCCATGCATTGAATATTGCTGGCTTATCTGATGCTTCTGCTATGAATTTAGAGATTCTTGATAAACCGAAACAATAATCTGCAATGATATCGGTATTGAGCTGGCATCTCAGATTCAGTTACTTTCCCACGTAACGTAGCTTCTCTTTGTCTTTTCCATAAATACTGACATAGTAATTGTTCCAATCAACTTTCCTCTATAAGAGTTAAGACTTCATTGAGAATCTGCGATGTTATGGCGGCTGTAGTAAGAATGGTAAGTAAGAATATGTTGTTTTAGTGTAAGGATTATTGTTGTATGTTTGGGTCAATGATTGCGGCTAGCTAAGTTTAAATGTAAAACAATCCGAAAACCAGCTTTTTCGCATCCCCACATTTGGACTTGTTCACCAGTTCCTGTAATTTTTCAGGAATAAATATCACATTCCTCTATGGTACATAGACTTTATGAATTTAAGCGCAGTACTAGATTGGTGGCAAGGCTTCAGCGTTTTACAGTTGAATTGGTTAGAAATAATAGTATGTTCTATGATAATCATTTTCTTCTCTCGCACTTCTCGCTGGTGAAATTCTCTCCCGGCTTTCCAGTCAAGTCGAATCTTTAAAAATTGAAATGCAATATCAGTCGTTCTCTTCTATCTTCTGAATTCCTGTTCTTTTATTGTTCTTTCTCCTTAATAATGTTTCTTTCTCTCGTGTTCTCTCGCCCCCATTCACCCCCTTGCATCTTTGTGGCTTTATTGTGGTGAAATAAAATAATGGTCTGAGGTGAACTTGTTTAGTTCGACGTTCAAAGGAAGAAGCCTCAATGGGAGTGTCAATCGAAGTATCAGTTGGGAGTGGCAATTTGGAGTGGCAGGGTTAGCAATAGGAAGTGTCATCTGGAGTATTAATTGGAGTATCAGTTTGAAGTGTCAATTGGAGTAGCAATTGGCAGTGTCAACTGGAGTATCAGTTTGAAGTGTCAATTAGAGTCTCAATTGGCAGTGTCAATTGGAGTGTAAAATTAGAGTGAAAATTGCAATATTAATTGGGAGTGTCAATTGAAGTGTCAATTAGGAACGTCAGTTGGAGTAGTTTATTAAAATAAAAAAAAACAAACATGAATCGTTATTGGGTCCATAAATGTAGTTACATGGGGCCGATTTTGGTTTGACGTGTGTATATGTCTCTACAATGTCGCTTTTCTGCGTGGATGAAGCTTATCTCTCAGTCTATCACCATTTGGAGTTTGCTGTCATAATATATACTCTCTTTTATGTTTCTCGTCAAATTAATTAGCCCGCTGTCTTCCTGCTAAACCCACATCTGGCCTCATACCACAAAAACACAGCTATAAATGTTTGTCTGATAGCCATAGTGCAGTATTGTAAGCTGTAAATTGCAATACCAAAATGCCCCAGATAAAAATATGACTGAGCCATATCAAAACAGCCGAGTCACCTGAGTGCTGTTTTGCAATGGATAATCCTTCATGCTTATATGTGGCGGTCTACGATCTTTAAAGAAAAAAGCCTGTTTTTTACGTTCAGATTTTGGGGTAATAAACTGTCGAAAGCAAAATAGATAACTACTAGTATCTAAGACAAAACTTCCAGTTTCAGAAAATGTGAATTTCTTGCAGTAAATTAATATTAGTTATTCCTAGCAACTGGAAAGAAAATCACTAATCGACTTCTTTGATTTTTAAATGACAAAAGAAAGCGATGTTAATTTTGTAAGTTGTATTTTGCTGACATTTCAAGCTGAAAAGGCCTGACTACCGAGAAAATCAGTACTTTCCTTGTTTTTTCTTGGGCTCGAACATGGATCACTGGCACCAGTATTAAAAATGCAAACTGTCCGATTATGTCTAGCTACTCCTATACATAGGGCCTTTTGTCAAGCACAGATATCGTTAAGAATCAATAATTAAGCACACGATATAGGCTAGTAGTTTACGAGTTAGTTTCTCTGCTTGCACAAACTTTACTAATATTAGAAAATAATTGAGTAATACTCTGTGAACCAATCTAACCTTGAGACAATTACTGTTAGAGTGAGTCTGATCCTCACCGGTTGTCTTAAAATCTGTTTTTTGTTTTTGTTTTTGTTTTTTTCGAACTAAACTAAGCTGAGCAATCGGAAGTTTTCGTACGCGTTGTCGAGGAGTAATGGTTAGCAATTAGACGTCACAGATAATTACGATTTTAGTGAGCTTATGTTTTTTTTTTTCTAATAAACCAAAAAACATGTTTCATCTGTAATCCGCCAACTGTCGAGGCGAAAACAAAAATTTCAAAAAGGAATCTATTGGCTTGCCAGAATTTCCGGCAAAAGAATGTAACGAATTCTGTTTTTTTCCTTCTGGATAAATAATAATATAGATAACTCAACAGGTAAAAAGTTTTTCAGGTGAGAAGAGTGCATTTTCAAACGAATGTTGGTTTCTCTCTGGAGTGAGAACAGCAGAGGTCCTGTCACTGTGCCATGTGTCCTCAAGGACACATGGCACAGTGGATAAAGGCGTTAGTTAGATCCAGTGACACGACCCAAAGGTTGTGAGTTCAATACCCGGTTAAAGCAGTGGATAATCTTCAGATGAAAATTAACAGGAGATAACTGATAACTGACATCCATTAAACATGGCACGTGGAACTAGAACAGTCTACTCCAGTGAGCGAAATAAAGGGTTCAGTTCGACATTCCAACCACCTGAAGAAGGCCGGAGCGTACAACGACCAAAATGTTGTAATAAATATGGCAACAAAGATGGGGACAATAGTCCGAATAATATAAATAGTGTACATAATACCTCGTCTCAGAAATATAGACAGATACTGAAAGGCGGAAACGTTTTAATAAATATGGCGACGAAAATGAGGACAATAGTCCGAATAATGTAAACATTGTACATAATACCTCATCTCAGAAATATAGACAGATACTGAAAGGCCGAAACGTTCTAATAAATATGGCGACAAAGATGAGGACAATAGTCCGAATAATGTAAATAGTGTACATAATACCTTATCTCAGAAATATAGACAGATACTGAAAGGCCGTAACGTTGTAATAAATATGGCAAGAAAGATGAGGACAATAGTCCGAATAATGTAAACAGTGTACATAATACCTCATCTCAGAAATATAGACAGATACTGAAAGGCCGAAACGTTGGAATAAATATGGCAACAAAGATGAGGACAATAGTCCGAATAATGTAAATAGTGTACATAATACCTTATCTCAGAAATATAGACAGATACTGAAAGGCCGTAACGTTGTAATAAATATGGCAAGAAAGATGAGGACAATAGTCCGAATAATGTAAACAGTGTACATAATACCTCATCTCAGAAATATAGACAGATACTGAAGGGCCGAAACGTTGTAATAAATATGGTGACAAAGATGAGGAAAATAGTTCGAATAGTGTAAATAATGTACATAATACCTCACCTCAGAAATATAGACAGATGCTGAAGGAAAGGTTTAATCTGAATCTTCTTAATTCTGGTACAGTAGAGAAAAATCGATAGTAAGTCTAATGAAATAATATCAGAGAAAAAGTTCTAGCTTTTTATGTTTTATTATTTTATTATTTTTTCTACCGATGGACGCCGGTAACAAGAATCGATTGTTTTACAAGTTCTGCGGAAGATAGGATTAAAATTTCGTGACTGTCTGAACTCCAAATAACACAGTCATTTAAAAAATCGTGTCGATATATTCTAAGCTTTCTTTAGTATTACACAAGTATTTCAGAAATGAAATGAGAGTCAAAAACGTGTTACATCAATAATTAAAGTCTGACCACCTAGAAAATTAACCTTAGAATTTGAAGTTTTTGTAAGAACCCAAAACACCGAACTTTGCGATAGAAACAGCGAAACATTAAATTCAGGCTTTGGTAACGTCTTTCAGAGATGGGTAGAAAGATATATTTAATTCTTATACTATAATTTACCCAATGTATAAGGTTATTCTTATAAATGATGTGTGTGATATTAATGAAAGAGGAGGTGCTAAATCGTGACGATTATGAGGATAAGGTCAGATAACGATTGACCTTTGACATAAAGAGGTTATGATTGTAGCGATCAGAGAAGTACCCACGCGATAGTATGTTCCACACAATAGCATTTCTTCATTATATGATATCTTCTTTTTATTTATTACCGCTCATTTATTGTTCGCCTCCTTTCCATTAAGTCTAAACCTGTTCTACAGATCAGATATCTCTGAAAATAGACAGCGGAAGATGTTTGAGAACAGCCAAAGACATCTTTGGTTGTTCTCAAACATCTTCTACAACCGCTTTCTTCCTTTCCCTTCTTGAGATTTATGTCCTGTGTGTTTTTTTAATAAAGATCTTGGTCTCATTTCATCTTCAATAGTCAAATCCGTCCTGGGTAAGACGATAAACTACATTCACATCCAGGGCAAGACGATAAACTACGTCCAATGTCAGGGCCTCTGATCAGAAGGTTTTGAGAAGCGTGGAACCACCTCTTAATTGCTGCTGTTGCCATATCCACCGCAACCTGGGGTGGTAGCACCTGTTAGGATTCTAGCTATGGGCAAATAGTTAACACCCAAACTTGGGTTAAAACTCTATGAAAGTGTAAAAATAGGTTTTAATACCAGCAATAAATTTTGTAAAAAATTATTACCAGCAATAAATTTTTGAAGAAAATTTATCACCAGCAATACATTTTGGAAGACAAAAATATTAGCAGCCAAAAAAGTTCTTGTCGGCATTAAGTAACCCATTGAGGTTGATATGCCGTAAAACAAACCAAACCTCTCTCTTTCTTGCTCTCTCTCTCTCTCTCCGTCTCTCTCTTTCTCTTTTTCTCTCTTCTTTGAGGTTGATATGCCGTAAAACAAAACAAAACAAATCAATAGTCAAAACTTGACTTCCAAGTCTCTCAAATTCAGAGAATCTGCTAGCTTCTCTTAATCTATGAAGATACGACATAATTCATTCCTATCTGTTTCTGTTGAATCGTCAGAATTTTGGTTCTTCCCGCTATGCCAAATTTCATTTTAGCACGTATACTTCTTTTAATAAATACCGAAATTTTGACGTAAGTTAAATTCTCCATTTTTTCTGGGTATGCCATAACAGAAATTTTCATTATAGCTTCACAACCTGCCGAAGCTAGAAAGTTATTTAACACATTAATTGCCAAATTTTTTAATGCGCATTTTTGGCCCAGACATGTGCCTTAGGAATTTATTTATCCCTTATGTTTAATTTCAGTAGTTACCATTATCGTTTCTATAGAAACTAGAAGATCAAATATATATGTGTATAAAACATCAAAAAATAATATTGATTAGAAATAATAAAAAAATACTTTTCAAAATAGTCCTTATTTTTCTACTCATGAAATGTAAAATTACGACAGAAAGGGTCTTCTATGATTAGTTACGGCTAATAATAAAAAAACTTTAAAAGCTAAGTGTTGTAAAATATAACTCTGCATTGCAATGTATGTAAACAATTCAATGTAAATACAAGGAATAACATGTAGTGAATTTAATTTTAACAGATCCCCAAATGGGGCTTATGGCAGGTAACGGGTTAATACATGATTGCGTATTGCTGTAAGAAAAGGTACTAATTTGTTTTGAAACATGGGGTACTCGACTTTAACACAGTAATCAAATGCGCAATTGCATCTATCCAGTCAGTGGCATAATACTTTTATTTATAGTAAATACGGGTCTACATTTTATTGTCTAGAGATTCAGGTTCAAACGCCGCTGTCAGCAGTGAAACTTTTCATTCCTATATGGCATATACACACCTTTATGCAAATTAATTGACAAAACGAATAATGGCAGGTAATGGGTTAATTTTCTTCCTCTCTTCCCTGGCTGTGCTTCTATTTTTAGACCTAACCTGGGTTGCAAAACATCGGATTGACAAATTCTGGCTCATCCCGGATTTACCTTGACCCCCACTTACCCGACTGAGCCAGGTTGTGACACAAGATAGATTTTTTATGTGGGAACCTGAGTGTTTGCATTCATGACGCTGGTCTAATCTGGTCTTAGCTTGTCTAAGCTGGTCATAGCTTGTCTAACCTAGTCATAGCCGGTCAGTCATACCACGGCCACGGAACAGATATTACGGAACAAGACTAAAGATTCTGTCCGCACAACTAGGGAGGGGGAGAGAAGGCCTCCGTCACGAAACAGATACTACAACCGCAGAATCTACTCCAACAGGAAGTTTCTCCTCCTCCTACCTGGTTCATCCAAGCGACTTAAACATCCTATCGGCGACGCCATAAATTTGTATCGTGTTATTCTACGACACGTGATCAGTAGTCAACTTCTTGTCTCTCTCTTAGATTACTATACCCTTTATATCTCTTCTACTTAACATAGACAAATAGGTACAATTCTCCTTGTCAATCTACTACACCTCTGCTTGTTCTCAAACTTTTCTACAGTCAATAATTACTTCTCGTCCCAGAAATTCAGACCGAAATTAGTATTTATTTTCCTCAGTTACGATTGGTTATTGGTTGTTCCCACAATGTCATATAATTGACAAAGGCAACAATACATTTATAATCGAACTGAGCGCACCAATCATCAGCCGAGTTGCTACTGACTTACCTTCGTACAAACAAGCGTTTCTTTTAAACAACTGTCACGTTAAGTTATTTGACAAAACACCGAGAAGTTGATGAACGTATTCTTACGTCACGTGAATTTCAGAATTTTTTTAGATTTCTTTTTCTTTTTTTTTTCCGGGTCCTGTTCCCACCAATTCGGCACTCAATGTCTGGCGCTAAATTGTTCGTCTGTTTTCGTGATTGGTTTCGTATTTTTTCTTTTTCTTTTTCTTTTTTCTTTTTAATTGTTCATTGTCGTCAGGTTTCTTCCATTCGACAACTAGAAATATTTTCTTTTGCGTTTACTATTTTCTTTTTATCGCCTACTGTCGCGTCATCAACTGTATTTGCAACTACTAATACTACTACTATTACATCTATGTATTATTATTATTATTATTATTATTATTATTATTATTATTATTATTATTATTATTATTTCTTTGGATTTCTGTTGTATACACATTTCCTTCCGGGTCCCAACCAGAGATTTTAGGTTAGAAATGGCTTCATGATATTTTCTTCTGATAATCAACAGAAATATCAGGAAATTATATTCCGTCTTTTTAGAGGCGCAGGTCATTTTATACGTCAATATTATTGCTTTCCTGATTTAATTATAATAATAATAATAATGATGATGATTACATTCACTGCAGCGACAAAATACCTAAAAAAGAAAGCAAAAGCAAATGCAATGTACCAAATGCAGAAATACTGTCAAGATATGCCTTTTCATGTTCAATACTCTGCCCGTACCAAACAAGCTGATATAAACAAACCTCGGGACAATAAGTGGTTACTTCGTCAAGGGTCAAATGCTGAAACCAAAGGCTTTATTCTTGATGCATATCAAATACCTTATCTTTACAACGGCCAGATCAGATCAAAAAATGGTAGACCCCACTTGCTGCCTTGATAGAGTTCAAAAGCTTATACCCGGCCTTATGGGTGATTAATTATTCTCCACCTCACAGCTCCTTTCCTACAGACGAAACATTGCAAGCCTCTTGCTCCACTGTCACTATTTCCATGGCAAATGTTCTGGCTAGTTATCATCCTTAGTTCCCCTAGTCCTGACCTTCACAGCTAAGAGCCGCCACGCCGCGTACGAATGACCCTCACTCCCTTCATATTCCATTAATAATAATGAAGTTCCGCTCAGACAGCTTCTTCTCAAGAACTACTACCTTGTGAAACGGACTCCCGAGAGGATGCTTTCCCGATCCCTTCAATTTTAACGTCTTCAACCTGAGGTTAACCGTTATCTCTCCTACTTAACCTCATAAATTGCACTTCTTAACTTCTCCTCTTCCGCTCATACAACAACATCACTCAGTGGTCCTCTATATTGAATTGCTCTCGAGCCTTTTATCGCGTGAACATTAGAAAAACAACATTAGAGTCTTATATTTCTAAGATGAGGTATTATGTACACTATCTACATTATTCGGACTATTGTCCTCATCTTTGTCGCCATATTTATTACAACGTTTCGGCCGTTGTACGCTCCGGCCTTCTTCAGGTGGTTACAATTTCAAACTGAACCCTTTATTTCGCTCACTGGGGTAGAGTGTTCTAGTTCCACGTGCCATGTCTAACGGATGCCAGTTGTCAGTGATCTCCTGTTAATTCCCTCTCCGAGTTTTTCACTGTCGTAAGTGGGTATTGAATTTTATCCACTGTGCCATGTGTTCTTGAGGAAAGAGTGTGAGTTCAATACCTGGTTAAGGCAGTGGAGAACTTGGAGAGCGGAATTAACAGGAGATAACTAATAAGTGGCATCCATTAGACGTGGCACGTGGAACTAGAACAGTCTACCCCAGTGAACGAAATAAAGAGTTCAGTTCGACATTCCAACCACCTGAAGAAGGCCGGAGCGTACAGCGGTCGAAACATTGTAATAAATATAGCGACAAAGATGAGGACAATAGTTCGAATAATGTAAATAGTGGACATTAGAGTCGTTCAGCAGGTCTGATGTGTCTGGAGCAAGACGGAGCTCATAGGCTTGTTTTGAACTTAGGGTTTTTATTCTTCTAGACAGGTTGTTATATCAAAGCAAAGGTGACAACCAGTTTAACCCATAGCTCAGGGGTTGTTCCACTAGTATATCAACTGATTTTCAAGAATCCCAGCACTCAGTTAGAATCGAACACACTTCGTCAGTAACATTCTTCGTTTACCTGATCAGACACAAGGCTACAAGTTTAGATAGCCTTTTGGGCCCGACTTCACTACCGTGGTCAATGCATTGTAAAACTTGCTTGCTACATATTTCTCCTATGTAGCATAGATACATCGAGACGGTGTATTGGTTATCAAGCTTGTCTCGGTAGAGCAGTTACGACTGAATAGTGAGTACGATCCTCACTAGGTACCCCAAACTTTCAGCCTTGTTGCACATCTAAGCTACGCTTAGAAAATTATTTGGACACCTCGACGTGGTGTGATGTTTAGCAAGCTTGTCTCGCTAGAATAATTACAACGGAGTAGAGAGTTCGATTCTCACTAGGTGCCCTGTATATTCGGCCTTGTGCCATATCTAACCTACGCTTGAAAAGTCACCAATACATATGTAACATATTTCGATACAAGACGAGATTTTTCGTCTTTTCTGAAAGACACTGAAATAGAAATTATGACTTATTCTAATGTTTTGCGCAGGCCCGTCGAGAGGTACATTTTCAAAACCTGCTCTTCTCAACCAGAATCTTTATGAAAGCGTTCAGACAATGTTTATAAATAAATGCAAGATATTTAATATTTGCACTGTGATCGTAATCAAACAGACAAATTTTCTTGGCTTTTTCTCCAGACCCTTTCTCTATTCCCAGATGAATGAAAATACCAAGTGTAAATATATGATAAACATCAAAGTGTATTCGTTTATCAAAAGAAATGAACATGTTCCTTGACTTTCTACTCCTTTTATAGATATTCACCTCCCCCACCCCAACTATCACAACCCCTACCACCACAAACCCTACCACTTGATTCAACAAATTCGCTCTCCACCTTTCATTTAATATGAAGGTTTTCTATATCCTTTAATAGTAAAGGACGGTAGATAAGCTTTCGGTTTTAGTGTAGACTTAATGAAAAATGCATGGGACACTTCAATAAAAGTAGCACCGTGTACAGATTTTTTTAATAAAGTTTTAGTCTTTATATATATATATATATATATATATATATATATATATATATATATATATATATATATTCATGAATAATTCATCACGGCGTATCTTTATGAATTCAGTGAATTTACACAGCCATCTTGCGTTTATACAAGTTTGGTTAAAGACCAACAAAAGCTTTTCGCTAAGTAATGATTTTTTCCCATTTTTCTATTTTTCTCGTCAGAGTCCACCTTGCACATTTACAAATCTAGCACTCGTCTGTACATCGAATACTGCTGCCATATCTAGTCTGGTGTTCCTGCTGTACATCTCGACGTTCTTAACAAAAAAGAAGATTGTGCAATGAAATCGATCCTGACTTGGCATCTCTACTTCACTCACTTTCTCACCGACGTGACGTGGCTTTCTTTCTATTTTCGTGGCTACTGTTGTGACGAGCTTTTCTTGCCCTGACTACATGAATTTAAGCGTGCTATTAGATTAGCATCCAGGCCCTACCCATTTACTATTGAAATAGTTAAATGCAACCGCCACTTCTATTCCAAAAATTTATTTTCCTGCCTGTGGAATTCCCTTCCGTTTACTAACTACAATATTCAAAAATGTAAATGCAACGTCAATCGTCATCTTCTTCAATCCTGTTCATATTTTGTCTTTTCCCCAATCTTTCCTATTTTTGGTTTTCTCTTTCACTTTCATTTCTTGTAACCCCTGCATTCTCGTGGTAGAGGGGAAAACTTAACCATTTCTGGTCCTAGCTTTTCATACTCGTTCAGATATATTCACTTTTACTTTTAACAACGATATTCACTCTTTACAAGGCCCAAACGCCACTCGAGGTAGAGGGTTAACAGAGTAAGAGGCACAGTTTATGGAGATTTTTATTGCTGGTAAATTTTTTTTAAATGTATTGCTGCTAGTAATTTTCTTCAAAAATCCATTGCTGGTAATATTATTTTTCCAAAAATGTATTGTTGGTATTAAAACGTATTTTACACCTTCATAGTGTTTGAACCCCATTTTGGGGTTTTAACTATTTTCCCATAGCTGAGACCCTAACAGGTGCTACCACCGTGGGTCAGGGTGGACCTGGAACACCAGCAATTACGAGGTGGCTCCACTCTCCTCAAAGACTTTTGATCAGAGGCCTTGCCGCTGGATGTAGTTTATCGTCTTACCCAGGACGCGGATGTAGTTTATCGTCTTACCCAGGACGCGCCGACGGTTGTACTTTGAAACGAATACCTAAGTATTAACCCTAAAATAACAATCGGAATTACAAAGGTTTTGACCTGTGATCACCAAAAAAAATCAGAAATATTGGTAAGATATATAAAAAAAAAAAAAAACTGGCTTTATCATCACTATAATCCTCAACAGCATGAACACTCCCTTGGCCGGGTGTGATTGTAGGGTCACTGCACCGCTGAACACCTGACCAGTTCCCTCCATATATGTCGATTGTGTGTTAATATCTGTGTATCCCTAAATAATCTTCTAGTCAACTTAATGTCGTCCTTAGCCCATTTCTTCCTCTGCGGCTTGTTTTGCTTAAGATGGAACCTTGTCGGGTGTCAGTAGAATAGTTGTTAGCCATGCCATCTTCATTTTCTCTCCTTGACGATAAATATGAGGTCTGCCAAGGAGCTTCTTTTTTTTTTTTTTTTTTTTGATGGTTTCTTACAGGTGTCATTTGTGATGAGGTCTTGTACGGGGTTTATCTAAGATAGTTCTGTATCATATTCACTTCTAAGGAATTGATTCTTCCCTGCAATGACCAGGATTCGCTGGTGTACTGAAAGATTGAGACGGTCAGTGCATATAAGAATCCGATCTTTGAGTTCAAGCAGATGTTTTGACTTTCCAGATAATTCTTAGTTTTGAAGCAACTGCCTTTGTGTTACTATTGTAGTTATTTCTTAATAATAAATAAAAAAACTGGCATTTCAAAAATAAGAATGGAAAAGTACATGACATTTACTTCCAGGATTTTAGATTAAAGCCTTTTTTATTTTGCTGCGGCAATAAACATTATGTCCCTTTTTAAGCCACGAAGCAGGCGTTATTAATTTTTAGATCTGTCTATATTTCTGAGATGAGGTATTCTAACTAGTTACATTATTTACATTGTTCGAACTTTTGTCCTCGTCTTTATTGCCATATTCTCGGCGTTTCGGCCGTTGTATGCTTCAGACTTCTTCAGGATCTGTCTATATTTGTAATATGAGGTATTGTAACTATTTACATTGTTCGGACTGTTGTCCTCATCTTTATTCCCATATTCACGACGTTTCGGCCGTTGTATGCTCCAGACTTCTTCAGGATCTGTCTATATTTCTGAGATTAGGTATTGTAACTAAGTACATTGAGTCAATTGCTTCGTCCACCGCAAGGAAAGATGACTCCTTATGCCGCGCCAGGAAATTTTTCTTGCCGGGGTCGATCCTTCTACAAAATAGCCATTCGCCCTTGCATGGAGTATTGCTGCCATATATCGTCTGGAGCCCCTTCTAATTGTCTCAAGGTCCTTGATAAAATCCAAGGAATCATACGCAATGTAATTGGCCCTAATCTGGCTTCTCGTCAGCAGCCGCTCTCTCTATCTCTTTCGGTTAATATGGTCTTCAGCTACTAAACGCAATCTCTACTATGGAAACTTATGTAGCAATATCAGTAGTATAAGAGATGCAAAAAGTTACTCGGAGTTTCTTTTAGGAGTTCTTATCCTTGATCTTTCTTACGCGTTGATAGGTTGATTACTGAGTGCCAGTTTGTCACTAAGCTTGCCAAATTAGGAGACGTAAATTTATTTGTACTTTATAGTCGTTTAACGGTGTCAGACGAAATCCGCTGTAACATTTTCTCAACTGGAATCTGAATTTTCTTTTATTATTAAAACCATGATTATTCCACATATACTGACAAATGAAACTATTTCGTTTTATTTAAATCTCTCCGTCGATATGGTCTTCAGCAGCTAAACAAAATCTCTACCATTGAAACTTGATATGTCATGTAGCAACTCCAATAATATAATGGATGCAAAAAATCACAAGCAGTTTCTTGTGGAAATTCTTCAGCTTAATCTTTCTTCTTACTTGTATTGCGCTGTTGACGACTTTGTGACATTTTGTCATCAAATTCGACAAATGAGGAAAGATAGATTTTTCTTGATTTTATATTTGCTTTCTTTCATCAGACGAAATCCGTTTTAGTTTGGTTTGGCTTGCGGCATATAAACCTCAATGGGTTATGGGTTATTTAATACTGATAAGATTCTTATTGCTGGTAATATTTTTTTTCGAAAATGTATTGCTGCTAATATATATATATATATATATATATATATATATATATATATATATATATATATATATATATATATATATATATATATTTGAAAAATATATTGCTGGTAATAATTTTTTACAAAGTATTTCTGGTATTAAAACCTATTTTTTCACTTTCATAGTGTTTTGCCTCTGGTGCGGGGGTTAACTATTTGCCCATTACTGGGACCCTAACAGGTGCTACCACCCCGGGCCAAGGTGGACTTGGGAACACCAGCAATTAAGGGGTGGTCCCATGCTCCTCAAAACCTCCTGATTAGAGGCCTTGCTGTTGGACATAGTTTATCGTCTTACTCAAGACGCGGATGCAGTTTATCGTCATACCCAGGACGCGGATGTAGTTTATCATCATACCCAGGACGCGGATGTAGTTTATCATATCCAGGACGCGGATCAAGTTTATCGTCATACCCAGAACGGACGAAATCCGGATTACTTATGTTAGAAGCCTGATTATTTCAAAAGAGACTGAATGGTTTTCGTTTTATGTCCATGTTTTTGGTTAATATGGTTTCGAACTTTTAAACTCGGTCTCTACCACTGAAACTTGCTACGTCATGTAGCAACTCCAAAACTATAATGAATGCAAAATGTTACAAGAGTTATTTGTGGGAGTCCTTCTTCTTAAGTGCTATAGTTGCTTTCCCTCGCCAGACGAAATCTTGATTATCTTATGTTAGAACCCTAATTATTCCACATGTCAACAAATAAATAGTAAATGGTTTTATCACTATGCTTTTTATTGATATGGTTTCAACCTTTAAACGTAATTTCTGCCACAAGAACTTGCTATGTCATGTAGCAACTCCAATATTCTAAATGATATAAAAGTCAATGGTTATTTTTATTAAATCCTACTTCGTATTTGTATCTCGCTAATTTGTTGACTGCTTACGGTTTGTCACCGTATCTGACAATTTATAAAGAATAGTTTCTTCCGTATCTGTCTATATTTCTGAGATGAGGTATTATGTACACTATTTACATTATTCGGACTATTGTTCTCATCCTTGTCGCCGGCTTTCTTCAGGTGTTTGAAATGCCGAACTGAACCCTTTATTTCGCTCAGTGGGATAGACTGTTCTAGTTCCATGTGCTATGTCTAATGAATGTCAGTTATCAGTTATCTCCTGTTAATTCCACTCTCCAAGTTCTCCACTAACTAACGCCTTTATCCGCTGCGCCATGGACATATGGGACTGTAGACAAAGACGTTAGTTAGATCCGCTGAGAGAACCCAAAGAGTGTGAGTTCAATACGTGATTAAGGCGGTGGAGAATTTTGTCAGTTCGAATGTGGATCTTTTCTTTTTTTATCCTAGAACGCTGATTATTTCAAATATGTTAACGAATGACGCCATTTTATTTTAGGTTTATCCTTATAACTGTCTCTACGGTGAACAACATTTAAATGCAATCTCTACCAGAGGAAATTGTTACGTTATGTAACACCCACCCCCACCCCGGGTATTATAATGAATACAAAAACTACCGTCACTGTCTTGAAGGAATTCTCCTTAATTATACTTCCTACCTATATGTTACTAATTATTTGTTCATTTAGTTACAGTCGTGTTTTCTTTTTATCAATTCGGAGTGCATTGTTGTAATAAAAGTAAAAGAATAGAAACATTGATAAATATATATCTGGAAATAAGAAACATCACACATCGTAGAATTTACAAAAAAAAAAATCTTAATTTATTACTGCTGGCACCGGAGACAAACTTGCCACCAATTATCTCACAAAGTACATGAAACATTACAAGACAATTTCTGATTTCGCAGCAGAAAAAAAAGGCTTGCTACTTTAGCACATGCTCGTAACATAAACTAGACTCGTAGAAAGAAAGAAAGAAAGAAAGAAAGAAAGAAAGAAAGAAAGAAAAAGAGACTAGGTTAGAAAGATAGATAGATAGATAGATAGATAGATAGACAGACAGATAGATAGATAGATAGATAGATAGATAGATAGATAGATAGATATGAAAAAACTGAGATAGATAGATAGATAGATAGATATGAAAAAACTGAGATAGATAGATAGATAGATAGATAGATAGATAGATAGATAGATATGAAAAAACTGAGATAGATAGATAGATAGATAGATATGAAAAAACTGAGATAGATAGATAGATAGATAGATAGATAGATAGATAGATAGATAGATATGAAAAAACTGAGATAGATAGATAGATAGATAGATAGATAGATAGATAGATAAGGCATTTAAGTAGACAAAGTAAGCAATATACTGCACTGAGTAGATACGTCTCTCTACCGAACGTCTTAACTACTAGTTAGAAAAGATGTTTAGAGTATTTTCTCAAGCTAATTTTGGTACATCGATCCCCGTACAATAAACCTACTAATGCTCTTGCCGCCACGAGATGTTTAGCACTAGGATCTCACAAGCCATTGCTAGTGAATTCTATGTAGCGAATGAATATGGTCTGCTGGTTAATGTGGTCAAATATAGAGAAAGAGACAATATCGTTTCTGAGAGGATTCCGAAAGCGTAAAGAATCCCCAACAGAATCGATGCAATAAATGATACAATTATTTTTGTATGTCTTTATCGAAGAACTACTCACCGACTTGTAAAATCTATCCGCCATCCCTCCGCCCTCACACGTGACATTCATAAACCCGATCTGAAGTAGCATGGCTGCCGCGAATGCATGCAAAGATAATCATAGAAATGTAGACTTTAATTTAAAAACACCCAACACTGTGAAGCTGTAAAGAAATTTGATAGGCCACGTCTTGAGAGAACATAGGACAAACAGATGTGTGAGTTATATGATTTCTTTCGTAAGAAGAAGAAGAAGAAGAAAAAGAAGAAAAAGAAGAAGAAGATAAAATGAAAGAAACAGAGGATAAAAAAGAGAATTGAAGAAAAACGACGGAAAAAGTGAGTTTAAGGCGGGAAATGAGGCAAAGGAAAAAGAAAAAGAAGCCCACTTCTTAAGAGGGAAACACATTACTTAGGTTGAAAATCTGAAAGGAAACACTGTCAATGGTCAGAAATTAAGGCAAGCGTTACAGATAGAATAGAGCTGTTATATGCACAATATAATTGCATTGCTAATAATTTACAAAAGAAATACGCGAAAATCTGAAAGAAATAATTGTCAGTGGTCAGAAATTAAAATAAGCATTTCCCACTGAATTGTAATATTATATACGAACGCGTGCTGAAAGTCCACTTCCCAACGTCAATATTGTGCTATACAGCCACTGAATTAGTAACTTCAAGACATGAGTTAACTCGAGAAATATATGATGCAAATGCATTGTTAATTATTTTACTATGAAAATTTGAATTGAAAATAAGAAATACAATTTTTGTTGCCTAGAATTCAAGTTAGCATTACTGCTGGGCTATTATATAAATATACAATATAAATACATTGTTAATGGTTTACTATACAAATGCATTAAAAATAAAGAAGAAAGAAATTGTTAATATGTATCCCTTCCTACGCACATTAACAACAGAATAAGGCTATTATAAGTATTATATATACTATAGACCAAATGTTTGGGAATGGCCTCTGGATTTAATAATGTCATATCTTCTTTTGTTTAATTAACTCCTACCAAACTAGATGCTGAAACTACTAAACTATAGCGTCTAGATTTTTAGAGGGGGGTTACCTAAAATTTTAAAATGTGTTATCCCTAATATTACCATTGGGCAGGAAGATAGATAAGGCAAAAAAAGCCAAAAAATTTAAAGAAACTTTATGCAGTTATAACTTATTATTATTCTAGTATAATTCTGCTTATTCCCCTCTTCGTTAGTTACTTCCTTCGTTAGTTCGCACAACCAATACGTCCTGCCAATACCCCATAAATAATGAACTATTCCCTTTTGACAGCGTGAAAAGATAGAAATGAAATATCAGGGACTCTACTTGGTTTGATTGAGAAAATGAAAGAAAGAAAGACGGGAACGTTGACTTGTTTCACGTCTCCCGCCAATAACACATAAATACTTAATCTATTCGAATTGAATTTTTTGGAAAGATATATCAAAGACGAATTTTGTGGGAAAGCATATCAAAGACGCTGCTTGGCTTCAATAAGAAAGAAAGAAAGAAAGAAAGAAAGAAAGAAAGAAAAAAAGAAAGAAAGAAAGAAGGGAATATAGGCCTGTTTCACGTCTCTTGTCAATAACTCATAAATAATGGTCTATTCCATTTGAATTTTCTGAAAAGACGCTACTTGGTTTCAATAAGAAAGAAAGAAAGAAAGAAAAAAAAGAAAAGAAAAGTCTGTTACAGCGAAATGGAAAACGTTGTCACCTTGAAATATTTTCAGTAATTGCTGTTGCAATATTTTCTTAAATTTGTTAAGCTCAAAATATTTAATGATGCAATAGGAAAAATTCTACGGATCTTCAATCATTAACTTAAGAATAGAAATCCATCAGAAAATTAAAATTATAAAGCAGTGAAATTTTCACGGGTTTTTCTAGTTATCACTATTGTTGAATTTAGGGAGAGAAAGTCCTTCTGTCAGTGTGGGCGCTGGAGAATAGTTTCTTTGGAAGATTTTATATCATACGATGTTGACATTCCTATGTTAAACTCAGCCATTAGTTACAATTAACTTTCACCAGCGTCTAGTCTTTTAAAATGTCCAGTTTTTGCGATAAATCCAAAGTTGTTCTTTTCTTCTTATTCCCATCATCTTTTGCACCAATACAAGCCATTAGAATGAAATATGCAAAAGTAATTATACAAAATAAATTTCCTGAAAAACCGAATTTTCAAATCAGTTACATATCACCCAAATAATTCAAATATATACATCAAAATCAAGTCCAGATATTCGTGATTACGGATATGAGGCACTCCGGATATGAGAGATTCCAGATATGAGGGATTCCGGGTATAAGGTATTCTACTGTATTGTGTAAATGCATTGCAAATGATTTTATTATATTTTCATTGGAAATAATTTTACTACAAAAATACATTGAAAATGAAGAAAAATATTTTTAGCAGTCAGGAATGAAGGCAAGTGTTACTGAAAGATTAATCCTGTTTTACTAATAATAAATTTTCTTTAGTTTCTTAGCGTGAGACAAATTAGTTTTAGCTTAAAATCAATGTTAAAACAATTATATCTTGAACACTTAGTGCAGAATATATTGTTTATTGCCGTCGGCCCGCAGTACCAAATCAGAATATGCCAGAAATAAATTCGAATAAAATAATTACTTCCTTGTTGAAAAATCTTTGCAAAATGGCTACTGTTTTCTCGTTTCGAAACAAACAAGATTTGGATTGAAATTGTTTCAATCCCAAATCTTGTTTCCTTGTTTTCTCTGGCTGTAAACGTCAGAATATCCAATTCGAGTTTCTTTGGAGAGAATTTTCGATCTGAAACAAAATACTGAGAGTGCAATAAAATTCTTGTTGCTTGACAGCCAGAACGCTTTTGAATGGAAAACTTTTCTCGTTGTAAAAGCTTTTTTTCTTTATAAAATGATTGTTAAAAACAGCCAACAATTATATACAAGCGTTATGAATCGACTACGAATCTGGCATATATAATGAAAATACATTGCTCACAGGTGAAAGTCATTGAAAACTTTATCTATCGCACTGAAAATCGGGAATAAAATACTTATCAAAGAATACGATCATCATGTGCACAATATAAATACGTTGATAGTGATTTTTACTATAGAATTCCATTGAAAATTATCTTACTATTGAATTATGTAGGCTAAGATTTTACTATAGATATCCATTGAAAAATATTTTACTATAGAATTCCACTGAGAATAATTTTGCTATAGGATTTCACTGAAAATTATTTAATATAGCATTGAAAATTCATAATAAAAGGAATATCAGTCGTCAGTAATTCTTACGCGTGTTACATTATACGCTTATTGTATATATATATATATATATATATATATATATATATATATATATATATATATATATATATATATATATATATATATATATATAATAACATCGCGAGGGACTTTATTACAGAATTCCAAGTAAAATATGTTATTAAAAAAAATGAAAATAAAATATTTGGTTCAAGTTTCCTTCGAGTATATTTTTGAGCTGATCTCGAACATGACACTGTCTTTGATTTCACATAATGATCTTGTATTGCTTGTTGGCCAAAAAGTATTTTAACTTAGAAACATTTTCATCAGAAAAAAAAAAAAAAAACTTGCTTTCCTATAAATCAATTGCCTTGTCAAAAGTCAGAAGACAAAATTGATTGATTGGGTTTCCGGTTCCTTCTAAAGTTTTATCATTCTATTTCCCTCCCAACAGACCCTTGCGTCTTAGTGTCTTTATTGCCTTGCGTGGAGTAAATTGATTAAGAAAGAAATAAAATTCTCTTAAAAATGCCATACGGCATTACAGAAAATTATTTTACTATAGAAAACAATGAAAATAACATAATATTCTAGTTTCCTTCAATAATATTTTTATGTCACTCTGGAACATGATAGCGTCACTGACTCAACATATTCGAAACTTTTTTAATTCGAAAACATTTCCATTAGAAAAAATGTATTTCTTTTCAGAAAAAAAAAATAATAATAGTGAAAGAATTTTCTCCTAAAAATGTCAAAAAGTAGTAGTGCCAATAATTTTTGTAGTACTGGGAAGTTTAGCAGAATCCCTCAAGGGATAACTAAATGAAACATTAATGAAAAAAAAAAACAGCAGAGAAATAGAGATTATATTATTTTAAAACCATAAATAGACTACTTCTTCTTTTTTTTCTCTCCCTCTTTTTTTAAGCGTTTCACCCCAAGCAAGGCGGGGAGCCACTAGCACGCAAGGGGTTAAGGAGAGTTGGAGCGAGAACAAATAGGAATGATAGAGGAAAATATGAAGAGAAGGATAGGGGATAGATCAAGGCATCTGGAGACGTCAATTGACATTACATTTGAATAGTTGGAGATTATAGCTATCAGGGAAACAAGAAAAGGGAAGGGAGTTTCCGCAGGCGAGAGGTGCGAGACATAAAGCTATTGAAGTAGACGAGACGGCTACATTTAACAGTTTCGACAGTGTAAGGGGTGAGAGCGAGATGCCAGCCTAGTAGAACGAAATTCATGAAGTTTGGGAACCAGCTCATCGGGGTAGTTTCCATGAAAGTATTTGTAAAAAAAAAGACAGAGGGAGGCGACGGCACGTCTGTGAGAGAGCGACTGCAGACGAGATGCCAGATCAGGGCCAATTACATCAAATTCTGTTGCTAAATTTTTTTAAAAATCTTTTTCTTCTGCCTTTGAAAGGAAATAAGCTTTGTTAATAAATTACCCTAAAAAAAGCTGGTTAGTACAAGGTTATTTAAACTTAAATGTTTTTAAATGAAATAGTTTCAATTCAGAATTCTGACTATACATTCAAAACAACTCAATTCAGAAGTTTTCTTTCAAAAGATTTCTTTAAGTTATTTGAAGCATAAAAACATCTACAGACACCACGTGATTTTTTTGCGTTTTGGGACAATTAAAGATATTTCAAAAAGAGAATATTTCCTGAAGAGAACATGGCCTTCTGTTACCATAAATAAACACGATGTCATACTTTTGTGGGGGTGAGAAACTGCTTGTCATGTATCTCTAGTTTGTTAAAATGCTATGAGAGGATTTTAAATACTTACATGTTGATTGGAAACATACAAAGTAGATTTTCACTGTATCTGCCGTTGTACCAAATGGATTTATTACAATATCACTTACTCCGTTATTCTAAAGATACAATGAGATAGTTAAATTCCCAGATCAATTCTGTGGACAATAGAGATTGGTATAAAATGACAATTGGAAAAAAGATCTTAGATTTTGCCGACGCGTTTCGTCTTCCGACTTTTTCAAGAGAAAAATGAAATCGAAATGTTTTTGTTGTTATAGTTATATTAAAAAATCCAAATTTAAAAAGATAGACGCCTGTCTAAGCCTTTTTTTTCTGGTTAATGTAAATTACCTTTATTACCAATCTGTCTTGTCCACAGAATTCATCTGGGAATTTAACTATATTGTCGACATGGAAAAAACAAAAGTAAGAAAATGAACTACGTCCGCGTCCAGGGTAAGACGATGAACTACATCCGGCAGCGAGGCCTTTGATTGGTGGGGGGGAGGAGCCTCTTGATTGCTTGTGTCGGGCTCCCTGGTTGGCGGCACCTGTCAGGGTGCCAGCTGTGGGCATGTTGCAAAAAAAAAAAAAAAATGGGTCAAAACACTATGAAAGTATAAAAATAGATTTTAATACCAGCAATATTTTTTGGGAAAAACTATTACCAGTAATACACTTTTGTAGAAAAAAATATTACCAGAAATAAAAATCTTGTCTGCATTAAATAACGCATTGGGGTCGGTATACCGTAAAACAAACCGAATCAAATCAAAACGAAAAACACATTTTTCTTTAGAGAACTTCTCGATCTAGGCCGGTTGATATTAATTGTACTGTTTAAGACAATGAAAAACAGGGATTCCTACTTAAATACGTGTACCCACTAAAAGTAGCGTTTATAATACAGGGTACCCCACAAAAGAAGGATATTTTAGATTTACTCTGTGATGAAAAAAATGAACTACTATACAAAACAATTAACTATATATTTTATTATATGAATGAAATAAAAAATTTAACTAACATATAATTTTTTATCAGTTCGTTGTTCCAGGATGTTGTAGTTATCAAATTTTCAAACCGAAGTGATTGTTTCTTTAAGAAAGAACATCCACTTTGGGGACAGAAAAAATGCCAAGAAGCTTGCCAGAGATTTTTATTTTAACACCACATCTAATATTTATGTATTTGTTCTGTTTTAAGCTACTAAATTTCTATCCTTTGCTTTTGTTTCGAAAAAAAACTGTAATAAAAATTCCAACAATAAAATAAACTGTACCAAATTTCCTGTTTTTTGTAGGACACCCTGTAATAAGATTAAGTTTTCCAAAATTTATTAAAACATAAAATTAATGTGAAATTCGACACTGACTACTAAAATCTTTCCATGGAAATAAAGCTGAGATTCACAGTTGAAAATTATTTGTGTTTAAAAGGCGCGTTCCGTTTATGTTTTTTTGAACTTGTACTAAAATAAAAATTAAAAAAACAAGAAACAAAATGGAAGCGAAAACTTTATCGAAATATGAAAAGGAGAAAATTAGAGTTAAGCAACATATCTTCGGTACTATTAAAATAATATTTGTTTTTTATATTAGAGTCGGAAAACAAGTGCATTATATCTGATTACATAATTTCTTTATAAGGTTTATATTATTACGAACATTTTTACCTGTAGCCAGTGGGAAATGCGTAAATTTAACAACATCTGAAAGCAAGAAGAAAGAACTAAGCATCAATTACATAAAGAGATAATGTATGGTTGTCAGAAAAAGAGGGACAGCCCAACATGCAAATTACACATTGGGGATACCAAAATCAAGCAAGTACAAATATTTTAGTATCTGCCAGGTGATTTAACAGAGGATGAAAAAAAAATGCGTTACTGAAATCCGAAGTTGCGTTGGGATAACAGAAGATGCTTTCTAAAAGCTAAGCAAAGCATTAAGAAACATGAAAATTTCGTTAGAAACAAAGAAAAGAGAACTTAAATGTTATGTAATATCAAACCTCTTATATGGCAGTGAATGTTGAACCGACACCTCATAAACGGAGAAGAACGTTGAGCCAACAGAATTGCGGTTCTACAGAAGGATGCTGAGAATACCATGGACAGAAAACGCGAGCAACAACGAAGTTTTAGAGAAAAGTGAAACCAAACACTTATAAATAACATCAAAAAGAGTTGACATTTCTCGAGCACATAAGGAGAAAAGAGGGTTTAGAAGTGTTTTAACATGGGACGGAAAGTTTGACACTGAAATCCGAAGGCGCATTGGAATAGCGAAAGATTTTTTCTGGAAGCTAAGCAAAGTATTAAGAACAGGAAAATTTCATTGGAAACAAAAAAAAAAAATTTGAGTGCTGAACTTCTATCGAATATCGGGACTTCTACAGGGTGCGATGGATAAATTGTCGTTAAAATTATGCAAAATTGAAAATAACGCTTACAGATATATTTATCAAAAATTACGCAAAAATATCTTGAAATACAAGACTAAATTTATTCAATAAAATTGTCACTGGCTTCAACCACGGCCTCCAGACGACTTCGGAATTTCCTGCAACTTTATTAGGCTGTCTCCTTGTTTAAGTGAATAATGCTACCATAATCCTTGCTTTCAGTTCATCTTTGGTGTGACAAAGAGTTTGTTGGTCTCTCGCTCAACTGCGCCCCACATAAGAATCAAGGGGGTTGCAGTCTGGGGAGTTAGATGGCCTGATGTAAAGGGCGATGTGGCCATCGAGAAATTGTCTGACAGCCATGACTGGATTCTGTTGCTTGTGTGGCATGGTGCAGAGTCCTGTTTGCAGACATAGAGTCTTCCAGCAGCCACCCTCTTGACCCAGAGCAACAGTGCCTCTTCAGGGCACTTAATGTAGGCTTCCATGTTGAGTCTGACGCCCTCACCAACAAATTCAGGCGTTCTTTTCTCATCAGAACGACCAGAGTGAGTTTTCCGACCTTCCGTACCTTTAAAATCACCATCAAGCTCATCCAACACTTTCCGAATCCTCTGCACTGTTCTCAGATTGACATCCAATCACTCTGAAATGTTCGTATTTACGGCGCGAATGCCAAGCAGTATAGCATGTTGTCTCGAAATTTCTGGCGGAGTTAATTCCGTCATGGTGCTCTTTTTCTCACAGACGGTGCCCAACAGACCCTACTATACTGTGCATCGACAAAATCAAAAACCAAACAACGCGCAAAATTAAAAATATAAAATGACGACAATTTACCCATCGCACCCTGTATATGGCAGTGAATGCTGGACAACCTCCTCACAGATGAAGAAGAGACTTGAAGCAACAGAAATCTCGTTCTACAAAAGGATGCTGAGGATACCATGGACTGAACATGTGAGCAACGAAGAGGTTTTAGAGAAAATGGTAACAAAAAGGACACTTAACATCAGAAAGAGACAGGTGAATTTTCTAGGTCACATAATGTCGAAAGAGGTCTTAGAAAATTTGACACTCACAGGATATATTTTAGACGAGAAGGTCAGAGGAAAACAGTGCATCTCCCACCTAAGCTTGTGCAAATGGTTGGCAGAACAGAGTTTAGAAAAAAGACAAAATTCTGCAAATGACGTGACACTATTGAGAACTATGATTGCCAACGTCCTGAAGGGACCTGGCACATAGGAGATGAAGCTACGTAGATAGCGCTATACTGTTGGCAGATCGAAAAGGAAAACTGATATAAGGAATAGGAAAAGCAATCGAGCAAAGTTAGAAGAAAATACTATTAATTATAAGATGGAATGCACGGCTGTAAGCAAAAGGGGCAGTTCTATCAGTTACAAAATGGGGATGCCAAAATTTTACTCTTTCAGAAATTCAACTAACAGGACAGTGTAATAACAGGTGACGGAAAGTTTAACACAGGAATTATGAAGGAATAAAGGAATAGCGAAAACCAATTTTCAGAAACCAGGTTAGTAAAGGACTAATACCATTAAAAACGAAGAAGAAAAGATTCTTGGATATTATATAATATCAGACCTCCTATATGGCAGAGAAAGCTGAAGAATTTTCCCCAAAAAGGTTTGAGACAACCAAAATGAATGAATGAGGGTGGTTCGTTATAATGTGAGTGTCATGGCGGGTCTTAGCCGTGAAGGTCAAAACTGGTAGGTCGGAGGAATGTAGTGGGGTCGGGGTTGTAGGGAGGAAAATAACTCAGCATGTTAACATTGCCATTATTATTATTTCTTATTTACCAATGATGACTTCATTCTCCTACTACCTTATTATTGCAATCAAATCTATCTTAATTTGTTCATTCTATCTATCTATCTATCTATCTATCTATCTCCATTTGTTCATTCTATCTATCCACCTATTTATCTATCTATCTATCTATCTATCTATCTATCTAACCTAGTCTCTTTTTCTTTCTTTCTTTCTTTCTTTCTTTCTTTCTCAATTTGTTCATTCTATCTATCCATCTATCTATATATATATCTGCATTAACTAGCTTAGTCTCTTTCTATCTGCGTTCATTAACCTAGTCTATTTCTTTCTTTCTTTGTATCTTTCTTTCTTTCTTTCTTTCTTTTTGTGTTAACTCTCACAATCTATCTATCTATCTATCTATCTGCGTTAACTAACCTAGTCTCTTTCTTTCTTTCTATCTATCTTTCTATCTATCTATGTATCTCAGTTTGTTCATATTTATCTGTCTATCTCAATCTCTTCATATCTATCTATCTATCTGCGTTAACTAACCTAGTCTATTTTTTTCTTTCTTTCTGTGTTAACTATCTCAGTCTATTCATATCTATCTATCTATCTATCTATCTATCTATCTATCTATCTATCTATCTACCTATCTATCTATCTCACAGCCTGTTCACATTTCCAACAGCAATCATATCGTGTAGGACATGTAACATGGAGAGAAAATAATGATATAATCAAGCTGTTCAACACTACCTTAACAATAAAGCTAGAAAGAAAAACCCCATTAATACTAGAAAGAGCGAGAACACTGGACTGAAATTTAATTTACGGAAAAAAAATTAATAATATATTTTATAAATTTTAAACGTCATTTCAGTCAATGAATGTAGAATATTGGCTGTATGTAAAAGGTTGATTCCATCATTACTGCTGTCATTATAATTAAGATTGTCTGAATGTCGAGCATTTGGCTGAATTTTCTATTTTTTTGCTTAGGAATCCAAACCGAACGCAATCGAATAGCTCGTGGTACCTTTAACTAAAAAATACGGTTGGGTACCCCATGACACGGCTAATCCTGTTCTCCTAGTCAGTCTTTACTACAGCAGACGAGGCCCAAATTAGTGGTCGTGTACTTGGTGACACACATCGTTCGGTAATGGCAATCAGCCTAAACGTTGGGGTTGCCTCTGTCTCGGTATCCGCAAATCCTGCTATTTACAGATCGTTTCATGCTTCATTTGCACTTTTCCATGAGAAAGGGGCCGGAGAAGAAGGAATTATGAAGTTGGAGAGGGTGGTGTTTGGAGGTGGAAGGTGAGATAGGGACGAGAAGGAGGAAGACGGAGGGAAGGAGATAAACTAGGGGAAATTAGTGAGAGGAGTCTTTGATGAAAGAGAAAAGTCGGATAATATGAGGAGGGTGGTGTGAAGGAAAGAGAAAAGGAATGAGAAGAAAAAAAAAGACGAAAGAGTGGGGAAGAGAGAAGATAAAAAATTAAGGAAAGAAGTAAAAGAAAACGATGAAGATGCGAAATGAAGAAGAAATAAAAGAAGGAAAGAAGAAAGTAAAATGAAGAGAAAGAAATGAAAAAAGAACATAAAAAGAATGTTAAAAGGCGGGAGAAAAATAATAGGAAAGTAACAAAAGTAAAGAAAAAGTAAGAAAAAGAAGAAGAAGAAGAAGAAGAAGAAGAAGAAGAAGAAGAAGAAGAAGAAGAAGAATCTTTCAATCTAGCTTCTTTCTTTTCTTTTACCTTCTCTTAAATTTATTCTATTTGTTTTCTTTCTTTCTTTTTCCCATTCATTTTCTTTCTTTCTTTTTTCCGATTCACTTTCTTTCTTTCTTTCTTTCATTCTTTCTTTCTTTCATTTTCCGATTCATTTTCTTTTTTCTTTGTTTTTCCGATTCACTTTTTCCTCCTTTCTTTCTTTCTTTCTTTCTTTTTCCGATTTATTTTCTTTCTTTTTCCGATTCACTTTCTTACCTCCTTTCTTGTTTTCTTCCTTTCTTTCTTTCTTTCTTTTTCTGAATCATTTTCTTTCTTTTTTCCGATTCACTTTCTTTCATTCATTGTTTCCTTCTTTCTTTCATACATTTTTTTCTTTTTTCTTTCTTTCTTTCTTTTTCCCATTCATTTTCTTTCTTTCTTTCTTTCTTTCTTTTTCCAATTCATTTATTTTCTTTCTTTCTTTCTTTCTTTCTTTCTTTTTCCCATTCATTTTCTTTCTTTTCTTCTTTCTTTTTCCCATTCATTTTCTTTCTTTCTTCTTTTTCCCATTCATTTTCTTTCTTTCTTTCTTTCTTTCTTTTTCCCATTCATTTTCTTTCTTTCTTTCTTTTCCCATTCATTTTCTTTCTTTCCTTCTTTCTTTTTCCCCATTCATTTTCTTTCTTTCTTCTTTTTCCCATTCATTTCTTTCTTTCTTACTTTCTTTTTCTCATTCATTTTCTTTCTTTCTTTCTTTCTTTCTTTCTTTCTTTCTTTTCCCCATTCATTTTCTTTCTTTCTTTTTTCCCATTCATTTCTTTCTTTCTTTCTTTCTTTCCTTCTTTTCCCATTCATTTTCTTTCTTTTTTTCTTTCTTTTTCCCATTCATTTTCTTTCTTTCTTTCTTTCTTTTTCCCATTCATTTTCTTTCTTTCTTTCTTTTCCCATTCATTTTCTTTCTTTCCTTCTTTCTTTTTCCCCTTTCATTTTCTTTCTTTCTTTCTTTTTCCCATTCATTTCTTTCTTTCTTACTTTCTTTTTCCCATTCATTTTCTTTCTTTCTTTCTTTCTTTCTTTCTTTCTTTTCCCCATTCATTTTCTTTCTTTCTTTCTTTTTCCCATTCATTTTCTTTCTTTCTTTTTTTCTTTTTCCCATTCATTTCTTTCTTTCTTTCTTTTTCCCATTCATTTTCTTTCTTTCTTTCTTTCTTTTCCCCATTCATTTTCTTTCTTTCTTTCTTTTCCCCATTCATTTTCTTTCTTTCTTTTTCCCATTCAATTTCTTTCTTTCCTTCTTTATTTTTCCCATTCATTTTCTTTCTTTCTTTCTTTCTTTCTTTCTTTCTTTCTTTCTTTTCCCATTCATTTTCTTTCTTTCCTTCTTTCTTTTTCCCCTTTCATTTTCTTTCTTTCTTTCTTTTTCCCATTCATTTCTTTCTTTCTTACTTTCTTTTTCCCATTCATTTCTTTCTTTCTTTCTTTCTTTTTCCCATTCATTTTCTTTCTTTCTTTCTTTTCCCATTCATTTTCTTTCTTTCCTTCTTTCTTTTTCCCCTTTCATTTTCTTTCTTTCTTTCTTTTTCCCATTCATTTTCTTTCTTTCTTTCTTTCTTTTCCCCATTCATTTTCTTTCTTTCTTTTTCCCATTCATTTCTTTCTTTCTTTCCTTCTTTTTCCCATTCATTTTCTTTCTTTCTTTCTTTCTTTTCCCATTCATTTTCTTTCTTTCTTTTTCCATTCATTTTCTTTCTTCTTCCCATTCATTTTCTTTCTTTCTTTTTTTCCCATTCATTTTCTTTCTTTCTTTCTTTCTTTCTTTTTCCCATTCATATTCTTTCTTTCTTTCTTTCTTTTTCCCATTCATTTTCTTTCTTTCTTTTTCCATTCATTTTCTTTCTTCTTCCCATTCATTTTCTTTCTTTCTTTTTTTCCCATTCATTTTCTTTCTTTCTTTCTTTCTTTTTCCCATTCATTTTCTTTCTTTCTTTCTTTTTCCCATTCATTTTCTTTCTTTCTTTTTCCCATTCATTTTCTTTCTTTCCATCTTTCTTTTTCCAGATAATTTTCTCTCTCTTTTTTGTTTCTTCTATTCTGTCTTCCTTATTTTCTTCGTCTTATCATCACTTTCTTTACTGTTTTCTCTGTCATTTAATCTTTCTAGCCTTTTAGCTACTCTCTCTTTTCTTCTTCTTTTCTCTCGATTTCCATGAAGATGTTAGTGCTTCCCTCCCTTTTCCTTTCTCTTTGTTTTTATTCTCTCTTCTTTTATCGTCTTTTGTTCGACTTCTTCAGAAGATTTTTCTTCACTTTTTCGACAAAAATATCTTCTTTTTTTTTTTTCGTAAATACGAAACGAAATTCCTTTTTTAGCGAAATTCACTCGGCCAATTATCAAAAACATGACACCATTTTCGCTCATTTTTATGTCTCTCGCGAAACTTAAATCAACCGTAGAGATGGGCTAAAAAAAACGCCAATCTTCTGTGACGATTCCTTACAGTTGCTGTCAATGGACTGTATCGTGTCTCGCTAACTGGCGTAATACTTTGACATAATCTGTTCCCCAATGTTAAGCAAGGCTGTTTTAGAAATGTTTAGCATACATACATGCTAAATAAAAACACCAAAAAACAGTTTGTCAAAAGGATGCATTTTCTCTTAACACCGCTGTAGACTTCCCCGCCAAATTTTATCGTTTTAAAAAGCTATTTTTAGAATTGTAGTAAAACCCAAACATATGAAACTGAATTTATGTATTTTTTTTTCAATCGAGAATAAAAGAAATAAACGGTTTTTATTTTATTTGATTGTTTATTTACAAGAATAATTTTAGATTTAAAAAAGTGTTGATAAACCGTAAAAAATCAATCAATCAATTATAAGTTTTTTTAAACATGTGAACCAACTACATCGATATATTTATTATTTGCCATATCATGAATTTATAAAAAAAAATATCAGGGAAGAAGATATTTTAAATAAACCGATAACTATCTATATCTCTGGAATGAGATATGCTTATTAGCATAATTTACATTATTCGGACTGTTATCCTCATCTTCATTAACATATTCACATCGTTTCGGCCGTTGTACGCTCCGGCCTTCTTCAGGTGATTGAAATTTCAAACCGAACCCTGGACAAGAGTTGAGTGTTCACTACCACGCCACATCAGTGGTGAACCAAAACTTGGAGAGTTAAAGCGAAATAACTGAGACAACCGAGAGAGGCATGACACGTGGAACTGGAGTAATCTACCCCTGTGGTTGAAATAAAGGAACTTTAAAGAAGCTCTGTTGGCATTTTGAGGTTACGGCACGATGGGAGAGAGCATTTTAACATTCGAAGAACACATTAAAGCCAAGAAAAGCAGTGAAAACTTGAGTTTGAGCAAATGGAGGTCGGAACAAGTTTTAGAAAGGCAAACAGAGATCATTAAGAAAAGGGAATTTTCGTGTGCAACAAAAGAGAGAAAACTGTGGAGAGCAATGATCACTCATGGTACAAAGTGAGAAAACAATAGATGAAGCGTTCGCCTTTTTGCTTTGGGCGTTGGCACTGAAAGACAAACTCAAAATTTGCAATACCTCAAGAATATGATACCAAAAGTGTAACTACTTGATTACTGTCTAAAGTAGCGGCTCTCAAACTTTTTTTTACCCATGGACCACATTTACACTAATTTTTGTTTTTTTTTGGAGGTGGGGGACCCGTATAATCATCTGATGAAGAAAAGCTTATTTCATTTTTTACTAATGGATATGTTTAGAAATTGTATTATAGAAATAGTAAACGTGTATTCTTTATTTTGATGTGAAACTAATTTAATGAAAGTAAACTCGCATTTAACAACTAAATTATATGAAAAATTTATGTACACTAATATAATAACACATAATATAAACCATTTTGAAACGTGGGTAAATATTAATTTTTTTAAAAGTGCCGATTTATTCAATGAGATCCTTGTTTGTTGTTGCACATTTTTATATATTTGGCTTCATCGTTAACCTAACCTAGGATTTGCCTAATATAAGTCAGTGTCTGCAGGCTGTTAATTTGGATGGGAGGAGGGCGAATCAGAGACTGATCAGCTCTGATGAGGTCGATTTGGTGAGGGAAGTATGATGTTTCAATGACCCGAAACTGCCCAATGACCCAATTCAGAACATCACCGATGACGCCCAACTAGTGCTAAAGAGCGTATATTCAAAGCAATTTAAGTAATTTATATTAACATGTTAATATTTTATTTTATTGATATTTAAAATTAATATTGTTATTATTATATTAAATTCATTTATATAATAAATTAAAATCTTTATATAATTTTCCTTTATATATGTAAAACTTACTTTATCTATACTTCTCGGTTTTTATTCAACTTTTACAATCAAAACATCCAGTAGAGTAAAAGGGACGCTAAAACTTACACCGCTCGATCACATTTTCTGATAGTTTTAGAGTTGTTTTTCTATTTTTAGTATTTTAATATGGCGTAGATTATTGCAGAAATTCCAATTCTCAGTTGTAACAACCGTTCCGAAGTGAAATTGCTCTATGGACCACTAAAACATTACCGTGGACATTCAGATTGCAATTTTTTATGTATGTGGACCCCCAGTATTGTAACATGGGACCCCGCTCCAGGTGTCATATGGCTCCCGGTTGAGAATTACTGGTCTAAAAGATAAACAGTTTTTAAATTTAATTCAGCAATGATTGTCAAAGTTTATAATGGCTCTTCTGATTCCATAATGTTGGAAGTAGGGTGAAAATATAGCTTAATACGAACTATTAGGTTGGTGCAAAAATAATGACGTAATAATGTCGTTTTTTGACGCATTTTTAACGTCAAAAAACGACATTATTACGTCATTATTTTTGCACCAACCTAATATATTAGAAGCCGGTAAACTGATGAAATGTTTCAATTTTGGGGAACATTACCTTGCTGACGTCGCTCATCCATACAAATGTCCTAACTTAAGAATTACCTCCATGACACAACTTCCCTAATACTCTGTTGTCTGTGCTAATCACAATGGTGCTAATCAAAATGGACATTTGCAAATTGTGTCGCTCTGCTCATTAAATTCAATACAAGATTAATCATAAGTTTTCATTGATTTAATTACTGTTTTGACGCCGGTTAAACTTCTTTCGTCTAAACACTTAACCTCATCTATCATTCTTTGCATCTGCGCGTTCTCACATACAAAAGGAAATGTGTATGGAGACACCGAGAACGTCGTTTAGACGGTTAAATAATGAATGATTCTTGAATCCAGATAACAGAAAATGGCGGTCATGTGAAAATAGTTGACCAATCAATGTTTTTGTAAGCCGTGCGATAAAAACGTATAATTTATATAAAATTATCAAAGAAATTTAATGTGACGTTGTCTCCTGTCTCAATGTTATCATTTTACGAGCGCGAATGTGCCAGATTCGACTGATGATTTTTCAAAGATGGAAAACTGCACACAATCGCTTATATTTGGACCTCTGGAACAAGGAAGGCTGTAAATTATAGGCTCTGCTTATGATACAGACTAATTCCATTAAAAACCATTGATTCTTTCGGAAGCGTTTCATCATATTTATTTCATCCTTATCTTATATTTAGTGTTGTTTTGACACGCACGTCTGATGCAATTATCTTCAGATCTCGCAGAGAAATATTAATTGCTTGGACTGAGTTGCGGTTGTGAACTGGAATTCTTCTTATCGTCTCAAATTATGTCGGGTCCATTCCGATGAGATATATTTTCTGAAATTTCTGCAAAGAGGTATTTCAATGGGTATTCTTAAATTCTTAGATATGGAATTTGGCATATAGCCATTTCAAGGTGAATATTCCTCCTACTCAAAAAAGGGCCGTTGGAATTTGGAATTCCTGATTTATTAAATGTAATCTTTGTGTAACTGTCTATAAGAATATCATCTGTTGTTAAATCGACGAGTTTTAATCTCTTCCGGCAATGCCGGCCGAAATCCAAAAAGACAAGCATAACCCCATAGTGACACAGAATTAATGACGGGAGGGAGAAAATGAAAATTTTAAAGGATGACGATTTTGGTTTAACGCTAATTGCATTACACACCTACGGAGGAAATTTTTCGATATTTGTAGGCATATATTCACTTTACCGTGTTTACGTCGCTTATCCGTATAGGAGCTAAGAAACTTAGCTAAGAACATCTCTAATGAAAGGAAAAGATGAAAGAAAGAAGGAATAAGATGATTAAACTACGAATTTTGCTATTTTTTACCGAAAATTCTGACTATAAAATTTGTTTTAGCAAATTTCTGCATGGAGCCTCTATGTCGGGCATTGAATATAAGGTAAAAGGATTCGGGTTCTCAGGAAGTAATGCAAGTATTTCTAACTGAAAAACTCACACACACACACACACACACACACACACACACACACACACACATATATATATATATATATATATATATATATATATATATATATATATATATAATTCGGAGACAGTACTGTTTCGCAGATCCTCAGTGCAATTAAACATCCGAATACTTCAAGCCAGGACCGAAGCCCGACCAATATATATATATATATATATATATATATAATTCGGAGACAGTACTGTTTCGAAGCTCCTCAGTGCAATTAAACATCCGAATACTTCAAGCCAGGACCGAAGCCCGACCAATTTTGTGCCAGTCAGAGTTTCTACCGCTGAGCTATCATCATTCAGCGGAGAGAAACGGCTAATTGTAGCGTATTGTTTATATAAATATAAACAAACGACAATCAGTCAGAGGGATCTTATTCCTTTAAATGAAGAGTTTTACATTAGCGCAGGTGGCTGTTGTTTATAGAATCAGCTAATCTCTCAACAGTGCTCAATTGAAATATATTTTTCAAGATATATATATATTAAAAGGAAGAGAGGAACCGTAAACGTTTTTGCTTGTAATATGAATTTTTCAAAAAATATATTATGCTTTATTTTCCATAATTTTCCTACACGTGTTTCCGCTCTCGCGACCGTCATCAGGCAAAGGGTGGAAATTTCCACATATTATTAATAATTATTAATTTTTTTCTTACGTTTTTCGATGTTAAATATTCTCGATATGAGACATTCTCTTTTTTGTGTTAGCGACCCAAATGTTTTTCTTGAACTGTCCAGTTCAAGAAAACATTTTTAAAAAAATCCACATTTCATACAAAAACGTTTGTGGTTTTTCTCTTTTTTTAATATACACACTTTTCTCTCATTAGAACTACTATAACCTCTTCCATATATATATATATATATATATATATATATATATATATATATATATATATATATATGTGTGTGTGTTTTGTCTACTTATTTTCAATTGGATCCTTTCATATTCAAGTACAACCTTTTTTGGAGTCATTATTAAAGGAAGAGAGAAAAATATGTTTAGTTTATATAAACATTAAGTAAAAATTCTTAAAGCTATCTATATTAAAAAAAATTACATCCGACCCTTAATAAAATTAATTGTGAATACTGAGAAAATGTTTTAAAGTGGAGATAGTTTGAAATATCGAGGTCTGTACCAATAGTTCTTTAAAAAAACTCTCCATATATATATATATATATACAAACACACACACACTCGACTCTCCCGTCGAATTCGACGTATGAGGGTCAAGCAGATCAGTTCCTAGAAAAAAAACATCACAAGAGATTTGATTATAGTGGTGAAGGACCATCCACACTTTGGTATAGTCGTGCAGGACAACCCACACTTTTTGAAGGGCCGAATACTGAGACCTGGTGCACTACGTGCCACAAGGTCCCCAGACGACCCTTCGCAGGTTTTGAATTCAGAGTTGTCCTTCTCCTAGACCAGTTGCCATCCAAGGATATAGAACCAGTCTGTCCTGCTATTTACCCATAGCTGGAGGGAGAAGAAGAGGATTCACACCTTTCCCAAGGGCATTAGCACATAAGTGAATGTAATGGATTCTACTGGAATTCGAACTAGGCTCTCCGATTCATCAACCCAAGCCACTATCCATTACTCCACCATGCCTCTTTACTCTACCGCGCCTATATATACTGGATAACGATATATATTTTTAGATATGAAGAATAGTATTGGGGGAATAGTAAAACAAAATGGAAAACGTTTACTTGTGGCGCATTTCATCCGCTAGAACTTCATCGGATTGGCTTTGTTACAACAATGTCATCAAACATAGTCTGATGCCGTACTAACAGATTGGATAAAACATGTCAGAAGTAAACTTTTTCCATTTTGTCTTGCAATTTACCCAACATATATATATATATATATATATATATATATATATATATATATATATATATATATATATATATATATATATATATATGAGTTCATAGTTATGTATCAGGTAAATTCAGGGCGAATAAATTGTTGCATAGTTGTAGTGCATAATAAATGTTTATATTAGGCTGGTGCAAAAATAATGTCGTTTTTGACGTTCAACTTGATGTGAGAAAACGACATTATTTTTGCACCATCCTAATACTAAAGAAATGCATTGTACTGAGGAAAAAAGAGATTGCCAATTTGGGGTATTTACTTTACTAATACGCCTGGGGATATGCTTGAATAAACATTCATTTTTGCCATTTTAGTTCGTGCAATTCACAATTCTAGATTTCAATTGTTATTTTTACACATATTTTCTAAACTGAGAAGGTATTTAGTGCTTGCTTTAAAATGCAAATTCGAAATTCTGATATTTTACGATGCAATAAATTTTAAGAACTGAAGTTTTTTTTCTATCAGATGTAACGTATCAATAAGAGAAAAAAAAACGATTCATTACTGTTTATACATCTCTAAGGACAGTTTAGAAAGGCAATATATTTTCTTGTTTTTATTTTTTCTCAAATACTCGTTGCCAAAGGCGAAACACATCTTTTTCGATTTTCAATTTAGGTTAGTATAAAAAAATTGAAAAAATCTATATCCTTTTTTTTTTCTTTTGCATAAGACAATAAATAAATAAAAAATAAGACATAAATAAAGATCTTTTTCCCTCCCCCCTCAAAAAAAAAAGAAGTATTTCCCAGTCACTCAAAGTGTTTCACAGATATTTTGGATTCCTAAATTTTCGCAAACACAATATTTTAATTGATTCGGCTAGACTCAAGTATTCACAAGCAGACTAATTGCACACATTAAACATAGAAGCCAAACCAAAATCTATACACAGGAATGCCAGTAGTCCTTGGCCATAACATGTTAACGCCAAATAATAAGCATTTCTTTCTTTCTTTTATTCATCCTCCTTCCTAAGTAAAAGCTTTCAAAAAAAAAAAAATTGCAATAAATTAAAACAATGATAGATTGGTGTATGTAAACAGTAAAACTGCAAAGATGACTGTCTGCGTGGCCACACTCCAGTTGTATCGGAATAAACATGTCGCTCATTTTTTTTTATGACCCTGTCGACTTTCTTTCGGAATAGTTGGATGAAGTGACGTATGGTGGTACGCTGTCATCTTGGGTTTAACCGGAGATTTGAGCTTTCAAAATTGTTTTTATTTTTTTTCATTTCATTTCTGTTTATGGGAAAAGACGAGCTGTCACAACAGGAAAGTCACTTTGGAAAGGGGCTTTCCAATGTGGCTTACTGGTTAGCAAGCTAGTCTTGTAGGACGTTAAAAAATCTAAGTTCGATGGTAATCGAAAACCTGCCTTTCGTGGCCTTGTACCAGTCAAAGCTTCGTTTTGCAATGGTTTAAATCATTTAATTATACTAGCAATTCGTTTGTACCAGATTAAACATAATCTGGTAAATATCTTTAACTATCATTCTTTCTTTCTTTTCTTTTTCTTTTTCCTTCTTTCTTTCTTTCTTTTCTCTGTTTTAACCGTTCTTTTCTACTCAACCGATATTCCAATTGTCTTTCGTTCTTTCTTTCTTTCGTTCTTTCTTTCTTTCTTTCTTTTATTTTTTATTTTTTCCTTCTTTCTTTTCTGTTTTAACCCTTATTTTCTACTCAACCGATATTCCAATTGTTTTCGTTCTTTCTTTCCTTCTTTCTTTCTTTCCTTCTTTCTTTCTTTCCTTCTTTCTTTTCCTGTATTATTAGGTTGGTGCAAAAATAATGTCATAATAATGTCGTTTTTTGACGTATTTTTAACGTCAAAAAACGACATTATTACGTCATTATTTTTGCACCAACCTAATAGTAATTTCTTTCGCATCCCATTTCCCTTCTTTCTTTCTTTCTTTCTTTCTAGATTTCTTGTGTGTTTTCTTTCTTTCTCATTTTCTTTATTTTTCCCTTTCTTTCTTTTTTCTTTCTTTTTTACTTACTTTTTCTTTTTTTTTCTCTTTCTTTCTTATTTATTTATTCATTTATTTTCATTCTTCATCCTTTCCCTCATTTATTGTTATTGTTTTTCATTTATTTATTTTTCCTTTTCACTGTTTCTTTATTTTTCTTCTTTTATCCATTTATTTTCCGTATTTTCTTTTTCTTTTTTGAAGCCTTTATTTTTAGACATCTATTTTCCTTTACATTATTTTTTTCTTTCTGTCTCTTTATTTTCGGTGTACTTGCATTCTTTTTTCGTCTTTTATAGTCCCTTCAAAGTTCACTCTTCCCTTCTCTTTCACTCTCTCCCTCTCTGTCCCTGCTCTATCTCTATTCCCATCTCTCTCTATTCCCCCTCTCTCTGTCCCATTCTCTCTCTCCCTATTCCACCTCTCCCTCTCACTCTTTCTGTTACTTTTACTTTCCTCTTTTCAGACATGTTCATTAGTATTTTTTGCCCTTCATTGATTCTACGAATAGAAATGTTCATCTACTACTGCGACTACTAGCACCGCCGCTTCTTACCTTGCTGTACAACACAAAGAACCGTAGGAATCAAAACGTCCCTCCCACAGTGATATTGAGAAAAACAAAAGCAGAAAGTAGAAAACAGTTTCCATTACTTCTTGAGACAGCTGTCAGTCCGAGTCAGAAATCCAAAATAGTTCCGCTTCAAAGTGAATCTATTCTTCAGTCTTGCAACTGTATTCAATAGAATTAGAGAAATTTAATTACAGGTCATTACTTTTCATATATCATTTTTGTTTTGTTTTGTTTTCTCAATTGGTTCGCTAATTCACCACCTAATTGGGTGGTTTATAAATTTTGATAAATTAAAATTATCAACACGCAAACTTGGAATACCAAGATCAGAGAAAGATGTTAAACAACGAGAAATACGATTAATACGTTGCATTATTTACATTATTTGGACTTCATTTTCATTACCATATTCACAACATTTCGGCCGTTGTACGCTCCGGCCCTCTTCAGGTGATTGGAACTTCGATTCGAACCCTTTATTTCGTCCACCGTGGAAGAATTTTCTAGTTCCACGTGCCATGTTTTTAATGGATATTAGTTATCGGTTATCTCCTGTTAATTCTTCTCTCCAAGATCTCCACTAACTAACGTCTTTATCCACTATGCCATGTGTACATGGCACAGTGGATAAAGGTGTTAGTTAAATCCAATGAGAGGACCCAAACAGTGTGAGTTCAATACCTGGTTAAGGCGGTGCAAAACTTTGAGAGGGGAATTAACAGGAGATAACTGATAACTGACATCCATTAGACATGGCACGTGGAACTAGATCAGTCTACCCTAGTGATCGAAATAAAGGGTTCGACTTTCCAATGACAGCAACATTCCGCTATGACAGATACTGAGAACCTTGAATAAGGTCATATATATATATATATATATATATATATATATATATATATATATATATATATATATATATATTAAATAATTAAGAAAGCGACAACCAGAAGGTTCCTTGAATATAATTTATTTCCCCTGAAAATTTTCCTGGTTCATAAGGTCGCGTCTCTAGTTACAAAACCAAATCCCTTTGTAACTAGAGATGTGACCTGTTGAACCAGGAAAAATATATTTTCTGGGGAAATAAATTCTACACACGGAACCTTCTGGTTGTCTCTTCCTTAATGATTTAATTAATTTTTGCTCTGGTGTTACATTGAGCTTTCTGGATTATATCCACTTTGGAATTATCCGGATTAACAAACCCTTCATTACCTTACGATATATATATATATATATATATATATATATATATATATATATATATATATATATATACAGAGAGAGAGTTATTTAAGTAATTTTTGTCTGCTTATTTTTAATAGGATCAGTTCATATTCTTGGATGATCTTTGTGGTGTCGGTATTAAAAGAAGAGAGAAAATTACCGTGTTGATACATATTCTTTTAATCTGAGTACTTTTGACATTAACACAATTTCATCCTCAGGGTGTGTTTTTAAAACAATAACGTAGTGTTCATTATTTCCAAAGAAAAAATTATATGTTCATTTGAAAGTTATAATTTTACGTGAGAAGTGAGGACCGCTAGATTTTTGTGCCATGCGGTGTATGTTTACGCTCTAAGGGAGATAACTAATTACGATTTGTGAAGAGTTGTTTTGTAAAATAAAATAGTGTGAGAAACTATTAATATAGACCTTGATATTTTAGTCTATCTATTGTAAACATTTTAGAACGTTCCTGCAGTATTCATAATTAATTTTGTTAAGGTTTGGTTTCAGTTTTTTAATATAGATGGCTTCAAGGATTTTTAGTTTATATTTATTATTTTCATGAAAAATTATAGATGTATTTTCGACAAGAATTTTTCTAAATTGTGAATGTGGACAAGCACGGTGTTGTAAATGTTTAGAGATGTTAGATATGTCATTCAAATGAAAGCTCAACTGCCGAGACAACGTGATTGTAGTATGGCTAACATGACTATTTTTTTCCGTTGAAGATACAATATCCCAGAGGACTTAAATTTATATTGAATTTTGGTTTTCTGCAACACAATGATTGGTGGGAAAGAGTCATTACAAATGATTAAATTGAATATACTGGATTTAGTATAGTTTATAATTAATTTTATTTTATTTATTAGCATCTGTGGTGGATATGTTAGTATTTGGGGTGGAGGTATTTTTGTCTTATAATTAGAATGCATTTGGTTGTGATATGTATATATAAGATTAATATGATATTAGATTGTGATATGTATATGTAAGATTAATATATGTGGGGTTAGTCGAAGCAGTATTATTAGGTTGGTGTAAAAATAATTATGTAATAATGTCGTTTTTTGACGTTAAAAAATACGTCAAAAACGACATTATTACGTCATTATTTTTGCACCAACCTAATATATTCTATTTGTTTGGTATTAACATTACTGATCGAGAATCTCATTTGTTCATCAGCAATATAATTAGATATTATTAATAAGACATTGTTTTTAGTTCACTGTAGATAATCTGTTTTGTAGAAGAATTAGTTTTAACTTGATTTATTTTATTTTTTTATAATTGCTATTTTATAATGATTTGGATATTCACTTTTATAGTTAAGGGTGCACGAATTTATGCTGCTGGGTATCTTTTTTTTATTATTTGGGGGAGATAGTGAATTTATTATAATTAGTGCATAACAATATATCTAGAAAAGGAATTTTATTACTATTATTAAGTACGTAAGGGCAGAATTATTTTGAAATTGTTTTGGGAGTTTATGTATTAGGTTGGTGCAAAAATAATGTCGTTTACTCACATATGTTACTATGTGAGAAAACGACATTATTTTTGCACCAACCTAATATTTAATCCTTATTCAAAATATGGCATATATATATATATATATATATATATATATATATATATATATATATATATATATATATGGTAGCGGACAATGAATGTTTTGTAGTAATAAAAAAGTACTCGATATAAAAATAACTTTATAGTAATAACTAAATATACAGTTTTTCCTCAGCGTTTGGTGCAAAAACGCGCATTTTATCAAACGTTGAGGAACGAATGTTTATTTATCCAAACTTTACCCGTTTCACTTTTCTTTTCAAAAATTAAATTGAGATGGAGTAATGTGTGTGCGTATGCCATGATATCTCTCCATGTGTATGCGTGTGCGTCGTGAGCGCAAGATCATATGTATATCTTCTGTGTGTGTGTATATATATATATATATATATATATTAAAAATTCAAAATGATCGTATATTATTATATACTAAACTAGCAACATGGCCCGGCGTTGCCCGTGCTTAATTCAAAAATCGTACGACTCATACAGCAATCGCTATCACTTGACTTTAAATATTTTTGCCCTTGCTTGCCTTGCCGTGCTGATGTTGCTACATGCCTTACTTCTTGCCTATCTCACACTGCGAATTTTTTCTAAGCTCTATATTAAACATTAAATCTGTTATGAAAAAAGAGCTAAACAAAATGAACACAAAACGATCAGCTTTAAAAAAGGACTCGTAACTGGAAAAACCGAATGAAAAAATAATATTAACAACAAATACTTTTTCACACCCAACCCAGTTCTGCCGAATCAGAATCAACGTTGAGTTTAAGCAAGCGAATGAGCCAAATGGAGTAAAATGCCATGACGATTTATTTTTCCCACTTGTGACGAATGCAGCTATCGGTTTTTTTGAATGCTAGCATGCTAGTTAACATTCGTGTCAGTGAGCTGTTGGCTCTCACGCTGGCAAATAGAATCTTCCTGCCTATTCGTGGCAGCTTGCTATAGGCTCTCACTCTGGCCAGTAGAAAATGGCTTCAAACTACATGAAAACTGCCGTAGAAGCATGAAAAAATTGATTATTTCCACTATCGATGGGGGTTGGGAAATGCAAAATCGGTCTTGACCTTCCCGCTAACTTGGAGCATGTGCATGTAAATTTTGGTGTCAATCCGTTGAAAATTGCGACCGTGAATTCGTCACACACACACACACACATCCTGCCTTTTATAGATAGAGATATTAAAAATTAAAATCAATATATATATATATATATATATATATATATATATATATATATATATATACATGACGGTTTGTAAATAGATTTAATATTCTCTCTCTCTCTCTTTCTCTCTCTCTCTCTCTCTCTCTCTCTCTATATATATATATATATATATATATATATATATATATTGAGAGAGAGAGAGAGAGAGAGAGAGATAGATATAGTTGCAAGGTAAGTTCTCGTGGATTGTAGAACATTACATTTATTTAGAAACCGAAACACACACACACACACGCACACACACACACACACACACATATATATATATATATATATATATATATATATATATATATATATATATGAAGAAAGACTGAACAGTAAGATATATAATCCGGTGTTCTTATAGATATTTTTATTTTTACAAAATAGTGCTGAATGTAAATTTACAGAGCATTAATATAATAAATTGATTTATTTAAAATATGTTTTTCGCTACACAGTTCTAACCATGTTTCAAAAATGGAAGCTAAATGCTACAAATTGAATTTTGTAATTAAATTAAAGACATTAGTTCCATTTCATCCTCAAGCGAATTTTGGAGTAACTTTTTAAAATCACTGGGTTTTAAAGACACAGCTAAAATCATAATTCACCTTTCCAAGGTTACAGATAAATCTACTTCAACTAGATAAGGGGTGTCTGGGTGTTCATTATGTCTGTAATTTGATGTATCCGTTATTAGTTACATTTTGGTAGGGGTAGGGATGTATTTTTTAATTAAATATGACATCCGTTGAATGCATGTCGTCTGAATTTTTTTTTAATTTTAGTGTTAACGGCAAAAATTCTTACGGCATTTTTTCTATTTTTCTATTTAAAGATTTTTGGGGGTGTTTAGGTTATAATACGTTTTATTTAACTACGATTTGAAATATCTTCATTTTTAATTTTTATTATACTATATTTTTTTAAGAACAATTAAATCTATTAGAATCCCTTATAGTATGTAGACTTATTTTTACATCAAGTATAAGCATGTATATTAGGTTAAACATTTTTTTTTAAATATTATTTAAGTAAACATTATGACAATGACGGCAAAAATAGTTACTTAATTTCACTGATTTAGTAAACTTTTATTTTTTATATATAAACCTAGTAATATATTGTTTCTTATGTAAGTACAAAGGACATGGGTCATTCAAAAGCTTACATCTTCTGGCATTTCATATTAATTTTATTTTACTGGATTATTTTAAGTGCGTGTAGTACTAAGTAAAAGAAGTTTAGGTTAGAATTCATTTTATTTAACTATAATTTTAATTACAACTTTAAAATATTTTCATTGTTAGTTTTAATAGACTATATTACTTTATAATAGAAGGAAATGTATTAGAATTACTTATAGTAAGTAAAATTATTTTTCCATATCAAGTATATTTATATTACGATTTTTAAACTTTTATATTTAAAAATTATTTAAGTAATATTTATGGCACTTACGGCAAAAATGGCTAATAATTCATTTCTCTGATTTAGTAAACTTTATTTATTTATTTATTTATATATATATATATATATATATATATATATATATATATATATATAAACTTAGTAATATATAGTTTCATATGTATGTACAAAGGACATGAGTCATTTAATGGCCTACATCATCTAGCTTTTCGTTATAATTTCATTTTTCAGTAGGTGTTTTATTGGATTCATTTAAGTGCCAGTAGTACTTTTTGAGAGGTGTTTAGGTTAGAATACATTTTAGTTAACTACAATTTTAAAAGATGTTTAGGTTAGAATTCGTTTTAACTACAATTTTAAATACAACTTTAAAATATTTTCACTGTTATTTTAATAGACTTTTTTTTTTCATAAAGAAAAACCAAAATAAGTATGTATATTACCTTATCGCATCTTTTTAAATTTATTTTTATTTTTAAATTTTTAAATATTATTTAAGGAAAATTTTTGACAATGACGGCATAAAATAGCTATTCCATTTCTCTGATTCAGTAATTTTTTATTTTTTATAAACTTAGTATATATATATATATATATATATATATATATATATATATATATTCAAAGTACCTCTCTTGTACATGAGCCATATCCTACCATACCCACACATCTTTGCATGTCAATTTAACACATTTGAATATCATAGAACCGTGAAACTGGTAAAGTTACTTTCATGAAATATTCTTAAGTCACCAATTTTCAACTTCTTTTTCTTTCGAACCAAAATCATTATTTCGTCCAATGGGGTTGATTGTTCTAGTTTCCCGTGATATGCCCCTTCCCAATATACCCCTTCCCGATATGCCCCTTCCCAATATACCCCTTCCCGATATACCCCTTCCCGATGTCTCTGTTATTTCCCTTTAACTCAACTCTCCAAGTTTTGTAGCCTGGTATCGAACTCACAACTCTTTGGGTTTAGTCACTGGATCTAACCAACGTCTTTATCCACTATGCGTCTCGGTGGGCGAAATAAAGAGTTCGATTCGACATTCCAATCACTTGAAGAGCGTACAACGGCCGAAACCTTGTGAATATGGTAAAATTATCGGTTTCCTGATAAGGAAACATTCGGTATCCATTGTCGATTGAAATTCATGAAATCATTCAGGCGAGTAGCTGTTATCACTCTTTCACTTCCTGATGAGGGTTTCCTTCCTAACCTTTTATGTGAAGTTGTGTGGAATATCAACATCTTGATTATTATTTTCTCTTTGATTTACATGTTTAATCCACTTTAGATGTTGCTGCCGTTGATGCCAGTTCCTGTTAGTTTTTAGAGTTCTTTGTGATTCTGTAGCCCCAGTCCATAATGTTTGATAAAGTGTGGCCCTTACCAAGAACCATGGGCTTCACATGCTTAACCATTCATCTTAGGAAGCGGTTGTATACAACTGACAGTTTAGATATTTCTGAACTGGTTTGCTGTCATTCATGATATGCTTTAGGATTAGGCATGAAACCACATCTTCCGTTTTAACTGCCAAATACCTAGACAAAATTTTGGTGGAAGGTCAAAGAGCACATCGACGGAAAAAGCTGTCATAAAATCAACAAAGAGTTGGTCAAAAGTTCAAAGTAATTCGACCGAGTTATCTCTTTGGGTTTTGTGGTTTTTGTTTGAAGATGTTTTTTAAAAAAACCTTTTGCACTTTATTTTTTTAGATCGGTTTCACCCCAAGCAAGGAAATAAAGCCACTAAGACACAAGGGAATAATGTGTGTGGAAGAATTAGAAAACATAAGCATTACTATGGAACAAGAACAAAAGAAAAGTAATCAGGAGGACAGCATATAGAGATTGACAATGCATTTAAACTTTTGAAGATCAAAGTTGACTGGAAAACAAGGAACCGGAAATGAGTTCTACAAGCGAGAAGTGCGAGAAAAGAAACTGTTAACATAGAATTAACCTTTACATTTCGTCAGCTCAAATGTAAATTGAAGAAATCTCAACGCCAGTCTAGTACTGCGCTTGAAGAGCGAAGAGCTCATCCAAACAATTACCATGAAAGTATTTATAGAAAAGGCACAGAGAGGCAACATTATAACGGTGGGAAAGTGACTGAAGCCCAATTAAAAACATTTAAACGCAATGTCAATCGCTTTTGTGACATGGCCCGCGTTATTTATATTAAAAATAATTGAATTAAATCAGTCATTTGAAATATTGATATTTAATATAAATCCTCATACTATTAGGTTGGTGCAAAAATAATGTCGATTTTTGACGTAAAAAATTAAAATCGTCGAATGCTACATATGAAATTGACAATTCGACCGTTGGCCCAATTTGAAAGCAGCCAAAGACGTATTTTGAAGGAATAGAATTTTTAAGAAATATTGTACAGAATAAAAGATAAATTATTAAATTTTATTAGGTTAAAAAACTTAATAAAATTTAATAATAAGCAAAATCATTGATAGCATATAACTGAAAAAGTAGCCGTTGATCAGCAAAATCATTGATAACATTATATAACATCAAAATCATTGAAAATATTATATAACTGAAAAAGTAGCCGCTGATCAGCAAAATCATTGATAGCATATAACTGAAAAAGTAGCCGTTGATCAGCAAAATCATTGATAACATTATATAACATCAAAATCATTGAAAACATTATATAACAGAAAAAGTAGCCGTTGATCAGCAAAATCATTGATAGCATATAACTGAAAAAGTAGCTGCTGATCAGCAAAATCATTGATAACATTATATAACATTAAAATCATTGAAAATATTATATAACAGAAAAAGTAGCCGTTGATCAGCAAAATCATTGATAGCATATAACTGAAAAAGTAGCCGTTGATCAGCAAAATCATTGATAGCATATAACTGAAAAAGTAGCTGCTGATCAGCAAAATCATTGATAGCATATAACTGAAAAAGTAGCCGTTGATCAGCAAAATCATTGATAGCATATAACTGAAAAAGTAGCCGTTGATCAGCAAAATCATTGATAGCATATAACTGAAAAAGTAGCCGTTGATCAGCAAAATCATTGATAGCATATAACTGAAAAAGTAGCCGCTGATCAGCAAAATCATTGATAGCATATAACTGAAAAAGTAGCCGTTGATCAGCAAAATCATTGATAGCATATAACTGAAAAAGTAGCTGCTGATCAGCAAAATCATTGATAGCATATAACTGAAAAAGTAGCTGCTGATCAGCAAAATCATTGATAGCCTATAACATATAAGTAGCCGTTGAAAATTTCTTTTATAATAATGTTGGCGTTTTCTTTCCTTTCTCTTATTCTTTATTTGTTGTTTCCGTCTTCTTTCATTCTGTTTTTATATATTAAAATAATTATAACTTTATATTTCGATATATTGTCTGTGTTGGTACTGGTCCCTAACAGAATAGAAAATCCTATTTTTTCTTTTGTTTTGTTGCCATATGTTTAAATTTTGTTGAAAGAAAATTCGTAACACTATCTACCGCCCCTCTTTCGCTTTTTACTTTTAAGTCACATTGTTCCGTTTAAAATTCTGTTTTTGTTCTAAAAATATAAGTGGCTTAAAATTTCTGAGAATCGACTTTTAATATCTCCGCTTTAGCTACCGAATATTTTTTTCAAGAAGAATCACAGAAAACGAGAAAAATTGTGTTGATTTTAATGTATTTACTTCTAAAAGGGAAAATGTTTTTATAAACAAAGAAGAGAATACTGAACTCTTATTTAATATCAATCATCCAATCTCCATCTCCACACAGATAAAAAAGAAACTTGAGGAAATGTGGTTCTACAGGAGGAGGATGAGAATGCCATGTCAGCAACGACGAAGTTTTAGAGAAAATAGAAACAAAAAGGACACTTATACGTAATATCAAAAAGAAGTAGTTATTTCTTGGGCACATAATGAAAACAGAGGGCTTGGAAAATTTGACACTCACAGGATATATTGAAGCAATAAAGGATAAAGGAAAAGACTGCATAATGTACCTAAATAGATGGAAGAACAGAGTTTAGGAGAGATAAAAAAAGGGACAAAATTTACTAAGAGATACAAAGGAGAGGAAATTGTGGAAATCTATGATCACCAACATCTTGAAAAGACACTGTATACTAGAGGAAGAAGTCTGAACAACGTATGAAATAATGGTAATGACTTCTTTCAAAATGTTAGGAGTGGCTAAAGAATGCATCGGCAGAAATATTGTCATGAAGCCAACAATGGCAGGAACTATGTGCGGAATAATGAGTTATAGAATTCAAATGAATATAAAAGTTGCCGTCAAATTAACGAAAAAAATGTCTTAATGTATTCTTTATATAAATTTTTGACAATATATTAACATGTCTCGTATGATTTTGTTAGCTTTGAACTGAATAACACTGATTCTCTTTGAGGGTATTTTTATATTGATGCATAAATTGAAAACAAGAAATTTATTTTTCAGAAGATTTTAAATGAAAATCTTTCGGCTTTTTTTTTTCAGTAATGATTAAGAAAAGAAAAAAAAACATTTCCTCTCACATGATCAACATCAAAATAAATAACAATGAAACGTTTTTGTTTGGAATGTGATGCAAATACGAGAAAGGCAATCAAAAGAGAAATTGTCTGAAAAGAAAAAAAAAAGTTTGACTTTTGATAAAGAGTAACACACTTTGAACGATATCTTTGTTAATAAAAGAATTTTGTTTCTTAAATCAAGGAGTGCTGTTCGAAGTTAAAATGAAGTAGAAACTATTATAAAGGATTATGAAAATTCTGAATTTTCTTACACTTAATAAAAATGAATCAGGTGCGTTCTTTATGCATGAAGATATTCCGTAGGCAGATTTTTAATTCTTTTTAAACTCGAAAACATCAAACAGAACTGTTGGCAATGACTTCTCTCTCTCTCTCCCTCTCTCTCTCACTCTCTCTCTTTCTCTCTCTCTCTACATACATACATACATAGATATATTTTTTTTCTTTCTCTCTATCTCTCTCTCTATATATATACATTCATATATATTTTTCTCCCTCTCTGTCTCTCTCGCTATACATACATATATTCACTCCTCCTCCCCCAATACAAAGTATGATTGAGCGAGATATGAAATTAATCCCTCCCTAAACTCTACAATGTCTCTTTCACTATCCCTCTTACACTCTCTGTTAAATTACAAAACTTACACTACCCATCAATTTTCATTTCAGTTTTCGTTTCATTTCATTTTTGGAAGTGCTATCTGATGATCCGGCGTTCTTTAAAAGGGCTCTGGTGAAATAAATTATTATAATGGTACCTTATGGTCTGTTTTTCTTTATATATATATATATATATATATATATATATATATATATATATATTTATTTCTTTCTCTCTTTCTCTATACATATATAGATATACATTTTCTTCATCTCTCCTCTCTCTCTCTCTCTCTCTCTCTCTCTCTCTCTCTGTCTTCTCTCACTCTCCTGTCACTCTCTTAATATATATGTTCAAATATATATATATATATATATATATATATATATATATATATATATATATGATACGGCGGGCGTCTATTTAAAATACGAGTATCCACTATAATTACGTTTGAAGTTATAAAAATATCAGATTAAAATAAATCCATTAACTTGTTTGGGGAGGGGGGTATGCCTATTTTAACCATTCAGCGTTTTTCTTTTACTACAGTTCATTAAATAATATTTTATTTCAATTACACCATATAATGAAATACTATTATTTTATTTATATATGAGTGATATTGGGAAGACGGGTCTGTTTGTTTGGGTCTGTTGATGTTTGTACTAGCACACAGTAACAAGTCATTGTGACCGAGGGCATGAGTGTATTTACCTTGTTAAAAAAATTATGCGATCTCACCAAGAAACTGTAACTAAGTTCTGCTTAGCATAGTTACAGTATAAGCAACAGTTTGACTCCGTTGGGTGAACGGACATATACAATAGGGTGTGGCTAATCGCCCTGGCAGATGAGTTTGCTCGGAAACTAATATGTATGTATCTGTGTGTTTGTGTCTGTATGTATCTATGTATATATGTATGTATGTATGTGTGTGTGTATGTATCTATCTATCTGTTTTTTCATATCTATCTATCTATCTATCTATCTATCTATCTCAGTCTCTGTTCATATCTATCGCAATTTTTTCGTCGATCTCAGTCTATTTATTATCTATCTCAGTTTTTCATATCTATCTATCTATCTATCTATCTATCTCACTTTCTTCATATATGTCTGTCTATTTATCTATCTATCTCTGTCCCTGTTCATATCTATATCAATCTTTTCGTCGATCTCATTATCTATCTCTCCATCTATTTATCTACCTATCTCAGTCAGTTCATATCTATCTATCTATCTATCTATCTATCTATCTATCTCAGTCTCTTTTTTATTATCTTATGTCTGTATGAGTGAGATTGGTTAGACGTAACTGTTCGGAAGCAGTTGGTGGTAGTGCTAGCACGAAGTAACAAGTCATCGTGACTGATGGTTTAAGCATATTAGCATTATTCAACTGTATGATCATGGCATATAATGCACTCTCTCCAAGAAACTGTAACTAAGGTCCGTTCAGTATCACTGCAATATAAGTCACAGGTATAAGAAAGAGAGACGAGGGAAGTTATAGGATGAAAACGCACACTCAGTAATAAAACTGTGCTCGAAGTATAATAATAATAAAAATAATAATAATAATAATAATAATAATAATAATAAGCAGTTTACAATTTTTGCTTACAATCGTCAGGCCACATGTGTTGTTATAATAACAGCACATGTGGCCTGACGATTGCATATAGTATGAAACAGACTGTCGCCTCTAAGTGTTGACTTCTATGTTCACTTTTATATTTACACACGTTCTATCTCTAATATTGAGCACTTTATCCGATAAATATAGCACACCATAAGACTATATTTCTTCATATATATATATATATATATGCCTACGTTCGTAGTGCACTTCGAACCTATGTATATGTATATTTATTAATATATACTTATTAGATCTGTCTAGCCCCATTGAGCACGCCTCCTAGGTTTTTTTTAATAGGAGTAGAGGTTTATCTCTTGTTTCCCCATTTAGGATTGGTCTCTTTTAAAGAATTTTCATCTGTTTTCACGCTCAGTAGCACCCTTGCGTCTTAGTGGCATTATCGCCTTGCTTGGGGTGAATTGATTTAAAAAAATCTGAATTCTAAAACTTCTTGATCCGAAAAAACCATATTAGCGCCACCTAGCGTACTGAGTCTGTAGCCTTATACTCCAGAGGAAGTCTATATGGTTTGACGTAAATATTTTACATATCTGAGTGTGGTGAGGAGTTTTCTGGGTTTTTTTTATTTTTTTTATTTTCGTTATTTACATCACAAAAATACAATAATAAAATAAGACGAACTGGACTGAATGCTAGTGAAACTGTCGTTTTTCTGATTTTAAATTTAATTCTGTTCTCTCCGTCGCATTTTGAAAGCCTAGAATTCAACGCGAGCTCTCTCGTCCGTTAGTCTGAAAAAATATGTGCATGAAAGTGCTTGAGTAATATGTGAAAACTTATCACCCAACATAGCTGCAGGGTCAGTTCCTGCTCTGACGCAATTTAGTAAATAGATATTCTTGCAAACGACAGCAGAAATGTATCCCACAGAGAGAGAGAGAGAGAGAGAGAGAGTCAGACAGACAGATAGAGAAAGACAGACAGACACAGACAGAGGCAGAAAGAGAGAGACTAATTTGTGAAATTATGCCAAGACTCCCCGCTGTTTGCTGCAACTTTCTGGCCGCCTCTGCTGCACACATATCGCAAGAGACAGGACATATGTTGAATGTCTCAGGCTTTCTTCCGTAGTGACAGGCTAACCTCATCATCCCACCCACGCATTAGTTGACACTGAGATAGTTTATGCATTCCATCTGGCCCTATCTAGTTGCTATTCTTACTTAATCAGATACAGATTTCGGCACAAAGTCCTTTTAAAACAATATCTGCATAGCGTGAAGAAATCCGCTTTGGGGATTGAACGTGGAATTGCCCGGTCATATAACTTAATGTGTATAATTATCAAGAAATTGAAATAAAGATATGCACGCACATCGACACACTCAGGAGGGTCTAAACTGTCAGCTCCATACAAGGGTTTTCTCAGATCAATCGTTAAAAATGGCTTCGAGAGAATAAAGCCTGCAGGTCTTAGTGAGGGCCATAATACTTCGAGCCTCTTTGACTGGCGCTACAGATTTATAAGGAATTGTGCCAGATAACAAGAAACACATCACTTGATAACTTTCATCAACAGCAACAACTAAAATGTATATCACAAATAACTCAAGCAGAAAATAAGGATATAATCAAAATGTTGATGTTCCATATTACATCGATTAAGAAGGAAAACCTCAGCACTACTGGAAAGAGTGATAACAGCGGACTTGAGAAACTCTTTTTTTTAATCTTTTATTTTCTAGAAAGATTATGAAACATTTCTCAGAGTTAACCTGTAAAAAAAGACAATATTTATAAGTGTAAAAGACAATAGGAAAACTGTAATAGATGCCGGTGCGTTTCGTCCGATGTGGAGCTTTTCAAGGCGGATCGAAATTAATTTATTAAACAAAATAACTAATAATAACAAAACAAAATGTCCTTAGCAACTGGAAGAATTTAGAGAATGCTATTTTTATACTGTTAACGAAACGCTATTTTCATACTGTTAACTGTCAATCAGAAGAAAAATCCTCGAGAGTGCCGCCATTGAATATTACCCAAATATTAATCTATGCCCAGGCTTTTTCCCTTTTTCACTTTTCTTAACAGAATTACTACACTCCCAAACAAGAACAGTATCAAGAAATCAAAAGAAAATGGTTGAATCCGTCAACACAGCAGTAAAAACAATATCTCCACACGCGACAGTAATTGACATAATTTCAGTTAACAGTATGAAAAATAGCGTTCTCTAAATTCTTCCAGTAGCTAAGGACATTTTGTTTTGTTATTATTAGTTACTTTGTTTAATAAATTCATTTCGTTTTTGCCTTGAGAAAGTCCACGTCGGACGAAACGCATCGGAGACTATTAGAGTTTTCTTATTGTCTTTTAGAAAGATTATATAAATTTCGCCCAGAATTAGCACATATTGCTCGTCTAATAAATGCCGAATGTTTCCTTATAAGGAATATTAGCATTACAAGACCATACACATACACATCCGTATATATAAGAAAACTAAATCGCCTCATAATGAAATTCAAAATTATTTTATCCAAGAAATATTTATTTTCATTGTAATACTTAGAAAAATGCTAGAATATTGTGACTTCATCTCACTTGATCCATACTGAACACATCAAAACACAAGCGGACTACGGCCACATAACTGTTGCCGTACCATCACTGTAGTTAAGCAACGTAGAGCCTGCTCATTACCTAATGATGTAATAGATAATGGCTCAGAATTATTAATCGAAGAGCCGAGTTCCAATTCCGGTTGGGTTCTTTATAATCACTTACAAGCAAATACCCTTTGGAAAAGGGATCAATCCACTAACGCACAAGCGGTTACAGGGTGTGGAAGAATTAGTGTGGTTCTAAGCTTTATATAGTTGCTTTAATTTCGGGAGAAAATAAAGACAAAACTATTAAATTAAAATTAAAGCAACTCTACGAAGCTTAGAACGGCTCATGATCAAACATAATTGACCCTCGTTGTCTGTTATATTTAACAATATATGTTTGAATATATATATATGTGTGTGTGTGTGTGTGTGTGTGTGTGTGTATACCGTTGTAAACGTAGAAATATATATATATATATATATATATATATATATATATATATATATATATATAATGAAAAGTCTTAAACACTAATATTCCATGGTCATAATTTATTCCATTGGAATTGTAAATACGATCCAATTCATCAGACCTACAAATTCAAAAATAAAACAGAAAAAACAACTCCAGAAATAAAAAATAAAATTTAGAGAGAGTGTAAGTATGAGAGTGTGGGACAAATGTTAGAGCTATAAAGAGGGGTAACAGACGAGAGAAGGTGGGGGATTAAAATTTAACAGAGAGGAGTTTTAGAGAGGGGAGTCAAAGACGGTTTAAGTGAGAGAAATATGAATGTTGTCGGATGTCTAATATATTAAAGATGTAACAGGAAAGGATACATTTTGTGGTGACATACACACACCATAGACGATCTAATCTTAAAGATCAGAAGAAGAGGGAGGGAGATGAAAAGAAAAGAAAAAGGAGTGGGGGGAGAGATGGGGCGGGGGAAACTAAAACTGAAGGATATTTACTAAAAGGGCCGCTGTGTAATTAAGAAAATTTGACAAAATTAATATCGACTACAAATATAAACATATAAAAAATAAATATAACGTTTATGTAATCTAGCAATATATTTACCACTAATATTATCTATATATATATATATATATATGAAGCTATGAAGAATTTATTTAATCTAGCATTACTTCTTAATTCTATAAATGAAACATTTAATGTCTACACGTGTTTAACGCACATTTTCTGTAATAAGATTTAGATATTAATTTCACTGTTTAAAAACACATATGTCAACTCAAGCGTGTGTACTCATTAAATAAAATGTTCATTGTAATAACGCACAGACGCGTGAGCATATATATATATATATATATATATATATATATATATATATATATATATATATATATATATATATATATATATGGTAGGAAAACGAACAACTAGGAAACGTTTATCAATCTAACATATTTGACTTTTATTAAAGCTTCATCAAAGTTAAAAAAAAAAAAAAGTGAAACACGGAAAACTGATAAATGACTCCTGTTCGTTTCTTATCCTATCATTCTGTCGGATTCCGATCCATATTTTATCTGTATTTGATCCCACTTCACACACTCATACATTTATATATATATATATATATATATATATATATATATATATATATATATATATAATTTATGCTCTACTTTTGTATCGAGCACTATTTTTTTAAAATAATAACAAAAATACTATAGAACTTTGGTTTATTTACCTAACCAGTTCTTTCCTATTTTCTATATATTTTCACACACACACACACACACACATATATATATATATATATATATATATATATATATATATATATATATACACACACACACATATATATATATATATATATATATATATATATATATATATATATACAGACGATCCTTAAATTTTATATTCATCTCTTCAGACCAACGTTTTTTTAATAAATGGAGTCAATTTGTATTGACTCCATTTACTAGTCTAAAGACAGAACGGTTTACGGTCTAAAGACAGAAATATATTTTTGTATATTCATAAAAGGAATTATAACCGAATGGATTTTAAAGGTTCGCCTGTACTCATTATTATTATTATTATTATTATTATTATTATTATTATTATTATTATTATTATTATTATTATATCCCTCTGTTCTTACATTGAACACTTTTTGGATTAATTTCCTCCTTGGAATTATCTCTACTAATTATCAATTGATATCATTTACGTATATATATATATATATATATATATATATATATATATATATATATATATATATATATATATATATGTGTGTGAAAGAACAGTAAGATATATAATCCGGTATTCTTATTGTTATTTTTTATTTTTACAAAACAGTGCTCAATGTAAATTTACAGAGCATTAATATTATAAATTAACTGATTTGAAATATGGTTTCTTCGCTACACAGTAATAACCATGTTTCAAAAACAGAAGCTAAAAATTTCAAATTTAATTATATAATTAAATTAAAAGCATTAGTTCTGTTTCATCTTCAAGCGAATTTTGGTAACTTATTTTTAAATTTACTGAGTTTTAAACAAACATATAAATTCATAAATTCCTGTTTCCAAGGATACAGAGAAATCCAACCATTTAGACTGTGGCGGTAGCGTGTTCATTTTTATTAACTATTGTTGTATCAATTTTGAGTTACGTATATATTTATATATATATATATATATATATATATATATATATATTTAAACATTTAAATATTAGACATTCGTTGTCTGTTATATTTAACAATATATGTTTGAATGTATATATATATATATATATATATATATATATATATATATTAGGTTGGTGCAAAAATAATGACGTAATAATGTCGTTTTTTGATGTTACGTCAAAAACCGACATTATTACGTCATTATTTTTGCACCAACCTAATATATATATATATATATATATATATATATATATATATATATATATATATATATATATATAATTGTGTAATTGGGCACCAATCCATCTTCTATACAAGTGTCCTTAAAGACTACTGACAAAGTATTTCTGTTAATTTTTTTTATTCAATCTTTCTCGTATTGGTGTAAATATTTACTTTCCTGGATATAAAGTGTATAAAAACTGTCCAAATGTTCTATATATCTTGTGGCTATTCTAATCACCATTATCAAGGATATTTTATTCGGCTTGCTTTTTAATTTTTAACTCAATATGTAAAATTTAATATATGCGTACATATAATGCTTGTTTTTATTTTCGAAACCCGATCAGCACGTTGTGACTGTGTTCATAGTTGATATAATTGAGTGTTTGTTTTTCCTTTTTTTCTTTTTTTTTTTTTTATTACTTATGCTTCTTTTCGTATTTTGGCGGACGGAGTTTTGTAAGTTTCCTTGCATGCTGATATATAAGTCCGGAAACGAAAACGCTTAAATGAACACAAGAAAACTTGTATAAAATGTTACCAACCATTCTTCAGTAGGTTTTATATATATATATATATATATATATATATATATGAAGAAATATAGTCTTAAGATGTGCTATATTTATGGGATAAAGTGCTCAATATCAGAGATAGAGTGTGTGTAAATATAAACGTGAACATAGAAGTCAACACTCAGTGGTGCATTGTGGGTAGTCTATTTTGGCGGTTATTCACCGGAAGTCGTTTATTTATTTATTTATTTGGGTTAAATTATTTTGCTTGTTTTTATTTATTTTTATTTTTATTTTATTTTTTTTTTTTAATTTCTTATCTTATATATTTATTTATTTTTTAATCGGTGTTTTTATTAACGTAGTAAAAATTTGTTTATATCACTTATTTAATAGTTTTGAGAACTTAATTGAAACCATTTATTTGATTTGGGGGGTTGATTGTTGTAGTTTATTCTAACTATTATCTTGGCGGGAACAGTTTTTAATTTGTGTTCATTTGGATTGATTAACTTTTTTTGTTTTTTCTAACGGTTAATTTATCGTGATTGGTTTATTTATTTAGATGAATTTATAGATATTGTGTTGAAAATTTGCTATATTTATTTTGGTGTACTCTCCCATGATCAGAGATAGGGTACTTATAGATCGCATTTTGGTATGAAACTAACATTCACTATCGTGCGCTCTCGCTCTCTCTCTCTCTCTCTCTCTCTCATCCCTCGCATCTCTCTCTCTCTCTCACTATATATATATATATATATATATATATATATATATTGTGTATTTAGACAGCAATCCTTCATTTATACACATTTCATTAAAGACGACAGACAAGGTAGTGGTCCTCCAAGCGTTGCTTAGATGTGGCACAAGGCCGAAAGGAGGGTCTCCGAGTGAGGATCGAACTCACAATTCAGTTGTAATTGTTCTAGCGAGACAAGCTTGCTAACCATTACACCACCTTATATATATATAACCTACTGAAGAATGATTGGTAACATTTTATACAAGTTTTCTTGTGTTCATTTAAGCGTTTTCGTTTCCGGACATATATCAGCATGCAAGGAAACTTACAAAACTCCGTCCGACAAGCTTTTCATTTAATTTTTCTTAGGTTCAAACAAGCGTTTTTTGGGGGGGAATTTCTTGCAAAATAAAACCTTTACATTTAGCTTGATAAACTTCATCAGAGGACGAAACGCATTGGTAAACAGTCTTTATTTTCTCTTTGTCCATAAACAGCTAAGTATGTTGAGGAGACCTGTATAGCTCATTGAGAGAGAGAGTATACCAAACCCTGTCAAATGCCTTCGAGATATCCACAGCCCAATCATCGCCGTTCTTATCTAAAACTTGACAGACAAATTCCGTAATAAGTTTTTAAATATTTACACTATTTGCGTTGTTTGGACTGTTGTCCTCGTCTTCGCTTTCATTTATTTCGTCCATCGGTGTAGTTTGTTCTAGTTCCACGTGCCATGCCTTTTATGGATATCTCATATCTCATTTTCGGCAGCTTTAACAACTCAAATCTCCAAGTTTTTTTGTTCATCAGTGCTGTGATCAAGTATTGAACTCACAACTCCTTGGGTCTAGTCACTGGACTGGCCATGTGTTCTTGGTTCGTCGGTTCAAAATTCCAACGAAATTCCAAGGTATATCCCCTGAAGAAGGCAGGAGCGTACAACGGCTGAAACGTCGTGAATATGACAATCAAGATGAGAACAACAGTCCGAAAAATGTAAATAAGGTAAATAGTTACAATTCTTCATCTCAGAAATATCGACAGATCCTGAAGAAGGCCAGAGCGTAGAACTGCTGAAACGTAGTGAATATGGCAATAAAGATGAGGACAACAGTCCGAAAAATGTAAATAGTGTAAATAGTTACAATGCTTCATCTCAGGAATATAGACAGACCCTGAAGAAGGCCAGCGCGTAAAACTGCAGAAACGTAGTGAATATGATAATAAAGATGAGGACAACTGTCCGAACTATGTAAATAGTGTAAATAGTTACAATACTTCATCTCAGAACTATAGACAGATCCTGAAGAAGGCCAGAGTGTACAACGGCCAAAACGACGTGAATATGACAATAAAGATGCGGACAACAGGCCGAGCAAAGTAAATAGTGTAAATAGTTACAATACTTCATCTCAGAAATATAGACAGCTTCTGAAGAAGGCCAGAGTGTACAACGGCCGAAACGATGTGAATATGACAATAAAGATGAGGACAACTGTCCGAACTATGTAAATAGTGTAAATAGTTACAATATAGATAGATAATATCTTAACTTTTAGATTAAAAAAAAAAAGTTCGGGTTTCCCAGTAACAGAGAATTGAACAAGAAAAAAGTGACAGAACTTCCTACAAACATTTACCAGAGAATATAAAACAGAGCTGGCTAGGATAGCGTCTCTAATTTCAGTAAAATTCTGTCATCTGAATTTCAAGACATTTGACAAGCTCCATGAGGTAACCTAGAATTAGCCCCCTCTCCTCGTCGCTTCTCTTCTACATGACCCCGCGCAGCGAGGGCAAATTAACAAAATCGAGTCGCTCCCACTGAACGACAGTCTGCTTCCTACACACGCTTAACGCTAAGCAAATGATTGCTATTAGACGGGCCTGTTTGCCTTATAAGAAATTAATATCAGTCCGTATAGCTCCAAACCGCTTAGTTGTTCCCCTCTCATTTATGTTCTGCTGGTGATAGTAGGAACCGATTTCTGCTTATTTTATGTACCGTGACCCTTTAAGACGTCGACAATAATGGATCTCCATAACTTCCTTACTTTTGTAGATCTTAGCAATGTTTGCTTTTTTTGGAGTCTTTCCAACTTCTTGAGCTGACTTCTTGAGCTTGCTTGTTAGATTATTCGTTGTTTGTTTCCCTCTGAAAGTTCTCCACTGCCTTAACCGGGTATTGAACTCACACTCATTGGTTCCTGTCACTGGATCTAACCAACGCCTTTATCCACTGTGCCATGTGTCCTTGAGGAAATTAACAGGAGTTAACTGATAACTGACATCCATTAAATATGGCACGTGGAACTAGAACAGTCTACAAGAGTGAGCGAAATAAAGGGTTAAGTTCGACATTCTAACCACCTAAAGAAAACCGGCGCGCACAACGGCCGAAACGTTGTAATAAATATGGCAACAAAGATCAAGACAATAGTCCGAATAATGTAAATTGGTAAAAAATTTAATGAAACTTTTCGGTGACAGTCCGTTTTATGCTATATATATATATATATATATATATATATATATATATATATATATATATAATCAAAAAAATTTTTATTAATATGATATTCGGCTTATATTAAATCTTTAATTTATTTGTGGAGAAGTTGAATATTTAAATAGCTAACAAGCATTAAATTTAATTTCTTTGTAGAGTTTTTTAAACATTTAAATAATTATCAAACGTTTTTATCTAAATTGCTAAAGTTATACCACCCCTCTCCTTCCTCCAAAAACCCTACGTAGATTTCTTATCTCTTTACTTCCCCCTTTATATATTCACATATATCTACATGAATATGTGCGTATTTGTTTCTGTGTGTGTGTATGTTTGCGTGAGTGTGTATACAGGCAGCGTTAGGTAAATTGTCGCCATTTTATAATTTCTTTTAATTTCGCGCATGCGTGTTTGTTTTTGTTTTTGTCGACTGCACATTATAGTTGAGTCAGTTGGGCATCATCTATGAGGAAAAAGAGCACGATGACGCAAATAACTCCGGCAGAAATTTGGAAACGGCATGCTGCACTACTTGAAATTCGTGATGGAAGCTCTAATATGACCATTTCAAAGTGATTTGGTGTCAATCCGAGGACAGTACAGAGGATTCAGAAAGAGTTGGATGGGTCTAAGGATGGTTACGAAGGTGTTTGGAGTATTCTCAAGGGGTGGCGACATCATACGTCTATTCATTTTCCAACAGGGCCTCATTCAACATGGATGCCTACATCAAGGGCCTTGAGCAGGTAGCGATGCCCTGGGTCAAGAGGGTTGCTGCTGGAAGACCCTATATATGGGTTCAGGACACTGCACCATGCCACACAAGCAGGAGATTCCCAGTCATGACTGTCAGACAATTTCTGCGAGCACCTTACTCCCGAGACTCCCCTTGATTATTATGTGTGGCGTGCAGTTGAGCGAGAGTCCAACAAAACACTTTGTAACACGGAGACTGTCCGAGAAGAGTTGCAGAAGATTCCGAAGTCGTCTGGAAGCCGTGGTTGAAGCCAATGGCGATTCTATTGAATAAATTTACTCTTTAGTATTTCAAGATATGTTTGTGTAATTTTGATAAATATATCTGTTAAAATGAGATGTCAGTGTTATTTTAATGTTTGCTTAATTTAGACGACAATATATGCATCGTACCCTGTATGTATGTGTTTTATCTCACATTCTCTCTAAACACACACACACAAATATATATATATATATATATATATATATATATATATATATATAAACAGAAAGAACAGTAAGATATATAATCCGGTATTCTTATTGATATTTTTATTTTTACAAAATAGTGCTCAATTTAAATTTACAGAGCATTGATGCTATAAATTAACTGATTTAAAATGTTTTTTCGCTACGCAGTAATAACCATGTTTAAAAAATCAAAGCTAAAAGCTTCGAATTTAATTTTGTAATTAAATTAAAAACATTAGCTCCATTTCATCTTCAAGCGAATTTTGAGGATGAAATGAACTAGTGTTTTTAATTTAATTACAAAACTAATGTTTTTAATTTAATTACAAAATGTTTTTAATTTAAGTACAAAATTAAATTCGAAGCTTTATATATATATATGTATGTATGTATGTATGTATGTATATATGATTACATACACACAGGCTTAATAGATATCCACTGGTATATTGTTATTTTGAATTACCATATATTTGCATCCTGATTGGTCATCATAGGTTACGTAACAATGTTTTCCCTACGGAGGGGGTTTGATTGGTATTTGAACTCTTAAAACTCTTTATTTTGCAATTAAAACCATCACTTGATAAGACACCAATAGTGTTGAAACAAAATTGCAATTTTTGTAGTGATGTTATAACATGCATATGATATAATTTTGAATATATATATATATATATATATATATATAGATATATATATATATATATTCTCTTTAAACGTTATCTTAGTGAATAACGAGCCCTCCTGGGCAGAGGCAGCCGGCGTTTGATAGAAATAAAAATACGTTTAATGCGATAAAACGTCGGATTAATAAATAAAAAAGACATTAATTCTGCATTTATTATTCTGTATGTTATTAAGAAGTGACGTTTACAACATAAGTACTAACATTTAATTTGCATAACAATGTTTGAAAACATACTTAAATAAAAATTTTATCTGTGTTATTCACGTTAATTCAAATTTTAAAAATTGCCTTATATATGCATTTTTACTGTCAATAAACTATCTTTTCTTGACTCATTGAGTTTGTATAAGAATTTATAACTGTCTGATCAAGATTCAGTCGTAAGTTAAAAACGCTACACCGTTATTGTCGTCTGCTATTTCACATTACTACAAATAAGTCGAACGAAACCAAAAGAAAATGGAATTATCTAAATGTCAAAGTAGTTTGTTTATTTAGATTTTCTTTTTAAATGTTAAAAATTAGGTTTGCTGAATGAATGAATTGTTATTATTATAAACATTAGAGAATTCTTCAGATGTTTCTATCGTGGTAGCTACATCGAGAGTAGAAAATAAAACTATACTTTTCATGAAAGAAAAAAACAATTTTTGAAAGATAAAAATCTTGCTGAAAACGTTGATTTTACAGATATTTTAGAGAGGTAAGGAAACATCTAAGAGAACATTTCTCTGTTCGCAAGTCGAAATAGGGGGTTAGTTTAAAAAATAAATATTGCTTTCAAATTCGGACCTTGGCCTTGTGGAAGGGATGAATCCACTTCATCTACTCCAAACTATGGCAGCCAGTCTTTTGAGTGGGTAACCAGGCATGTAAGGTTGTAGCCAGTCTTTTGAGTGGGTATTTCTTCTTTTGAGTGCGAAGCCAGTCTTTCGAGTGTGTGGATAGTCTTTTGAATGGGTAGCGAGTCAATTGAGTGTGTGGCCAGTTTTTTGAGCATGTAGCCAGTCTTTTGAGTGGGTAGCCGGTCTTTTGAGTAAGTAAAGAATCTTTTGAGTGTGTGGCCAGTCTTTTGAGCGTGTTGACAGTCTTTTGAGTTGGGTAGCCAGTCTTTTTAAGTGGGTAGCCGATCTAGGAAAGGAAAGGACAACGCAGAATTCAATACCGCTGAAAAGATTGCGGATAACCAATCCACCATCTTTCCCAAGAAGTCATATCAGTCCGATGATGATAAAAAAAGAAATCAGTGGGGTGTCCTATGGCCAACGTCCTGAAGGGATATATTATTTTTAAATTCATTCTCTATTTCCAAAAATAGAAGCTGGGAACATTTATTCAAACATAGGAGAATAAATGTATTTAATGCATTTTTGCGTCTATATGCATAGTAATAAATTTTCTAAGCAAAGGAAATAGAAAGAAATGGAAAGAAAAGTACTTGGTTTTCTGAAAAGGAAGAAAGACATAGCGAATGGCAGAAAGAAAGAGAGAGAAAAACACTTAAATTTCTGAAAAAAGAAGTATTTTAAAAGAAAGAAGGTAATTGAATTAAAAATGATTGAGATAGATGCGAACAGACTGAAATAGATAGATAGGTAGGTAGATAAATAGATACGAACAGACTGAAATAGATAGATAGATAGATAGATAGATAGATAGATAGATAGATACATACAAACTGAGATAAATACGAACAGACTGAGACAGACAGATAGATAGATAGATAGATAGATAGATAGATAGATAGATAGATAGATAGATACGAGCAGACTTCAATAAAAGATAGGAACGGACTGACATAGATAGATAGATAGATAGATACGAGCAGACTTCAATAAAAGATACGAACAGACTGACATAGATAGATAGATAGATAGATAGATAGATAGATAGATAGATAGATAGATACGAGCAGACTTCAATAAAAGATACGAACAGACTGACATAGATAGATAGATAGATAGATAGATAGATAGATAGATAGATAGATACGAGCAGACTTCAATAAAAGATACGAACAGACTGACATAGATAGATAGATAGATAGATAGATAGATAGATAGATAGATAGATAGATACGAGCAGACTTCAATAAAAGATACGAACAGACTGACATAGATAGATAGATAGATAGATAGATAGATACGAGCAGACTTCAATAAAAGATACGAACAGACTGACATAGATAGATAGATAGATAGATAGATACGAGCAGACTTCAATAAAAGATACGAACAGACTGACATAGATAGATAGATAGATAGATAGATAGATAGATAGATACGAGCAGACTTCAATAAAAGATACGAACAGACTGACATAGATAGATAGATAGATAGATAGATAGATAGATAGATAGATAGATAGATAGATAGATAGATAGATACGAGCAGACTTCAATAAAAGATACGAACAGACTGACATAGATAGATAGATAGATAGATAGATAGATAGATAGATAGATAGATAGATAGATAGATACGAGCAGACTTCAATAAAAGATATGAACAGACTGACATAGATAGATAGATAGATAGATAGATAGATAGATAGATAGATAGATAGATAGATAGATAGATAGATAAAAGTAAACAATGTAAAATATAAACAAAAATATTATGAGTTATTTGACGATCAGGAGAAATCAGAATGTAGACCAAACTAAAAGGCCTAAATTTTGAACTGACGCAACACAATCTTTCTATCCGATTTAGGACTGATTGGTAACATAGAATTTTGCATATTTTCTGACAGACCTTTAAAAACAATATTTAAGCTAACGTAAAAAAAGTAGAATTCTAGTACTGACTTTCAGAAAAAAAACAGACTTTCGCCTCCCGAAAGATTGGCGCAACGCAATCTCCTTTCTATTTCTTCTTCTGTTATACTAAGCTAACCCTCGTAGCTTTAGAGGATGAGTGAATTAGGTTGTAATATGGGCGTAAGAGGAGATAGTAAGATCTGCAAGTTATGAGGATATGTAGGATAGATAATAGTTGACTTGAAATGTGATCGCAAGTCTGTTCCACAAAGCAGTGTATCTTGGAATGAATCTATCAGAATAATTTTCCGTGATATATGTTGGAAAAATTGTCATCTGAAATTCTACAATATGCTACTTAAATGGTCAAGATATATATATATATATATATATATATATATATATATATATATATATATATATGGTAAAATATGTATTTATGGTATGGTATATTTATGGGTAAAAGCGTTTAATTTCAAAGAGAGAGCGTATATACATGTAAATATAAAGCAGACAGACAGGTCAAGACCAAGATCGACATTGAAATCGTTTGTCTTTGACATTCGTGTCCACTTCACACACACACACACACATATATATATATATATATATATATATATATATATATATATATATATATATGGACTAAAAGAAAGAATTGGCAAAAATAAAGTAATCATTGCAAAAATATGTAAGAAATTGATTAATCATTTTTAAACGAGTGTATAAAGATGAAGAAAAATAGACTATTAAACGATGGCTAAGAAATATTATATTTGAAAGAAAGAAAGAAAGAAAGAAAGAAAGAAAGAAAGAAAGAAAGAAATAGAATTAAAAAATAACAAGGGAGAAGTTAAGGAAAAACAAATAAAACGATGAACAAACAAGGTAAAGAGAAGTCATTGAATTCGTGAAGAAAGGCAGATGGGAAGGCAGATAAGAAGGAAGGAAATTAGGAAGGAAATAGATATGGAAGGAAGGGAGGTAGGACGGAAAGAAGGAAGGAAGAGAGGTAGGAAGGAAAGAAGGAAGGGAGGGAGGTAAGAAAAAAAGAAGGTAAGAAGGAAGTGGAGTAAGAAGGAAAGAAGGTAGGAAGAAAGGAGGTAGGAAAGAAAGAAGGTAAGAAGGAAGGGAGATAGGAAGGAAGTGAGGTAAGAAGGAAAGAAGTTAGGGAGGAAGGGAGGGAGGTAGGAAGGAAAGAAGGTAGGAAGGAAAGAATGCATGAAGGAAGAACTCAAAAAAAAAAAAAACTACAAGGTAATATTGATTTATTGAAAAGCTTAAATAAAGAATCGAACATGGAAGTGAAACAGAAAAAAGAAAGAAAAGCAAAAGAAAGAAAATGAATGAAACCATCAGTGGATTTTATTTAAAGGAAAACTTCAAATTGAAAGAAAGAAAGAAAGAAAGAAAGAAAGAAAGAAAGAAAGAAAGAAAGAGAGGCAAAAATGCACAATTTAAAAACATATTCTAAAAGAAAGAAAGAAACAAAGAAAAAAGAAAGAAAGAAAGAAAGAAAGAAAGGGAAAAACGCACAATTTAAAAACATATTGTAAAAGAAAGAAAGAAAGAAAGAAAGAAAGAAAAAGAAAGAAAGGCGACCCCCCTCCCGATTTTCTAAAATAAACAATGTTCTTCAAGAATGAAAGAAAGAAATTGGATTTAAAAGAACAAGAAGATAAGAAAAATAAATTAAAGACAGAACGAATGACAGGTAAATGAAAATAATTGAATTTGTGAAAGATAAATACAAAAAAATAAAAAAGAATATGAGTAGAGGCAAAAAAATAAAAGCACACACGCACACAAGGAAAATAGAAAGATTAGAAAAGTCTAAAAAAAAAAAAAAAGGCAAACGATAAGCAACGAAAACAGAAAGAAATAAAGAGAGAAAAAGCACTTAAATTCCTACCAGGAATTATTCTAAGAGAATGAAAGAAAACCCGTACAAGTGCAATCTCCTTTCCAAATTTGAAGTGAACGGAAGCGGAAATATAATCCTCTCGGCTGTACAATGATATAACGGTGACCTTAGCTACACATGCCACACGCTTCTCTCTCAGATGTTCTATGATTGGATATCGCTTCTTTAGCATTGTTTTCCCTTTACCAGGCCACTCAATTATTAGACATTCATTCCATCTGCGAACCTATTCAAATAGGCCGCAAGTAGACGCCAGTATCGAGTTGCTTTCTTTTCTCAACATTTGCTGTTCGAATCCGAGCCAACCTTGGAATATAGTAATTAGAGTTTAATTTTGACTTTTTTTCTCCCACATCGTAATGTTTTACCGCAATTCAGCTCGATTTCCATTCTAATATTGCGAAAAGAAAATCAAATAAAGATGAATGTAGCTATATGGTTAAATGCGAATTTCTCTTACTGCTGGATCTCCCTGGCCAAATCTCTAAGGCAGTATCCGTGTCATACGAGCACCCAATGTTATATTTATATATATATATATATATATATATATATATATATATATATATATATATATATATATATATATATATATATATACTAATGGTAGTACTCGGTTGGTAAAAAACCTCGGATAGCACAACTTGTCTATCAAAACAAATTGTTACCCGAGGAAAAAAATATCAGAACAGAGCGAAACAAATTGTCCTGTGCCTTAAGTTTTTAGTGCAAAGAAAAAACCCAAGCGAGTAATAAATCTAAAACGTAGAGAGATCAGTACGCGAAGTAGAGCTGTGTTTCACCTAAACGGATCTTCAGAGTAATCTGGCCAGATTACCCTGAAGATCAGTTTAGATGAAACCTAGGTAAGTTGCTCCTGGCTCTTTATGATTTATTATATATATATATATTATTCAGACTATTGCCCTCATCTGTGTCGCAATATTTATCACAACGTTTCAGCCGTTGTACGCTCCAGCCTTCTTCAGGTGGTTGGAATGTCGAACTGAACCCTTTATTTCGCTCACTGAGGTAGACTATTCTAATTCCAAGTGGCCATGTTTACTCGGTTCAGTTCTAAAGTAGGCCGGAGCGTACAACGGCCGAAACGTTGTAATAAATATGACGACAAAGATGAAGACAATTGTCCGAATAATGTAAATAATGTACATAATACCTCATCTCAGAAATATACACACACACACACACACACACACACATATATATATATATATATATATATATATATATATATATATATATATATACTGGGTGCGATGGATAAATTGTCTGCTAAATTAAGCAAAAATTAAAAATAACACTGACATCTCAATTTAACAGATATATTCAACAAAATTACACAAAAATATCTTGAAATACTAAAGAGTAAATGTATTCAATAAAATCGTCATTGGCTTCAACGAGAAAATATCGTGTTGAGAGTCGGTTCCATACGGCAATGTTTTCGCAGGAGGAAGTTTCTCAAGTGGAACTTACTTCTCAGCGACAAATTACTGAGGGAATGAAGGTGTTTCGCTATAATGTGCGTAGCATGGCGCGCCCTAACCTTGAAGGTTAAAACTGGTCGAACTAAAGAATGTAATGTGTCTGAGCACTTTCCATGGAAGCCAGTGATGGAGCAGAAAGAGGCTTGTCACCAATACGGACGTAGTGATGCTTTTGGACTCTGTCCATATTGGAAATGTGGGAGGTATTTCTGTAGGGAAGGTATGGTGGATAATGGACAGTGGCTCGGATTGAGGAATCGGAGAGCCGAGTTCGAATTCCAGTCGAAATCCATTACATTCACTTACGTGCTAATACCCTTGGGAAAGATATGAATCCTCTTCTCCCCCTCCAAGCTATGAGTAAATAGCTGGACAGACGGGGTTCTATAGACTTGAATGGCAACTGGTCTACCACAGAAAGAAATGGCAACCTACTGCGGGAAAAAATCTTCCTTGACAGTCATGTATCAAAAGATACATGATTGCCTAAGCATGTATCACACATGCCACATAACTGACTGACCCTTGGGCAAGTTTTTAATCCTATTCTTCCGCCACCCCCGGCTATGAGTAAGTAGCAGGACAGACCGGGTTCTATAGCCTTGGATAGCAGAAGGAAATGACAACCTACTGCCGGAAAAAATTTGTCACTCATGTATCGAAAGATACTTGATCGCCTAAGCACATAACTGACTGAAATCTGTAGGGAATTTCTACCGCACTCTTTATTACTTGTGACAGTTTTTGTGTAAATTCCTACTTCTAAGGTAAAACTAAATGAATGTAAGACCATTCCAAATTCTAACCAAACATTCTTTTACCAATTTACCGTATTTTTTATTGTTCTTTCGATAATCAAAAAAGTTGAGTGATAACGTTTCCTGATTTGTTTTCTTTTTCTCTTTCGTTGCAGGTATGTACAAACCAGTTGCGTTCTCCCCGTCTTCGGTAAGCAAACATGTGGACATCGTTTGTCTGTCTTTTTCCTTAACAGGTTCTTCAAAACGAGGCTGTCGTCAGTTGTTACTCCGGCATTTGACTATCAGCCAAACACAACAAATGACAAAGACACGCTCGTTCATAGGACGAATTATTCTAAAGAGTAGCACTTAAACTGTTTGAAAGAAATGTATGTGTGTGTGTGTGTGAAAGGTTTGTGCATATAAATATAAATATATATATATATATATATATGTATAATATTTTATATATATATTCTTATTTATATATAATATTCGCGGTACTTATTAGAAAGCGCTCAATATCAGAGACAGAGCTAACATATTTAGTTGGATTGATGTGAGTTTGTGATCCTGGGTTTCACGCTTTTGCGATCGTCAGACAAAACTTTGTCTGACGATCGCAAAAGCGTGAAACCCAGGGTCACAAACTTACATGAATCCAAACAAATAGATAGATAGATAGATAGATAGATAGATAGATAGATAGATAATATTAGTAGTCAATAGATAGATAGATAGATAGATAGATAGATAGATAGATAGATGTAATAATGAAAGGCTGAAATAAAGCACGAAGTAATATAAGATATTCAGTTTAAACGCCAACAAGTAGCAGGACTTTTTAAAAAAACGTTAGGATAGACCTATGCCTTTTCTTTATTGAATACAAAGAAAAATTATCTAATGGGCAAAGAGTTTCCGTTCACCAAGTTACTGTGACTGCTTGATTATGATTGACATGCTCAGCATTCAATTTCAGTCTGTTCATATTTAACTATCACCTCTCACTTCATATATATATATATACACACATACATATATATATATATATATATATACACACATACATATATATATATATATATATATATATATATATATATATATATATATATATACACATACATATATATATATATATATATATATATATATATATATATATTAGAAACCGTGGTAGCCTAGATATCATTGTTTGCAATATTTTATGTTATTTTAAATTGCCCTATATTTTCGTTTTTGACAACTGCATTGAGCAGTCTATTTATTTAGCCGCTCTTTTTGGCAAATATCCCTTTTGCCATAAATTGAATTTATAAAGTACGCACACATAATTATATATATATATATATATATATATATATATATATATATATATCGGCCAGCCTCACCCTCCTATCTATCCATATATCTCAATCTTATCACGTCTTTGGCATCTTTTCGATTATATTTAAGATAGATAGATAGATAGATAGATAGATAGATAGATAGATAGATAGATAGATAGATATGGATCAGACTGAGATAGATAGACAGATAGATAGATAGATAGATAGATAGATAGATAGATAGATATGAACAGACTGAGATAGATAGATATGAACAGACTGAGATAGATAGATAGATAGATAGATAGATAGATAGATAGATATGAACAGACTGAGATAGATAGATATGAACAGACTGAGATAGATAGATAGATAGATAGATAGATAGATAGATAGATAGATAGATAGATAGATATGAACAGACTTAGATAGATAATAAACAGACTGAGATATAAAGAAAGAACGAAGGAAAGAAAGTTAGTAAGCAAAAGGCTGAAATAGAAAGAAAGAAACATACTAGATAGATAGATAGATAGATAGATAGATAGATAGATAGATAGATAGATAGATAGATAGATATGAACAGACTGAGATAGATAGATAATGAACAGACTGAGATATAAAGAAAGAACGAAGGAAAGAAAGTTAGAAAGAAAAAGGCTGAAATAGAAAGAAAGAAAGAAACATACTAGAGAGAAAGAGAGAGAGAGAGAGAGAAAAATAAAAAGCTCGTAATATACAAAGCCAGCGTGTCGTATGTTTTCTGGTTCTTTTTCAGACTCTTTTGCACTAATGCACCTTACAAGAATGATTTATCAACAGCTGCATGTATAGCATGTCCTTACCACAGCGTACATTACCTGGATGACTGTGCCGGCAAACCTCGATCTAATCCCCTCGGGCAATAGAACTAGCTCTACCCCAACCACCAAATATACAGAGGTGTTAGAGTTGTTCAGGTGTTAAAATTGTTCAGGTGTGTTTAAGCAGGTGAACAAGAGATGGATGTTGTTTTATTTTATTTCTTTTATTCATTTTTTTTTTTACTTTCCTCCACCTACATTTTTTTTTATCTTAGAGTGTAAATATTTACTTCAGGTGGGTGAGAATATTGAAAGGTAGGTGAATGAATATTGGACATCGTGCGTTTGTAGACAATAGCTACCTTAGCTAAGTAGTGATACCAATTTCTGTGGGAGTAGAGGTTTCAGGCCGAAAGGCGACAAGATATTTTCTAGAAGTATTATTCGTGAAAGAATAGTCACATTGCAATCATATTCTTCAGTTCATCATTATTTTACACTGGATTACTCGAACCTTTACCCTTCACTTGTTTTACTAGTCTCAACACATCCACAGCGCTGTACTTAAGGGCTGGTGAGGAGTCAGACTGCACTTTTTTTTCATGAAGTAGAGAACAAGACAGAAGATTAAATAGATCTTCTTTGTCTTGATCTATGACAATCCTTTTGAGCTGAGTTGTATCATTTGTAATATTATTTTCTTACTTACTCCTTCATTTGGATATGCATTATCAAATGCTTTACGGTATTCTATCGATGCTGTGCTTAGATTTTTACCTCTTTTCCTGCAGTTTTCCAGGATCATTTTATTGATAAATAGTTAATCTTTACAACCATATGAACCTCTCCTGCATCGCTTCTGTTCCAGGGGAAGACTGTTGTTTGCTTCGAGAAAAGAGTAAGTACATTTCTTCAGGACAGACGTGATCAATTCATACGTGATGGACGGACGTTATTCACCTATAATTTTTTGGATCAACTGTTTCTCCTGTTTTTGACAGGAAATATGTTATACCTTAAGTGATCCATTCTGGGACTTTATTGGCATTATTAATAAGCATTGATAATGTTTGTGCAAGGGTTTTATAGATTGATGACAGATGATAGAGCCAAAAATTGGGTACCTTGTCAATTCTTAAGGATTTCCATTTTCTTTAGAGCTTGCCTAATATTAGTCGTGGATATATTTCCCCATTCTTGGAGAGTTTCATCCATCATGCGTTCTTCACGTTGGATCCATTCTGTATTGGAGCTATATTCCTTTGAGCTACTCCAAATAATCTCCAAAAATTTCTCTACTTTTTCAATAGACGGTGGCTTTTTGACACCTTTAACTGCTTTTCCAATTTCCACGTAAATTTTCTTAACGTTCATTTGGAATATCACATTTTGGCCATAGAACCTATAACGCTTTTCATATCGTCTTCTTCTCTGACTAACTGCAGTTTCTGTTTTAGTATTTTCTTGATTGGTGGAATGTCATTTAGCAACTTAATTTTATAGCTCTGCTTGATCTTCCTGCTTGATCTTTCTGTTGAAATATTTGGGTTTCTTGAGATCTCCTCTACTACGGATAACACACATCTGATTTCCTTTATTTCTCGCATCAATTTTTCCTTCCAAAATGGCTCTTTTTGTCTGTTGATCATTTCATTGTCTTGACCCAAAACTTCCCCAGTAGAAGCTAAAGCTGTTGCATATATGACATTATTTACTTCTGTGATGTTTCCTAGGTGTTTGCTCGTTAACACTGTTTGTACTGCAGCGTTGTATATTTGCACAATATGTTTATTGGGTTTTTATCATATGAATTTTTGGGAGCTGATCTCTGTCTGACATTTGTGTGCGAGTTACTCTGCTGAGTACTTGAATGGTGTTTTTTGTTTTTTCTCGATTCGGTGATTTCATATCTTCAGCGACATAATCTGGATAACCACAGTTGTTGATATCGCAGGTAGATACTTCAGTTTTATTTCCTAAAAGTTTATTATTTCGTATCTCATTTATTTTTAGTTTTTACATCATCCCCTCTCATCTTATTCATATTTCATCTTTTTATTTTTTTGAGCGATTGATTATTGCATTCTGTCTTATATTTACTTTTATCTGATCCATTTCCGCATTTGAGTTTTTGTTTTTATATCACACGATGTCCCTGCGGACATTGGCAAGCATATTTGGATTGAGATAGGGTTTCCTTTCATTTTGTTGTTATTATTATTATTATTATTATTATTATTATTATTATTATTATTTCCTTTGATTTCTGGCGTGTACAGATTTCTTTCCGGGTCCCACCCAGAGACCTAAGGTTAGAAATGGCATCATGACACTTTCCACTGACAAAAAAATTACATAGATAAAGCCCTCCGTAATCTTTTGTATTTCTTTGAGGCATGGGCTTCCAGGAATCCCTTCAATTAGTCTACTGGAATCTTTTCCAACCAATCCTAGGGTTCCAACTACAACAGGGATTGTTGATGTTCCCATATGCCACATTTTTGAGATTTCTATTTCAAGGCTCTTGTATTTTGACAGCTTTTTGAATATCTTCAAAGATACATTACAGTCAGCAGGGACTGCCATATCAATAAGGACGCATTTTTTTTTTGTTTGTGGTCTTTAATAACAATGTCTGGGTGGTTGGCTTTGATTGTTCTGTCAGTGTGTATTGTGTAGTCCCATAGAAATGTAACAGGTCCTATCTCCATAACCGGGTCTGGGTGGTGTTCATACCAGTTTCTTTCAATTTCCTTCCCGTAGAAGCTGCATATTTTTCAGGGCAGATATTAACCCACTCTGTTGTGTCAGGTTTTATACTCAGTGGGTGCCAATATCTTGCAACCTGATACAACATGATCAATTGTTTCTGGATTATTATTATTATTATTATTATTATTATTATTATTATTATTATGCACTATTTAAATTATTCGGACTATTATCGTCATCTTTGTCGCCATGTTCATCAAAACGTTTCGGTCTTCTGAAAGTGGTTGAAATGTCGAATTGAACCCTTTATTTCGCTCACTGGGGTAGACTGTTCTAGTTCCACGTGCTATGTCTGATGGATGTCAGTTATCTCCTGTTAATTCCTCTCTGAAAGTTCTCCACTGCCCTAACCACGTATTGAACTCACACACTTTGGGTCTAGTCACTGGATCTAACCAACGCCTTTATCCACTATGCCATGTGCCCAGAAACGCGTGTAGCAAAATTATGGAAAATAAAGTATAATATATATTTTAAAAATCCACATTATGACCAAAAACGTCTGCGTCTTCTTTCTTCTCTTAAACACACACACACACACACACGACTACACACGCATACACACATACACACACACACATATATATATATATATATATATATATATATATATATATATGTGTGTGTGTGTGTGTGTGTGTGTGTGTGTAAGTGAACAGAGAAGTCAATACGTAGAGGCGAGACTCGTGGCCTGACGATTGCATCTAGCATGAAACAGACTGTCGCCTCTAAGTGTTGATTTCTATGTTCACTTTTATATTTACACACGTTCTATCTCGTATGTTGAGCACTTTATCCCATAAATGTAGCACATCTTATATATACATAAGGAGAGAGACTATATTTCTTCATATATATATATATATATACATATATATATATATATATATATATATATATATATATATATATATATATATCCAATGCGATGAGAACGAAAGTAATATATAAATTCCAACGTTCACAGCATTAATCAAAAAGACGTATCGATACCGATAGTAGTTAACCATTTTCGATTCTCACCCGTAGAAGTGCAGTTGAAATGCACTGAAACCAAGTTGCATCTTTGTAGTGAGTAAAATGGTTTTGTCTGTATGATAAAATTATAATATATATATATATATATATATATATATATATATATATATATATATATATATATATATATAATCAATTCACCCAAAGGGAGGTAATAATGCCACTAAGAGATAAGGGGCTACTGGAAGTGAAATAGAAAGGAAAGTTGTTAGAAGGAACATGAAATCCAATCCTAAATAGAAAACAACGGATAAACACCTACTTTTTTTTTTCAAAAGATCGAGGGCGTGTATGAACCGGATGATAACTCATATTAAAATAAAAATGATAAAGGAATGTTTACAGAAGGTTAATGGATCTAAACAAAAAAAAAATTCTATGAGAGGGCCAGATAAAAATTATAGAATCTGCTATCTTTAAAATTTAATATCTCGTTTAGCTCCTCTTCAACTTCTTGTTTGGGTCCTTATCATGTTTTATTTTGTAACGCCTTACTTCAAACATCTTGGTGATTATGCCCACCAGTTTTCATGAGATGTCTGTCGTATTCGGCAGCTGTCTTCTGAATTTACAAGTGACTCCATATGTCAATTGTTCACGTTTCGGTATCCACAACTTGAATTCGTTATTTTCCGTCACATCATCCCAATGAATTTGTTTCTTTTCGTTCCATTCGTTTCGTTCTGTTAGAGTTGAACAAACCTATTCTATAGTTAATAGACTCTCCCGCCTATAATAAGTAGGAGTAGTAATAGTAATGGGTCGGTCAGTCAGCCGACTGGCTATTCGGTTGAACTCTCTGCCTTCGGGCGGGGAGGAACCCGAAGGAGGCTACGCCGAAGGGCGGATTCTCTTTCGGGGAGGTAAACTGGACCTGAACCCGTTTATACGAGTTCAATGGGCATATTTTTGGCCGAGCCCACGGGCTTGGAGAGCCCACGTTAAAAAGGCCTTGAGCCACATGATGCCCTCGTGGGGAGTGACTGAATATCGTCAGTCGGTCGATGCCGGACGACTGTTAGTCGGATACTAAAGTATCAGCGACCACAACTTGATTACTCTGCGTTATACCTATTATATCAATTTCGTAACGTTTTGTACGTCGAACCTATTTTAGGACCGACTTAGTGCAAATACAAGGCTCCACTGTGAAATCACTCCATAACAGAATCAGTGTATAATAAGCCAGGTATTTAACTCAACACTACCAGTTAAACTAAAACACTCAACCAAAGCTTATATTCACTAGAACAATCAGGTAATTCAATCTTGTAACTTTAAATCTGACATTTATCAAAGGTTTACATATGGGATTTCATTCTATGCTTGGCCTACTGATGAAGTTATTACAGCTTCGCTTGTCAGTTGATTCTTTGAATTGCCTCAATATTCAGTGTTGCTCTTCAGCTGTTATTCTGATATCGTTCCACGTGGCTAGGTGACCCACCCACTTTATCATCTATACATGATCAGCTATACTTGACTTCCTACATTCTCAACGAACCAAATCATCTTCATGTTATTTCAATCTTATCTTTTCCTTATTCATGAATTCTAGTCCTTTATAAACAAAACAAAGAAAGAAATTTATTTATTCGAGGATGAAATTTGGGATTCAAATGAGTGGACAGTTTTAGTATTATTTTTAAATAAAATGATACGTTCATGTCCAAATCCGAAAAATAAAAACATTGATGTGCATGAATTATTTTTCTAAAAATACAGCGATGAACTGCTTATTCATTTCCAACAAATCTGTTTATTCATTTCCTAGAAAATTCGCTGCACATCTCCAGACAAGTGAATCGGTAAATCTTAACAATTCACATTGAAAGATCTCAATAGAAAAACAATAATCACAAAACTGATAAAACATAAGTATTTTTTATAAAAAAAATAAAAACAAAATCAGACGTATGACAGTATATTGTTTCTTACTGTTTGTTACGCAACAGAAAGTGTTGTCTGACTGTCTGGGTCTTAAATATTTTATCAAAACAATAGGGCTTTGAGAAGATTGTGTACAGCTTTGGATCTCTACAATCTTCAGCCAAATTTCGATGATGCTACGCTGACTAAAAATAGATAACTAAAATACTTATACAGTTAGAGGTGTCGACTGTACAATAATTAGAATCTGGATTGGTTAACGAAGAAATGACAAAAGTTTTATCCTGATGGGGTTTCTATATTACGCTGCCATTGTGACAGACTAAACTAAATTCATCTATTCATAAGTGATTCGGCCATATTTTGATAGATAGATAGATAGATAGATAGATAGATAGATAGATAGATAGATAGATAATGAAAAAACTGAGATAGATAGATAGATAGATAGATAGATAGATAGATAGATATGAACAGATTGAGATAAATAGGTGTGAAAAGACTGAGATAGATATGAACAGTCTGAGATAGATAGATAGATAGATAGATACGAACAGTCTGAGATAGATAGATAGATAGATAGATAGATAGATAGATAGATAGATAGATAGATAATGAAAAAACTGAGATAGATAGATAGATAGATAGATAGATAGATAGATAGATAGATAGATAGATAGAAATAAAATGCCTGAAAAGATAAAGCTGTCTTGTATATGAAGCATTGTTATTTAAAGGGGAAATATAGGCGGAGGACAGAGGAAAGATCTGCATGGTCTATTCTGTTCTCCAAGGTACGAGGCAGGGTGGTCTCAGCCAAACGAAATTGTGGGAACAGTAGTAAAAAAAAAAAAAAATTACCGTTAGCCAGCGACACCTGTCAGAATGTGACTGGGTCACTTAGTGCATAGACTAATTTGCATGTTTTTGTTCACCTCTACTCAAATGAGTTCTGTATACTGGAGCTTGTATGACGAGCAGATGACACTCGTTAACGTATGGCAAAGAAAAATTATATCACACTCAGATCAAGTAGCTTACACTCTAGTATGTCAGTGGAGTTCTACGGAAAGATATCTACATGAAAGGAAGATGATATAGACAAATAAATAATATCAAGGTGATAATTATAGTAGATCGGTATTACAGATTTTACAAGTGCATGGATATAGTGTCAAGAATAAAATCCCCCAGTTGGACAGGAACAGGCAAATGTGAAACATAGATTTGTGTATTACTTGAAGCAACTCCTATAGTCCGTTTTTAGATTCATCGCTAATTGGATCGCTTATCGGAGATCGTTGCCCTAGAGAATCATACGTTAAGTAAAAAATCTTCGATCTACATTAATGTTCTGTAAGTTCCTTCAGCCGACTAAGAGTATCAAAAACAAGTTTATGGTCAAATATTGGTTGGATAAAAAGACGATCGGATTAAGGGACTTTCCTACGTGTGAGCCTCATCAGATTGATTACCGGTTATAGTATTAGAATCATTCAACCACGGAGCAACTCCTGACCAATTTCCTCAATATAACTTGGTTGAAAGCCGTGAAGCCGAAATTTCAATCACCTATAGAAGGCCGGGGCGTACAACGGCCGAAACATTGTGAATATGGCAATGAAAATAAGGATAACAGTCTGAATAATGTAAATAATGCAACTAATCATAATACCTAATCTCAGAGATATAGACAGATCATAAAGAAGGCCGGGGCGTACAACGGCCGAAACGTTGTGAATATGGCAATGGAGATAAGGATAACAGTCTGAATAATATAAATAATGCAAGTAATCATAATACCTCATCTCAGAGATATAGACAGATTCTAAAGAAGGCCGGGGTGTACAACGGCCGAAACGTTGTAAATATAGCAATGAAGATGAGGATAACAGTCTGAATAATGTAAATAATGCAAGTAATCATAATACCTCATCTCAGAGATATAGACAAACATTTAATTTGTGTGGGTACACAACAAAGACAGACGACACGAACTGCATTTTAGAACAAACGATAAATATACAGTAAAATCCCTGATAACCGGAGTAAGAAGGCCGTCCGGATATGAGGGGTTATATTCAGATTAAAATAAAAGAACTGAAATCAGGTTTAACATTTATTTTCAATGTTTTATAGTAAACAAAATAAGCTAATGGTGAGTGAAATATAAAGGAACTGATTTTAAGGAAAAAGAAATAAATTATGTAATTTTAATAAAAATTCATTCAATTAAATATGCCACGTATGCAAAACTAATAATGTAACGAGGATTTTTTAATCGCTATTACATGATGATTCTTTCTCTTCTAATGTTATTCTCAACTTTTTCCACATTTTGTTTTGCTTTTATTCTTGAAATTTTTTAAACGAAAGACACATTTTAACTCTGAGTATGTTATTGCAATCATCATAGCTGAATGCTGACTTTCTTTCCATAAAACTGACAACCTTTTCAATAGCTTTTTCAATTTCAGTCCAGGTTTCATTACAATCATGCATCTCGTTGCTATCTTGTTGCAGATGTGCCTCGTTGTCATCCTTTCCTCTTATTCCCATCATTTTTGCACCAATGCAAACCATTTGCGAGAAAGAAGCAGATGCGATTATCCAAAGTAAATTTCCTGAAAAACAGAAATTTGAAATCAGTTACATATCACCCAAATAGTTCAAATATATACATCAAAATCATGTCCGGATATGCGGGATTCCGGATATGCGGGATTCCGGATATGAGGGATTTGGGATTTGAGGGTTTCCGGATATGAGGGATTCCGGATATAAGAGATTCTACTATATTGTTAACGCACAAAATTGGAAGATTTACACAAATTAAGTGCATTGTGTGCTAAATGATGGCCAACAACATGCATGTAAAAATAATCAATGTGTAAGTAATATGACGTTTTACAATAAAATTCATAAAGTTGCATAATGTTAGAAGAAAAAAAAATACATATAAAATGTAGAAAAGGAGAAAATAGTTCTCTGAATATTTTTCAAAGAATTGTTACATTTTTAGAAGCAATGTTCGTGGTAACAGCAAAGAATAGAACAAATCACAGCAGCCGAAGACTTTTCCTTGATGTAAAAGTGACTTTGATGTGACTTTAAATTCTCGTCTGCTTGTTGGCAAATTTCTTCTGTCTGCTTTTTTCTTTCTGGACTGGAGCGACCTGGGTTCTAGCAGCAGATGTTCCTCGACTGCTTTAAGTAAACCCAAGGCCCGCTTTTATAACCTATGTATAGGCTGAGAATTCACTTCCCGCAATTTGGAGGGAAACATTTTGATTGGTTTTGGATGAAAAAAAAACGCAGCTGTTTTGCCACCATCCGAAATATTTATTTATTTATTTTCGTCATCCGGCCTGAATATTCGAAAAAAAAATATGAGCTTTCCGCCAGGACTCGAACCTGTATACCCCGAGGGAAAACCGTCATTAGATCTGATGTGCTTTGACCTCATAGTGTGTCGATGACAAAGACAAATTAAATAGTGCCTCTAAGAACAGATTTTTCTGTCTCCTGAAATAGATATATTTGCTCAGTTTCGCATCCTAACGTAAACAAAGCAATATATATATATATATATATATATATATATATATATATATATATATATATATATATATATATATATATATACCGGGGGTAACAGAAAAATTTCCAAATCGTGTAACAGCATAATTCTCCATCCAACAAAACGTTTAACTTCTAAAAAGACACTAAACTATTTCAGCTTCTTTTTCCAGGTTTTAAGATAAGACGTTTAGCTATTTTGATACTATTTGCGTAAGAATCACTGAAAAATGCTTTGAGTTATTCAGCTAGAAAGATAACAGATTTAAATCGTTTTGTGCCAGACCCCCACTCTCTTCCAAACAATGGTGAGAGGAAAAGATCATTCAGGCCTTCAGTAATCGAACCAATGCTTTTTCTTCCATCTTCAAATTCCATTCAAGATTCATCAAGAGAACGGTGAATAAATTTAAAAAAGAGAGAACAGTAAGGAGGAAAACTGCATCAGGAAGTCACAACGAAAAGAGGGATCATCATTTAGAACAAAAAAGATCAATTAAAAGACTCCAACTCAATCCATAAGATATTTGGCACGTGAGAGAGGAGTTTCACTTATGGCAGTCCAGAGAGCAGTGAAAAAAGACTTGAAAATGAAATCTTACGTGAATTGAGTGGCACCTTCTAACTCCAAGACAAAAAGTTAGAAGGTTAGAGAGGGCGAAGATAATCTTGAATAAGTTGGAAAATGATCCTGTAATATATATATATATATATATATATATATATATATATATATATATATATATTTAGCTTGAAGAGTAATTATACATTCTTATAACTCAAAGTAGATTCCACTAGAGTTATAAAAGCCTCGGAGAATTCCAATTAGATATCTTTAATCATTTCTAAGATACAAGGTTTCAAAGCTTAATCCAACAAATGAACAATTTTACTTTTCCTCCATTTGGACCGTCTTGCTATTACACCTGGAATATATATATATATATATATATATATATATATATATATATATATATATATATATATATATATATATATATATACTCGTGATCATGCCAATCACTTTCAGACTTCCTCGTATAAATTAATCGTTTACGTAAATACCGGATAAGTGAATGTTTAAAGTTTTATTTGAGTTGACTGCGAACATTTTGTCGCATGGAAACCTCTCGTTCAACTCGATAATAATATTTAGTTGGATCAGTGACCAATCTATATTTCGATTACAATTTATGAGTACTTATGGTCGTAGATAAGAAGATAAGAGATTTTCCAAGCGTAGCTTAGATGCGGCACGAGACCGAAAGCTTGGGAGACTCAGTGAGGATCGAACTAACTAACTGTTGCTTTTGGGTTTTTCCTTGCAGCTTTCACGTTGTTTCCGTCATCGACTGCTGTTGTTTTCCTTGACTGACCTGTTTCATGTGTGTTACTCAGTACACCAATAGTTTCTTTCTTTTTCAGGACATTCCAAATTCTGTTGGCCACGCCCAATGTTTGTCCAATGCCTCTGATAGATTTTGCTTCTTTTCTCAACTTGAAAATGGTCTAGTTTTCACCCATAGACAACTCTTGTCGTCGTGTCGGTTTTAAGAAGAAATACAGTATTTACAGGTGAAACCCAAAGCTAAAACCAAGACTAGGGATTAAGGGTTATTTAATGTTTAAACAATAACTCTACAAAGCTACACCTGGGCAACAAGAAACAGCTGTTTGATACGTGTTCCAATTATTTTGATCACTTGAAAAATGGGTGGGTTCAAATAAAAGGTGGAATGTCCTAAGTTGTTTAGCCCATATATCTAAATACCAGTAAATAAAAGCTAACATTCTGAACTCCTATGTCATATCCATCTTTTGATCTTAAACCCAAATGTGAACAACAAAAACAAAGGAATTGGCCTTGTCATTCCAATACTTTTGGAGATAACTATATATATACATATATATATATATATATATATATATATATATATATATATATATATATATATATTACTGTTCATTTATTTTTCATATGTGTCGATATCGTTAAATAGTCAATTAAATTTTCCATTGAATATACTAAAACTTTAGTTTCCTTTAAACCTATAAAAGAGGCAATGCGCCCCAACATCACACCATCATCGCCCCCCACACACAAATACGCACATAGATATATATATAGAGAGATAGATAGATAGATAGATAGATAGATAGATAGATAATGATCAGTCTGAAGTAGATATGAACAAACTGAGATAAATAGATAGATAGATAGATGTTTCAGTAATTAGCGTATGTTTTTAATTAGACATTATATCATTACTGTAAACGTTATATTTAATAGCTACACGTGTTCAAGTGCTTGTTTTAAAGCATACTAAATATAACATTTATAAAAAGAAGAATTAATATCGGATTTTAAAAACTCCACTAATTGCTTAAAAATTACCGTGTTTATGCCTTGTATATGAAAAAAGGTAACAGATGTAGATAGATGTGTATGTCTTAAATAGTGTATTTGATCCGAGCTTTTCTATAACGGATTCTTTTGCCTTAATGGCAAGGTACATTTGATTTAGAAAAGGTTTCCCAGATGTATTTATCGAAATGAAAAATATGTTTTTGATATAAAAAACTATTTTCCATAAAAATAAAATCTGTAATTTTCGCATAGTATCTGTCTATATTTCTGAGATGAGCTATTATGTACACTATTTACATTATTCGGACTATTGTCCTCATCTTTGTCGCCATATTTATTACAACGTTTCGGCCTTTCAGTGTCTGTCGATATTTCTGAGTTGAGGTATTATGTACACTATTTACATTATTCGGACTATTGTCCTCATCTTTGTCGTCATATTTATTACAACGTTTCGGCCTGTCAGTATCTGTCTATATTTCTGAGATGAGGTATTATGTACACTATTTACATTATTCAGACTATTGTCCTCATCTTTGTCGCCATATTTATTACAACGTTTCGGTCGTTGTACATCCCGGCCTTCTTCAGGTAATTGGAATGTCGAAATGAACCCTTTATTTTGCTCACTGGGATAGTCCGAATAATGTAAAAAGTGTACATAATACCTTATCACAGAAATATAGATAGATACTGAAAAGCCGAAACGTTGTAATAGATATGGTGACAATGATGGCACAGTAGATAAAGGCGTTAGTTAGTGACAAGACCCAAAGAGTGTGAGTTCAATCCCTGGTTAAGGCAGTGGAGAATTTTCAGAGGGAAATTAACAGAAGATAACTGATAACTGACGTGGCAGTAGAACAGTCTACTGCAAATAATGTAATTTTCTCATAGTCTTAATTAAATATCAGTATAAACCGGTTGTACATCTAAATTTTTGCCTCGAATGTAAACAAGACGTATGTATATATTTTGGCTCGAGTATAAACATGACATATGTTAATAAAATTATAAAGCTTATACTTAACATTAAATATTTTGAACAAGAATAGATAAGTCCTTAAAGTAAACAATTTTATTTAAGAATTTTAGAGGATGAACAAACGTGTTCAAGCGATCATGTATATTTCGATACATAACTGACGAGGTAGATTTTTTTTCCCGCTGTAGGTAGACCATTTGCCATCCAAGGCTATAGAACACAGTCTGTCCTGCTATTTACCCATAGCTGGAGGGAGAAGAAGAGGATTCACACCTTTCCCAAGGGTATTAGCACATAAGTAAATGTAATGTATTTGACTGGAATTTGAAATCGGCTCTCTGATTCGTCAATCTGACCCGCTATCCATTACTTCTCGAAGTTTACTCAATTGATTTATATGCGTTAAATTACATCGTTTTGGACGCTGCATTTATTGTTCAACTTGACTTCTATTTCAAATACTCTATTATATTTATCGCCCTAACATTTGTGGGGTATAATTTCATACTTCACTAACAACAGAACTATAAAGGCCTACACATGTACAGTGGGATTTAAACCCGAGACACACACACACATATATACATACATGCATATATATATATATATATAAATATGTAGGTGTCTGAAGATCGCAAGTGCGTGAAACTCGAGTAATGACTCGAGCCGTCTTTTCTTAAGTGTTGACATTATGAAGCGTTTCTTGGTCTGTCTAGGTAATCTGGGCGTTGACGACTTTACTGTGTGGGTAGGAGTTAGGTCTTTCATTCTTTTTTTCTTTCCTGGTTCGTGATTTTTTTTTTCATGCCTTACGTGTTATGTCGTCTGGCAAGTTGATATATATATATATATATATATATATATATATATATATATATATATATATATATATATATATATATATCAACTTGCTTGTGAACATTGAAGTCAACACTTAGAGGTGACAGACTGTTTCATGCTGGACACAATCATCACCTCTAAGTGTTGACTTCAATGTTCACTTTTATTTACACACGCTCTATCTCTGATATTGAGCACTTTATCCCATAATTATAGCACACCTTAAGACTATATATATATATATATATTAAGACTATATATACTATATATATATATATATATATATATATAAATATATATATATATATATTCAACTCTGAATTCAAAACCTGCGGGGGATCGTTTGGAAACTTTGTGGCACGTAGTGCACCAGGTCACTGTATTCGGCCCTTCAAAAAATGTGGATGGTCCTGCACGAAACCTTCACCGATATAATCAAATCTCATGTGTTGTCGGGCTGTCGGTTTCCTATGAACTGATCTATTATACTTGACCCTCATACGTCGAATTCGACGGGAGAAGCGAGTATATATTTATATATATACTCGACTATATATATAACGTACGTCTGGTTCGAAATCCTTGCCGGTCTTTTATACAGAAGTAAAGGTTTATCCATTGTTTCCTGTTTAGGATTGGGTTTCTGGTTCCTTCTAAAGTCGCTTCGTTTTCTTTTACTCCCAGTAACCTATTGCGTTTCAGGGGCATCAACCCCTGACTTTGGCTGAATCTCGGGACATAACAACGAGAATATTTGTTGGCGCATTTCGCCGTTGTCTTTTAGTCGGTCAATACGACTGATTTCGAAATTTCTAATACCACTCTGGCACAAATATCTCCAGGTATTTCTATACAGGGCAACTCCAGAGAGGGGGAGGGAGAGAGGGGGGAGAGAACGAGAGGGAGAGAGTGGGGAGAGAACGAGAGGGAGATAATCGTTACCACGGTTTATGGGTGCACCCCTAAATATGTGGGTGACCAGAACCACGTACCTTGATCGTACATCTCAATAGGAGGTGGGTAGGTCGACGGACTAGCTTACATTCAATACCTCCAAAAATCAAGCTTTTTACGTTTCATCACAGAGCAGACACTGAATCATAATGAACGTTTATACTCTCAATGTTGCTCCTTGCCTTGAACGTCTATTGGGACTGAAGCCTACAACAGACCCCCTTTGGAACTCATACGATCTATCCTGAAAGATGCTGGCAAAATGGTCGGGGTTTCTTGTGTCACCCGAGATAATAACAGACGCTTCCAGCTATGCTTTTTACAAGAGCCAGATCAGATCAAGAATGGTGTACTCCTGCCATATTTAGGCTGGAACTGCCCATTCCCTTCCTTGTGAGTGATGAATTATTTTCCACTCTGCAACCCCTTTTCCATAAAGCGAAACGTTCATATTTTCTCGCAATTCCATTGCTATTTTCATGGCTGGTGTTCAGTCTAGCTATATTCCTTAGTTTCTCCAGTCCTGATTTCACAGCTGAGATACTACTTGCCATGTACACTTCGTCGACTTATTCCTTTCATATTCCATTGGTAAGGAGGAAGTTTTAACTCAGACAGCTTCTTCCCCCCAACTGTTACCACAAACCCTCTTTCAGTGTCGCACTTTCCGTCCACTGTTAAAACACTTCCCAGATATTTAGGTTGTTGTACTTGTTTGATTTTGGTGCAAAATATAAGCGTAATCAATTACTGCAGACAAATTAGATATTGTCACCAGTCTTTTGCTATCTATCGCTATTTCCATGGCAAACGTTCAGACGAGTTGCATTCCTTAGTTCCACCTGTTCGGACCTTTGCAGCTAAGACCCATCATGCCACGTACAAATCCGCATTCAATACCTCCAAAAACCAAGCTGGTAAGGTTTCGTCTTCACAGAGCAGATTTCTCCAGTCATGACGAACTGTTTTGCTCCCAACGAATCACTTTCCCTAGAATTTCTATTGAGTAACAAGCTCATTCCAGTCTTCAAGTGGAATACATATGTACCAGTCATCGCTGAAGACGCTGGGAAAATGGCTGGTTCCTTATACCGCCCCAGAAAGTAACCGAACCCTTCTGCAATGCTCCACCTTTGCAAGAATCAAACCAAAAACGGAATATTCTTGTCATAACTGTGACGGAGCTGACCAATCCTGGCGTTGACACAGTTGAAAAGCACTTTCGCGTTCGTGTTGGTGATGAATTGTTTTCCACGTCACCGAACGATGCTAGCTTGTTGCTGATTTACTGTTTTCATGTGAGATATTCAGGCTAGCAACATTCCTTTGTCTACCAGTTCAGACCTTCACAGCTAAGTTACGAGCATTGAGTAGACTCACCCTGTCGTTGGTAAGTCGGAAGTTCTGAGACAGATTTTTCCGCAGAACTGTTACTCTGTGGAACAGACTACCAAGAACTTGATTCCTCGATCAGAACCACCTTAACCTCTTCAAATCTACTGTCAAGCTTCATCTATTCTACATATGCAACTCTTACTCCCTATTTGTGCACTCATATTAACCTCATTTAGTAGCATTCTACCTTGAACGGCTCTTGGGCCTTATAATTGGTGAAGATTAGTATTAAAATTCCTGACTTTGGGATAGGCAATAAATAGTGCTTAATCTCTGCTTGATCAAGAATCTAAAATATATCTATCCACGGATGCGGTCTGTACACCCATATATGCGCTCGGGTATACACCCGTCTGGACAGCTTTCATGTGTTTGTTCAGTCTTGAGTTTTAAAAATAAGCTATGTGAATTTTTGCAACTTTTAGTAACTCAGAAAATGAGAAGCATGAATTATTACCAAGATACTGAATAATTCTGTCAACAACTTTTAAAATCTTTAGACTTTCATATTTATCGCCAAGACGACAATGACGATCTTTCTTCTACGCTCTGGTATTTTAAAAGAAAAGAAATTCTATTGCGAGAGGGAACGTTCACTCACTTGTCAATGACAAGTATATTTTTTATACTATTGTTCATATACTGAAAGGCCCAAAAGCCATTCAAAGTAGAGGCTTACGGAATGAAGACGTATGTACTTAATAGGATAAGTAATGCTGTTTATGAAAACATATAGGAAAGATAATGGTTGTCTCTAGACTTGAAGAGGTAAAGATTGTAGCGACCAGGAAAGCATCCTCTCGGGAGTATGAATGAGGTTATTATATGAACGTAAGAGGAGGAGGTAAAAAAGTGTTGATTATGAGGATATATAGGATAGATAACGGTTAACCCTAGACTTGAAGAGGTTAATATTGTAGCGATCAGGGAAGCATCCTCTCGGGAGTATGAATAAGGTTGTTGTATGAAGGTGAGAGGAGGAGGTAAGAAGTGCTTATTATGACGATATTTGGGATAGATAACGGTTGATCCTAGACTTGAAGAGGTAAAGTTTGTAGCGACCAGGAAAGCATCCTCTCGGGAGTATGAATGAGGTTGTTATATGAACGTAAGAGGAGGAGGTAAAAAAGTGCTGATTATGAGGATATATAGGATAGATAACGGTTGCCTCTAGACTTGAAGACGTTAAGATTGTAGCGATCAAGGAAGCATCCTCTCGGGAGTATGAATGAGGTTGTTGTTCTCCTGGCTAAAACTTACAGGTTTCATTCACTGGAAGACTTTTTTTTTAACCATTTATCTGAGAAAGCGATTGTATATAGTTGAGAGTTTAATTTCTCAATGGGTTTGGAGCCATGCATGACATCCATATGAAAATGTCGATATGACGATGCTACTTAAGAACATGATCAGTGTTTTCAGGTTAATGTTTTCGCTTTTGCAGCAACTGGTAGTGTTGGGCGAGACTATCCATAGCGCAGCCGATTTGATGTTCAGTTTCCTTATCTTTTATAGTATATTTATTACAGGAACAATCAAGCTGATAAATAGAAATAAATTGTTTGTAATTCTGTTTTGAAGCATTTTCGTTACGCAATGAATTATGGCAACAAGGGCAAATGAACGGAATAAAAATAATGGTCTTTACAGGATTCCGTATCAGAAATTGTTGATGACGTGGTGGGAAAGATCTTCTATAAACACAACACAGGGATTGGCAGACGGGTTGGCCTTTACAATATATACCGTCAGGCTTGTTTGCTTCTTATTGTTGTTTACTTTTTTAATTGAGTCAACCTATTTTTAGGTGTCAGGCCGAATCTTAGACTCTTGAGTATGTGAATTGTTTCAGTTAGCAAATATATATATATATATATATATATATATATATATATATATTACGGGCGTCTGCATTCTGGGCGTACAGTTAAGACATTAATTTGACTCGAAAGAATATATAAAAGAAATAAATTGAAACATTTTGTTTAATCATTGAAAGTATATATATATATATGTATATATATATAAATATATATATATATATATATATATATATATATATATATACACACACAAACACACACATGTGTGTTTGTGTGCGTACTAATTTAGATATAAATAAAATATATCTGTTAAAAGAAAAAGACTCAAAGAAAACATTTCTTTGCAAAGGCATTCGAAAAGAAAAGTTTTACATTTGCCTCTACTGATATATATATATATATATATATATATATATATATATATATATATATATATATAGTTGAAAAAGTTTTCTTGTAATGTGTTTCGTCCTTTCGTAATTCATTGGACTAAATTTGTTATCGTGGTTCGACTACGCATGCGCACGACCGAGGGATGTTGGGAATTTTAAATAAAGGACTAAATGCATTACAAGAAAAAAAATTAACACTTTGTCATCTATTTTTCTCCAATATTGTTCTTGATATATAAAAGATATATCATTGTCACACACACACACACACAAGGGGGATACAATCCAGAGAGCTCAATGTAAATCCAGAGCACATAATTTAAATAAAAACAGACCACTTTAAGGTTCCATGTAATAAATTATTTCACCTCAGCCCTTTTAAAGGACTGCGGATTATCAGACTTTACTTCCAATGGTTGAAACAAAAAATGAAAAGAAATTTACACATTTTTGACGGGCCGTATTAAACATATGTAAATTAAGGAAGTGAGAGGGGACATGAGTGAGTTAGATATAATTTAAAATTTCTATTCTTTTATACTTAAAATTACTTGATGTCCAGACATTGACACATTTAAACGGTTAACTTAACGGAAGTTATATATTGATATAGAAGGGGTAGAGGAGAAAAAAATCCATAAAAAGAAAAAGAGAGAAGGAAGTCATGAGAGAAGGTGTCACTAATTTTCTTTGGAAAAAAAGCCTAGAGACAGACGCTGTTATTTTGTTTTACTTTGAAAGTGTTATTTTGGGGGTTCATAAAGATTATAATGTTTAATATAAATTTGAATGTCTAAATTGTCTACAAAGAATTTAATTTGAAGTTTGTTAGGGATTAATATATATATATATATATATATATATATATATATATATATATATATATATGCAACTCCCGCTGCTAAAAAATAATCGTTTAAAAGCGAATAAAGCCCTTACTATACAAAAAAAGAAAAAAAAGAAACCAGCCCTTAATAACATTAATTATGAACACGGCCACAGGTTACTGGCCTTATTTGGAAATTAAGAATTTTAAGAATATGTCTATTTTCACCTAATTTTATACCGCCAAAAATACTAATTATAACACCATTCATTATGTATGTATTACAGAAAATAATCCTTGAAAATGGGTAATTGTTTAATCGAAAGTAGAACCAGCTAATCTTTGCTCAATTTTTGATATTCCTTAAGTACGTGAAGAATATACTTCTAAGTGGAAAAACGATGAAAAATCAAAGTACGGGGTTATTTAAAAAGAATGAACCGATTTCATTATGCAATATTTTAATCAGGAAAAGCAATAGAAAACTTCAGCCAAATCGCAAATATTCTACTTACAATCAACTATTATTTTCTGTCTTACAAGTGTTCAATGTGGCCACCACCTGCAGAAGGGACAACATCAATGTGATAAGAGAATTTCTCCCAGACGCGTATCAGCATATCCCGATCTACTGAGTTGATTGCTGTTGTTATTCAATGTTTAAGGTCGTTGAGGTTAGTGGGTATCGGTGGAACATGAATGCGATCTTTTACGTATCCCCACAAGAAAAAAAAACATACACAGTGAGGTCTGGGGATCTCGCAGGCCAAATACAAAAGCAAGGTCTTGGGCCTCCTTCCGAACAATCCATCGCTGGAGCATTTCTTCGCACACGCCAGACATTGGATTGAGAGATGGCAAGCTCACGACTAGCTCGATTTGTGAACTTCCGTGGACTCCCCTCAAACGCAACACTGGTTCTAGCTACTTTTCCTCCGAAATTTTATTATGACGAAAAGAAAAAAGCATTTTTTTATTAAATTTGGTTTCATCAAAATATCCTCTTTTGGCCGTGATTATTGCAGCACAAAATGTATGAGGTATATTTTCGTCCTTTAGAAGGGTTTAATCGGGCTAAAGTTATGTTCTTATTGTTAGAATTATATTTGTGCAGGTGTCGAAGGGGAAGATGTAAATTTAAGCCTCGATTATAATTATCCATCGAGGGAAAACGTTGAAGATGTGGGTAAGCTTAATCTTAAGTCTTAATGTTTTTAATTATTATTATTTTTTTTTAATTTATTTATTTATCTATTTTTTATATTTTTTTTATTTTATTTATTTATGTTTTTTTTTTTTGCATCTTGCGTGTCTGGACACAAACCCTAGTAGATCACATTCAGTTTCCATACGTTTTCGGTTTTGCTTTATCGCTGTTGTTCTTAAATATCGCACATTGTCACAAAAGATGATCAGCCAAGAATGTTGAAATATTGTAAGAACTTGAACGCAAATTTACCGTTGATGATTTAGCAATCAGTGCACTTTCTATACATTTACGGATTTTTAAATTTCCTTTTCATTTAATCAAAAGACCATATATATATATATATATATATATATATATATATATATATATATATAAGATTGGTGCATAATTTTTGCAAGCGAGTTATTTGTTAATAAAAATTGCTGTATTGTTCATTTTTTTTTTTAATAAAAATATTATTTTATTTACAGGTTATAAAAATGCGTGTCGTTAATCATACGCTCCGGAATAATCATTTAAAAATTTTATGTTTCTTTTTTCATAAAATTATTGTTTAAAAAGCGTCTGATAATTATGCACCAACCACACACACACATATATATATATATATATATATATATATATATATATATATATATATATATATATATATATATATACATATAAGAATAAATATAGTTTTAAGGTGGGCTATATTTATGGGATAAAGTGCTCAATATCAGAGAGCGTATGTAAATATAAATATAAAAGTTAACATTGTAGTTAACACTCAGAGGCGACAGGCTGTTTCATGCACACCTTAAAACTATATTTCTTCATATATATATATATATATATATATATATATATATATATATATATATATATATATATATATATATCGTTATTTTAATCGTTAATTTACATTTTTTAGACGTACTCCAAACCTTTTTCAATAACACTTACCTATTGATATCAATTTTGATACAATAAGTTTCCCACCGTTAACCCCTAAGGAAGTAATGGTCGAAAGCCGCCTTGGTTCAAAAAAAAAATAATAACACTAAACAGTATTTGTTTAAAGCAATATCTGCATTCTGTGGTATTAAATTGTCACACACACACACACACATACATATATATATATATATATATATATATATTAATGCATGTTTCATTAAATAATATAGACAAGTTTTGTCTATCTATTTTAAGTAAGTTCCTTTCATATTGTCTGATAAGCTTAATGACATTATCATTGAAAGACGAAATGAAATCACTATATTAATACATGTTTTAATCCAATCTAAGTTTTCGGCTTACATAAGCCTTATCAAAGATGATAATTAATTAAAACAATATGCTTGGCTGCGTACACAATTCCGGAAAATTCTTGTTGAAAACACAACTATACGTAAACATGAAAACAATAAACAAAAATTCAAAATATCGTTAATACTTTTTATTATAAACAGAGCGTTTAATTAAATATTTGTATCTATAAAAAGAACTTATGAACATAAAAAATATCTTCATATATATATATATATATATATATATATATATATATATATATATGATGAATGTATGAAAACGTATAAAAAATGTTCAACTGGACTGAGTTTACGTTTACTTGTCATTCCTAAGTTACAAATCAGCAAGCACTCAGTCATACGTTCGGCCGTTAAGCTAAATTCTCTTTTGTACGTTGGGTTATTTTCTTAAATTCGTTTTTTGGATTTGTGCAGTAGGTATAAATGTCACCAGGTAAATGAAGTTTATGATGATAAAATATACTTGGTTGCTCTGGAATCACAAATACGGACACACATTTGGACCAGAACAATATTTGTTTTACATTGAGCTATGCATGGTCGCTTAAAAATAAAACAAATTAAAATGAAAATTACACAAACACACCAAGTTACATATCCACTTCTTTGTAATTTAGCTGAGCATAGAAAAAGTTTTGTTTAATACGCTCGAATTTACGAAAAATTTTGGCATACAAAAAAACAGAAGACATTAAAGTCCTGACTTTTCCCTTTCTTTTACTCTCTCTCTCTCTCTCTCTCTCTCTCTCTCTATATATATATATATATATATATATATATCTATATATATATATATATATATATATATATATATATATATATATATATATATATATCACATTATGAAATGGATAATGTCCGACAATTATTTTAAGACATATTTTTTTTATAGATACAAATATTTAAGTAAATGCTCTGTTTTTTTATAATAAACAGAGCATTTACTTAAATATTTATATCTATAAAAAGAATGTATAAACATAAAAATGCCTTGAAATAATTGTCGGACTTTGTGCATTTCATTATGTGTGACGTCATTTGTTTACATTTGGGTACGCTTTGAGCAAATATGAATGTACGTGAGAGATTCATGGAAGATTGAAGTTTAAAAAACAGTAAAATTGATCTTGCTAATCGAACGATCCTCTGTGGCCCAATCGGTTAACAGCACGTCAGGCTATATGACGGTTCCGTATAGGATACAGGTTCGATTCCGGTAAATGTTAATAATACTGTTTATTATAAAAAAACAGAGTATTTACTTAAATATGTGTATCTATAAAAAGAATGTATAAACATAAAAATGTCTTTATATATATATATATATATATATATATATATATATATATATATATATATATGGGGGCGCATGTGTGTGTGTTCCCAGATGTTTTTCTCATTTGCAGTTTAAAAACAAACTAATATATTACCTGCTTATATTTCACCCCCTAAATTTCCCTTTCATGTATGAACATAAAACATCCACAGCTTCTAACGATAAGCTGCATCCCTGTCCTCGGTAAGACGATAATCTACATCCGCGTCCTCGGTAAGACGATAAGCTACATCCGCGTCCTGGGTAAGATGATAAACAACATCCAACGGCAAGACCTCTGATCAGGAATTTTGAGGACCCTTTTAATTGCTGGTGTTCCCAGGTTCACCCTGAGAAGGGTGGTAGCACCTGTTAGAGTCCCAGCTATGGGCAAAGAGTGAACCCCAAATGTACCCTCAAACATTATAAACTATTTTAATTTATAGCGTGGTCAAAATAGGTTTTCCATCAGTTTATTTTGTAGTCTGTTCTCATTTCGTTAGTAAATGAAAATCTATCTATCTATCTATCTATGTCTATTCATATCTATCATTCTATCTATCTATCTAAATATCTCTATCTCTCCCCGATCTCTATGTCTTCCTCTACCTCTATCACTCTCTCACTCTCCATATCTTTACTTCTATTTCTCTATCTCTCTCCCTCCCTCCCCTTTCTTTATATCTATCTATCTATCTATCTATCTATCTATATATATATATATATATATATATATATATATATATATATATATATATCTCAACATCTCTATCTCTCTCTCTTCCTCTACCTCTATCACTCTCTCACCCTCTATATATCTACTTCTATTTCTCTATCACTCTCCCTCTCCCCCTCTATCTATCTATCTATCTATCTATCTATCTATCTATATATATATATATATATATATATATATATATATATATATATATATATATATTTGAAAAAAATATTACCAGTAATAAAAATCTTGTCGGCATTAAATAACCCATTGAACTTGATATGCCGTAAAACAAACCAATACCAAACCAATACCAAACCAATACCAAACCAAAAACTCCACAAGCAGACGAATACAAACTGATTTTCGTATTGTCTTTTTCAGATGGACTTTGTTGGAAAAGGATCATCGTGTCGTTGTTTCTGGCTATATATGTTTGTAGCAAATCTTTTTCTTACTTTAGAAAGTCATATCATCATTGAATGACGATTTTTTCTCTTCAAAGGAAATATTAATAAATTCATTGGTACACAGCTGCAGACTGACATTTTTCGCCGTCGTCCGGGGTAAGACGATAAACTACGTCCAACAGCAAGGCCTCTGATCAAGAGGTTTCGAGCAGCGTGCGATCACCTCTTAATTGCTGGTGTTCCCAGGTCCACCCTGACCAGGAATGGTAATACCTGTTAGGGTCCCAGCTGTGGGAAAATAGTTAACCTCCAAACTGGGATCAAACCACTATGAAAGTTTCAAAATAGATTTTAATACCAGAAAAACTTTGTAAAAAAATTATTACCAGCAATACTTTTTGGAAAAAAATATTACTAGCAAAACATTTTGCAAAAAAAAATTTACCAGCTATACATTTTTTCAAAAAAAATATTACCAGTAAAGGGAAATTATTACCAGAAATAGATTTTTGAAGGAAAAAATATTACCAGCAATACATTTTTGGAAAATAATATTACCAAAAATGAAAATTTTGTCGGCATTAAATAAACCATTGAGGTTGATATGCCGTAAAACAAAACAAAACAAAACAATATATATATATATATATAGAGATAGATAGATAGATAGATAGATAGATAGATAGATAGATAGATAGATAGATAAAAACATTACCAGCAATAAAAATTTTGTCGGCATTGAATAACCCATTGAGGTTGATATGCCGTAAAACAAACCAAACCAAACTGTTGCCTCAAGTTTTCTCCTCATCTTTGTCTATATGTAATATGTGTTCACAAACCCGTTCTTCCAGGATTATCGGACTGGTCTCAGATTAACAAATATCCCTCTTGAAAACCTTAAACCAAAATTACATAAAGCTCTATTTTCCGATCAGCATTGAATCTTCTTTTATGAAACTAATGAATTATTTACATTATTAACACGCAGACTATTATCCCCATATGTTTTTGTTATCACAACGTTTCGACCGTTATACTCTCTGACCTTCATCAGATGTCTGTCCATCCAGAGTTTTGAAATGGACACTATTTAATTTACGTGGTAGATTATTCTCCTTCCGCGTCTGTTCATAGATAGTGATAATTCCGCGTCCCAGAAAATCAGACAGAAACTAAAGAAATTAAAATTTCAAGACCCTTAATCCAGGAGGGGTCCAGAAGCAACTTCTTTTTAAATGGGTTGAAATACTGAAGGTAAATCATAGAATATACTCTTCTACTCATTTCGGGTCTCCCCAAAATGTCTAATTGGTAAAATTTCAAATTTTTCTCGACTTTTTGCAGCGCTCCAATCACTGGATTTATGGTTCCACTGAGTTCGGCCAATTCTTTTGATAGTCTATATTTTGGCAGTTAGATCTTCGAATACTTGGATGTTATGCAGAGTAGCAGTTCTGAAGACCAGGTCTTAGGGAGAAATTATAATCATCAAAAAAAAAAAAACATCTGAAATCTTGCTTGCAGATTTTAACACCGAATGTCAGAGGATCTTTTCTGTTAATTCACCCCAAAATAAATAAAATTCACACCAAATTCTCCCAGAGAGATGACTTTCCATTGCACTCCGGTTGGGTTGACCTTTGCAATGACCCCAAATGTGGCTGAATTGGCTGATCTATTTCTAAGTGTGTGGGGTCTGTATTCGCACTCACTTCGATAAACAAGCTTCTTTTTTTTTTTTAAATTGTAAAAAACTATTTTAAGTACCTTGAATATCATGCGCATTTACGAAATCTGAATAACTTTCTGATTTTTGGTAATTTTTCATTCTGAAAATTGGAGTTGTTACGAAGCAGGCTAAACAATTTTTTATTTGCGATTTATCATTTCAAAAGAGTACCAAAAATTTAATAAAAAAAAGACCCAAAACAACTGAAAGGTGTTGTTTGAGCGTTTGCCTTGGAAGTTTAAATTGAAAAAAAAAACATCACAAGCACACAAGAACTTTCTTCATACATGAAGAAATGTGTAGGACATTTCTTGGTATTTGTATAGTTCCACATGGCAGCTGGGTTCATAAAACATTGTTACCATCATTACAAAATGCTGATGAAATGCAGTAAATGGCAATCCCATTAAAATTGGATACCATCAGTAGTGTGATAAAGCGTCCTGCCGAGATATAAATGGATGTGGGGGTTGATTTAATTTTAATATTTATAATTTCTTGGGGCGAATTAATATTTTCGGTAAGTAACTTCACATTATTTGGGGTGAATTAACAGAATAGATCCAATTCAGATTTTCGGGACACATATGACCTTCGACTAATCTGCTGTAAAATAACCCCATTACGAAAGTTAACCACAGTTACCAAGACGCTTGTAGTAAGAGACTTACAGTTGTCATATTTTGAAGGCCTGTATCATGTCATTCTTCATTATGGTCTCGAGGTCCTTTCAAAGGTACCAAGTTCCTTTGAATCTGGTTCTTGGTTGTGAACGGCGGGCCATATCAGTTCAGGATTCATTTAGCCCTGTCACTGTGTATGACAACCTGACCAATCTTATTGTTTTTCCAAATCTGCCATCCATCCATGATGTCGTATGAAATGCCATATTGACATATGTTTACTTTTGCCTTGGTACAAATTATTCACAAGTAAATAATACGTCAAGCCATAGCCGTTCCATTTACTAAGGTTTTGTTATGCTACTTGAAGGACTCAGGCAATAACTGAATGCATGAATAGGTCTAGCTCTTTACCTGTTTTACAAGTGGAACTGATAGTCACATTACGTTACAAATAGTCGTATTGAAAGTAACAAACAGTAATACAAATTGAACTAAGACAAATATGACAGACGATTGCGTGAGGCATGCCGGGAACAGAAGTTTTATATTTTTTATTGTTTTATTTTTATTTTCCTTTTATTTCTCGGTTATTTGCATCGGCGGCAGTGAAACCTACACCGATATCGAATTCTTAGTTATTTGAACAAGAGGGAACTTAAGCTCAAATTTTGTCGGGGACAAAAGAAAAAGCAGAAAAGAGAGAAAAGCTGAGAAAAAGACGTGTTGTCTATTGTAAAAAGTTGGTTAAAAAAAATGTCCGTTTATTAACAGTAGAAAATTTTTTATTGACAATTCTTCTCCATTTCTCGTACAAACACCGCATTCTTTCTACCTACTTCACTATCACACGCACTATTTCTTCCAAATATACATATATATATATATATATATATATATATATATATGCGTGTATGTGAATGTGTGTGTGTTTGCATATATATATATATATATATATATATATATATATATGCGTGTATGTGCGTGCGCGTGTGTGCGCTTTTGCATATATATACATATATATATATATATTTGTATATATATATATATATATATATATAGCGTGTTTGCATATATATATATGCGTGTATGTGCGTGCGCGTGTGTGCGCTTTTGCATATATATACATATATATATATATATTTGTATATATATATATATATATATATATAGCGTGTTTGCATATATATATATGCGTGTATGTGTGCGTGCGTTTGCATGTATATGCCTATATATATATACATATATATATATATATATACATATGTATATATATGCATATATATATACATATGTATATATATGCATATATATATATATATATATAGCGTGTTTGCATATATATATATATGCGTGTATGTGCGTGCGTGTGTGTGTGCGTTTTCATATATATATATATATATATATATATATATATATATATATATAACGTTGAACAAGACTGTCAGGGTACTTTTCTTTCTGGACTTAACGGAAGTAAAACATTTTTCAAAAGTTCATTCGTTCTGAACTTTTTCGGCTAAACTGTCAGCCATTTTCAACAATTATTTTTTGTTCTATTACATTGTGTGAGTGCCATTGTAGGCGGTATAAAGGTTGCTGGCAGTAGACATATTATTAATTTCCAAATACGGTCAATATATCCTAGCCGTGTTCATACTTTATTTTATTATGGGTTGATTTCTTATTTCTCTGTCTCTTAAATGTTTTTGTTTTTTTTTTTGTTTTTTGTTTTTTTGCAGTGGGAGGTACGTATAGGCAACTGTGTTCCCAAAGAAAAAAAATCATGAATAATTTCGTCTGTAGACACTAGCACTCGCCCTTCAAGTCGACTGAACCAGAATTAATCATAAAAGCTAGACTGATAGTTGATGCAAAACTCGTACATTTGTCATAGACATCTTTAGGCATTCTTTTAGCTAGAATTTGGTCAATGACAATACTTTTTGTCTAAACCACTTTACAAATCAACCGAAACATTTTCAGGCATCGTTTGGCGTTCATGATAAGCCGATTTAATCAGCTTAAAAATGGCATAAAATATCCGCATTTCTTTCATAAAATGAAGAATTTCTGCAGATCAGAACAATGGTTAGGCAATCTCATCTCGCGCCGTCAAACCTCATTATGGTGAACTACTACGATGTACTTTGCGCTTGACCAGATTCTTAAACCCTTTTTAGTTGACTCTCACTTTGCCCTCCAGCCCTACTCGAGACAATGGACACACATTTGTTTCTTAGATTATATCTCTTGTTACTGAACACTTTATAATAACTGACAAAAGATGGCCATTTACCTTTGGGCTTTGCTTCAAGAGAAAATTCAACTTCCTTAAACACTTAAACCAGTTTTGCCCTGACTATTGCTTCTGTTATGTATTTAGAGATTCTTCATATAATATAAAGAGAAAAATCTTCAATGTAATTGTCCCTGACATTGAATTTTGGCTTCAGTAGCTTCCCTGTGCTTTTTTCTATAAATAATTTCATGGTAATTCTTCTGTTGAGCTTTCCTCTTTGGTACTTGTACTATACGAGTTTAAGATTAGTACTAGATTGCCTCATCTCATCATTTTACAGTTGAATTGGCTAGATGTAACCGTAAGTTCTATGCCAATAGTTTCTTCTATCACACCTCTCATTTGTGGGACTCTCTTTCGGATTCTTTATTTCCAGGTTATTTCGTTCTTGACCTGGAATATCAGCTTGGTTCACTGTGTCTTGCCAGACAATTTTTCTCATCAGAATCTATCTTACACATTTATAAGTCTATCATTCGTCCATGCATTGAATATTGCTTTCACATCTGGCCTGATGCTTCTGCTATGCACTTAGATATTCTTTATAAAATAGAAAGATGAATCTGCAATGTTATTAGTCCTGAACTGGCATCTCGGCTTCAATCGCTTACACATCGCTCTAACGTAGCTTACCTATGACTTTTCTAGAAATATTCCCATGGTAATTGTTTCTTAGATTATATCTCTTGAGAATTTAAAACAGCTTCTAACCTAACATTTTATCATAACTAACAAAAGATGGCTATTCATCTTTGGGCTTTACTTCAAGAGAAAAATTCCTTTAAAATCAATTTTGCCCTGATTATTGCTTCTGCTATGCATTTAGAGATTCTTGATATAATACAAAGAGAAAAAAAACCTTCAGTGTTATTAGCCCTGACATTGAATGTTGGCTTCAGTAATTTCCCTGTGCTTTTTCTATAAATAATTTCATAGTAATTCTTCTTATGAGCTTTCCTTTTTGGAATCCAGAAACGAGTTCCACGAGTAAGAAGTGCGAGAAAAGAATCTATTACAATAGAACCTACTGTTACATCAAGCTATTTTAAGAGTAAAACAATGAGGCCTAGTTGTCAGTCAAAATAAAAGCTTTGAAATTTATTCTATTTATTACAGAATAATTTCCAGAAAGTTCAATAAATTCTCATAATTATTTGTTTTTTTTCTTTTTTATATATAATCAGCAATTTTTTCACACGTGTTCCTAAACATAACATAAAAACTTCGTTTGTATAAAAATGATCTAACACACTATATGAATAATTGCCGATTAGATAACATCATGTAAAAACGTCCCTAAGAAAGAAAATCCTACTCTAAATGCAGAAAATTTCTCACTCCCTTTGGAGGAACCTTTCCTTAGTTGACCTCCACAACTTCTCATCTCTAGTCATACTGGACCATCTGGCGCCGATGTATCGGTTCAGATCGACGCACCATCACCCATTTGGTCACTCTCTAATTCTTTTCCACTAGCTTGGTTTCCCCTCTGAGACAAGTGACGTGGCCAGTCCGTCTTTGTTTATCCTTCTTCATGGTTTCATCCTGGGTCTGACGATAAACTACATCCGCGTCCTGGGTAAGACGATAAACTACGTCCAACAGCAAGGCCTCTAATCAGAAGGTTTTGAGGAGCGTGGAACCACCTCTTAATTGCTGCTGTTCCCAAATTCACCCTGCCCCGGGGATTGGTAGCACCTGTTAGGGTCCCAGCTATGGGCAAATAATTAACCCCGAAACTGAGGTAAAAAGCATTTTGAAAGTTTAAAAATTGGTTTTAATACCAGAAATACTTTGTCAAGAATTATTACCAGAAATAGATTTTTGACAAAACAAAAATATTACCTGGAAAAAGTTGTCGGCATTAAATCACCCATTGATGTTGATATGCGGTAAAACAAATCAAACCTTCTTCATGCTTTCATTTATATCTTTTTCTCCTGTCTGCTGTCGTACTCAGGTGTTGCCTTTTTTTTCTGTCACGTAAGATGATGGCAAACAACCACTTTAGAAAACATTAAACAAATTTGACGTCAGCAATTAACGTCCTTTTGAGGTAACGTCTTTTAAGCAATATATATTAATAAATCAAATTTAACAGAAAGAAAGAAAAGTACTTAACTATTAACTAATATTAGTGATCCATTATGGTAGTAAATACTAGACAATATCCTCCCAGATGAAGAAGAAACTTGCAGCAACAGAAATGTGGTTCTACAGAAGGATGATGGGAATACCATGGAACGAACATGTGAGCAATGATGAAGTTTTAGAGAATATTGGAAAAAAATGACACTTATCCTTAATATCAGGGAGAGACAATTGAAATCTTTTGGTTACATGATGCGGAAAGAAGGTTTGGAAAATCAGATACTCACAGGACAGATTGAAGGCAAGAGGGACAATGGAAAACGACACATAACCTACCTGGCGAATTTGTGTAAATCGATGATGATATATGGTCTAGGAGAAATTACAGAAAGACAAATTTTATTAAGAACTACAAAGGACAGGAAATTGTGGAGAGCCGTAATCGCTAACGTCCTGAAGGGACACTTCACATAGAGGAATAAGCTTGTATAATTAAATGGCGGAACAGGGTTTGGGAGAAATAACAGAAAGACAAAATTTACTAAGAACTACAAAGGACAGGAAATTGTGGAGAGCCGTAATTGTTAACGTCCTGAAGGGACACTGCCCATGAAGATCAAGCTTGAGTAAATGGTTGGCGTAACAGGGTTTTGGACAAATAACAGAAAGACAAAATATATTAAGAACTACAAAGGAGAGGATACTGTGGAGAGTCATGATCGCGAATCTCCTGAAAGTGCACGGCACGTAGACGAAGAATGAGCTTGTTTAAATGGATTGCGGAACAGGGTTTAGGAGAAAGAACAGGGTATTGTGGAGAGCCATTATTATCTAGATCCTGAACGGTCAAGTCATAGAAGAAGAAGCCCCTGATGAGAAAATAAAGTCATAGATATTATCATTTGGGTAGATAAGTGTTTGAACATTTATTTTATTTGATTACTGTTAATGTTTTATTTTTTATTTGTAGACTTTACTAACAAAAACTACTTATCTCCGACATTGGCCGACATTTTCTTTTTCGTTTTGTTTTTGTTTTTTTGTCTGTGAAAACAATTTTTATTATAACTATTACAACTTAAATTTTATCGAAGTCTTTAGAACAGAATCTACAAAACACAAAACTCGTTCGTTCAGAGCGACTTAATTTCGACCGTTACATTCAAATGGGGGAGAGCTGTCTAGTTCAAACATAAGACATTTTGGTTCAAATCGTTGTGGCGGATCTGGCATAATCCCAGCTCAAAACTTTCTGAGAGAAGAAAAATTAACTTGAAATTAGGGCAAGATTTTTTTTTCTGACTTCAAAGTCTTTCTTCTTAAAGGTGGGACTTAAGCAGCCCAAATCAACTGATGTCGTATCAGGAATCAAACCAAACATTTTGTTTCTTGATTTCTGTTCCTTTTCGATTGCTTCCTCTGTAAATCCATTTAACCTACCAAGATCGAAAACATCTGGGACCTCCAACAGCAATCAACTACAGGTCTACTAATATTAATCATATATATATATATATATATATATATATATATATATATATATATATATATATATATATATATATATAAAGCGTTCTGCGGTGGTGGGACGTATTCAACATTTGTTAATTTTGCGGCAATACGGGCTTAAAAGTTTCAGGCAGTTTTGATCAACATTTCTTTTCATGGTTTTCCGTAAGGAATTGTAAATATATGACTACTTTACACTTAAGTAAAATAATAACAATAATATTTATTAAGAATTTCTTACACGAAATATCAAGCTTTTATGCATTTAGTTAAATAACAAATAAATAAAATTAATATAAAGTTTGATACTATATTCGATTTGTGGTTAGGTATCTTTTATTTTCTCCTTTCTTACTGGCAGCATTTTAGAATATTTTGGCTGCAATGCTAAGTTTCCTAAGTTGAACAAATTGGAGCTATTTCGTTTACGCTTTGTTACCACTCTTTGCCATTGTTCTTTTTAGATTGCTTGATTTCTTTGATGGACAATAGCAAAATTCTGAAATTTAGAATGATCGTATTTAATTTCAAAAATAAAGCCTGTAAAAAGGAATAATTTAAATTAATATACGACCCAAAATAAAACGCTTTTGACAAAAAAAAAACCCTTAATGATTTCACTATAATTATGTGACAATAACATAATGATATTCCGCAGATAAATCTACGGTTTATGTTACCTCATCTCGTTGCAGGTTTACGAACTACAAACTTAAATTGAGTTTAAAATATTGTGTAATCGGCTCTAATTTTTTGTACAATACTTGAATATGATATATAATTTGCAGTGAAAAAAGTAATTTTCGATTTTTGCTTAATAGGCCCCTCCTCCGCTGAACGCGTTATATATATATATATATATATATATATATATATATATAGCGTGTCCATAAGGTTCGTGTGCACTTTTAAAAAAAGTTTTATTGAAATTTTATTGAAGTTTCCACATGTCCTCCATTATTAGCAATACAAAGGGTAATACGATTTTGCAGTTCACGGAAAACATTTGCCAACTGACTTACAGTAATATCTGAAATCACATTTGTTATTTTAGCTATACTTAAAACGAGGTACATTAAACTTTATAACATTTTTACAGATAATTTACAATGTAACAGACAAAACTGGAGGGAAAATAATAACAGCAGAGGCAAAAAAGAATCTTGAATATGGCTATAGAAATGGCCGAAAGCTTTTGGGACAATAAAAATTAAAACAATTTTTATATTTCTTATATCCTACAAAACGGTAAAATACTAGGATGCTGTAAAAGCTTAATAAAAAATTAATTCAATCTTCTTTGTCGGCCGAATTCAATGAAAGATGTTTGACTTTACTGTCAATATATATATATATATATATATATATATATATATATATATATATATATATATATTTGTGTGTGTGTTGTTATATTTCTTAAAATTTGCTACATTGATATGGGGAAAATGCTTAATATTGTAGACATTTTTGTATAAATATAAACAGTATAGACATAGGAATCAATACTTCATGGTAAATGTCAAGTTCACGTCTCAAGTGATCATATAAAATGGATGATTATCTGACATCATGCAACTAACAGTCACCAAGCCGTGTTGATTTCTATATCCACACTATTTATACAACTATATATAAGAAATTTAAATATACATGATATTTTGTGTCGGTGCAAGATTTTTTCTAACAAAAATTTAATAAAGAAACGGCTTGTATCTCTATCTATAAAAGGCAGGATGTGTGTGTGTGTATGTGTGTGTATGTGTGTGTGTGTGTGTGTGTGTGTGTGTGTGTGTGTGACGAATGCACGGTCGCAATTTTCGACGGATTTGCATCAAAATTTACATGCACATGCTCCAAGTTAGCGGGAAGGCCAAGACCGACTTTGCATTTCCCAACTCCCATCGATAGTGGAAACAATCGATTTTTTCATGCTTCTACGGCAGTTTTCATGTACTTTTCGGCCATTTTCTACTGGCCAGAGTTGGAGCCTATAGCTGGCTGCCGCGAATAGGTAGGAAGATTCTATTGGCCAGCGTGAGAGCCAACAGCTGACTAACACGAATGTTAACTAGCATGCAAACAAAATCGATAGCTGCCTTCGTCAGAAGTGGGAAAAATTTTAATCTGCATGGCACTTTACTCCAGTTGGCTCATTCGCTTGCTTAAACTCAACGTTGATTCTGATTCGGCAGAACTGGATTGGGTGTGAAAAAGTATTTGTTGTTAACATTCTTTTTTTCGTTCGGTTTTTCCAGTTACGAGTCCTTTTTCTAAAGCTGATCGTTTTGTGTTCATTTTGTTTAGTTCTGTTTTCGTAACAGATTTAATGTTTAGTATAGAGCTTAGAAAAAATTCGCTGTGTGAGTAAGGCATGTAGCAACATCAGCACGGCAAAGGGTACTCCTTTAAAGGCAAGAAAGGACAAAAATATTTTAAATCAAGTGATAGCGATTGCTGTATGAGTCGTACAATTTTTGAATCAAGCACGGGCAACGCCAGGCCATGCTGATAGTTACTACTACTGTTTTTGTTTAGTTTCAAGCACGGCCAACGACGGGTCATGCTGCTAGTATTTTAATATTTATTTATAGAAATACAAAATGATGTTTTGTTTTTTTACGGCTAATATGCACGTTTCTTTTTTACATATTGGTTGAATGCATTTTTCAACATTCACATCTACATCACTTCGAATAATCAATAAAAACCTTTCTTCTAAACACATTTTAAATTTGAAAAAGGTTATAAAAACTTAGACTGAACTTGTCAATATTATTCAACCAAACATGTTTGAAAGAATTCTTGCTACCTAATACACCTTTGATATATATATATATATATATATATATATATATATATATATATATATATATATATATATATATTAGAAAGATAGTGTGAAGCCAGACATGCTGTCAGTCAGTGGAAAACTAAAAGAAAAGGCATTTAAGGCAAGCAATCTTTGTCATAATATCAGTGATATTGAATTAATAGGATTAATACAAATATCTAATTTAGCACTTAGCTGAATGTTAGTTTCAGCATTCTGACACTGATATCTCCTGACGAGTGGACTGGGCGACTGCTGTAGTTTCCATTTACGAAACTCTAGAATATTGAAAATTAGTCAGCTGTCACACATTTTTATATTTGCATTAATCCTATATATATAATAATAATAATAATTATTATTATTATTATTATTATTATTATTATTATTATTATTATTATGCTAGTAATAGTTGGTTAAAAAAAACTCGTATAGCACAACTTGTAAGTCTATCAAAACAAATTGGTACAAATTGTTACATTTATCCCTGCTTTATTTAGTGTATTGAGCACTCCACCTTTTAGCTTTATTATTCGTTTGGGGTTTTGTCTTTGGACTAAAATCTTAAGGCACTGGACTTAGGATTTATTTCATTTATACATATCTATATATCTCTATATATCTCTCTCTATATATATTTTGTCCTTCTTTGTAATCTGTTTCATTTGATCCTAATAGTCACGCTTGGAGCAGCCATGATGTTTTGGGCCTGTACTGCGTTCACTGTTAAGGATTTAGCGCGGGAATCTGTCGCAGTTCATGCAGATTATATGGCTTGTCCAACGAAAGTGTTGTTTGATAAGAGTGTACTTCTGTACTGCTGCTTTGAGCTTTCTCAAGGACTGCGAATTGGAAGGTATAATCCTTCCATTTAATATTCATAACTGATCCGAACTTTTGCTGATGGAATCGCTCAAGTTTCTTAATGTCTCAGCTGTACAGGTTTATATTTCGCACCCGCCGATTAAGCATTGTAGTAGCAATAATATTAGTCGCAGCAATACTAGTCTTAGCCGTAGTTGTAGTATGACATGTGACCTGATAAGGATCTTAACCCTGAATGACGTCAGACGCTTTTGAATATTTATCCATGGGAAAAAATCGGATCAGTTACCTGCTCTTGGCCTTATGGTATGAGAGACGCTTGTCTGCCTCCACTTTAGGATAAACATATCACTTAGTTACGCTTATAGATATGGGTCCCAATTTAGGCCTTCATTTTTTTTGTCTGATTTAATTTTGAGGAAGGAAGGACATTTCAATTAGTTGTTGCAGACAAGTCAAATTCATTGCTAGGAACAAACTGAAAACAGATTTTGGAACAAAAAACAGCAACGAAAAATAAAATGTCCGACGACAAGTCTGGAAGGGGTTGCTCAGGAATTTTTTTACAATTGTAATCAAGTATATATATATATATATATATATATATATATATATATATATATATAACTGTGTACTTAGGTAGCAATCGCTCTTTTATGCAAGTTTCGTTATAGACGACTGACAAAACCTACCAAACACCTTCCGCTACATATTCATTGATAATACATATATAATAGCCTCATACACATGTAAAAATGTATAAAAATAATGAAAGCATTATTAACAAAAAAAACTGTGAACCCAATTACGAGTCCTTTTTTAAAGCTGATCGTTTTGTGTTCATTTTGTTTAGTTCTTTTTTCGTGACAGATTTAATGTTTAGTATAGAGCTTAGAAAAAATTCGCAGTGTGAGATAGGCAAGAAGTAAGGCATGTAGCAATATCAGGACGGCAAAGGGCATTCCTTTAAAGGCAAGGAAGGCAAAAATATTTTAAGTTTTTGAATCAAGCTCGGGCAACGCCGGGCAACGCCGGGCCATGCTGCTAGTTTATGAATAAATACTTAATAGCTTTCTTGCATTACATCATTTATAACATTGATGGTATTATATTTGAAATTAATAACACTGGGAAAGGCATTAATTCAATTTTACCTGCTGTCTAATACATTTCCAGTGCAGTATCTGCATATTCATGGGTAGCAGATATCCTGTGAAAATTTTTAAACTGATCGGTCTTCTTCTGGCTGTCTGTCTCTGAGTTTGAGACGGTGACGCGTACTACGATATGGTTCAATGTGCTGAAAAAAAATCCTGTGCGACATCACACTTGACACAGAGACGCAGGCGTTCTCATTCTGTCCAAATAGTGAGTTGCCCGATTGAGAGTTTTACGAGGTTGAACATACATTTCGGATGATTGCTGCACACAGTGAACGTCACGTGTCGTTGAGTCTTCGATTTTGACAACTGAGAACGCCAGGATACATTCCGGATTGTCACGTGCTAAAAACACTCGGGAAGATCGACACATTGTAAAGGGAGAAGTGGTCCAGCTCGCAAAATGACCTTCCTACGACGTTTGTCTTAAATTCAAAGTCTCTAATTCACATTATGCAAATATATATATATATATATATATATATATATATATATATATATATATGTATTGTGTATATTTAGGCAGCAATTTTTCATTGAAGCCGAAAACTTAGATTGGATTTAAACATGTATCAATATGGTGATTTCCTTTTGTCTTTCAATGATAATGTTATTAAGCTTATCAGACAATATGAAAGGATCTTACTTAAAATAGAGAGTGAAAATTTGTCTATATTATTTAATGAAACACGCATTAATATATATATATATATATATATATATATATATATATATATATATATATATATGACAATTTAATACCACAGATTGCAGAGATCGTTTTAAACAAATACTGTTTAGTGTATTTTTTTTTGAACCAATGCGCCTTTCGACCATCACTTACTCAGGGGTTAACGTGCGGCACCTCGAGGTAGTGTAAACAATTACGAATGAGTAGTGAGTTCGATCCTCACTGGGTGCCCCTTACTTTCGGCCTTGTGCCACATCCAAGCTACGCTTGGAAAATTACTACTCAGGGGTTAACGTTAGGAAAATTATTGTATCAAAATTGATATAAATAGATAAGTGATATGGAATATATATATGAAGAAATATAGTTTTAAGGTGTGCATGAAACAGCCTGTCGCCTCTGAGTGTTGACTTCAATGTTCACTTTTATATTTATATTTACATACGCTCTATCTCTGATATTGAGCACTTTATCCCATAAATATAGTACACCTTACATCTATATTTCTTCATATATATATATATATATATATATATATATATATATTCGCTGTAATAAACAAACTCTAATGTATTTGTTAAAATCGTACACGCTCAATTTCAAACAATAAAAATCAAACATGTAGAGGGATTTTAAACACTGACCGGAACACTACCACGGTTTCTACTGCCAAGGACTTGTGGGATAGCATTGTATGTATGTATGGACGTCGCTTCTAACAGAGGCTTTTAAATTGACCCCCTAGGCCATCTTCTCGATTTTTTCTTTCTTTTTTACAATTCATACTTTAATTTCTGTTTTTTCCCCTTTTCGCAAAAAAACATGTTTCTTACCATCTCCTGCTTAAAAAAATCCCTCTCAGAATCTCTTCGAGTCATCGTCCTAAATCACTTATTCATATTTTATGGAGGTACACTCTCTCTCATTCTCTTGCACACTCTCTTTCTCTTTCTCTCTCTCTCTCTATCTCCTCTTTTTTTCCAGCTTACTCTTTTCTGCCTCACTTAATCTGTCACTCTCTCCTTTTCACGCCTCAAAACCGCTTGTTTAATATCTACGCATGCGCATAGCCATGAGGAAGTAATTTTCTTCACTTGGCTATGTAATAATGGCAGAAGGACTCCAACGTTTCCACTGCACCACGTCGCTGGCCTCTAAAAGGGTAGATTTCAGTTAATTGTATTTAGTATATTTTTTTTACCTGACTTCCTTTCACTCTGCTGCCTCTGTTCAGTTTGTCTACTGTTATATATTCGTCATGATCAATAGCAGCTGTTGTCAAAACGAATATGCTTAATTTAACTTTCATGCAAATACGTCTTAGCGACAGGATAAAACCCACAAGAACATTAACACACACACACATACACACACACACACACACACAGGTATATATATATTAGTCATCTCCAAACAGAAAACATTCGGTATTCATTGATGAAACAATGCTAATGTCAGTCAAAATGAAAATGAAATCTTTCACTTAAAACAGTTTTACAAGAACAAAATCTGTCTATATCTCTGAGATGAGGTATTATTATTATTTACATTATTTACATTATTCGGACGGTTATCTTCATCTTCATTGCCATATTCAAAACGTTTCGGCCGTTCTATGCTCCAGTCTTCTTCAAATGATTAGAATTTTGTATCGAACCCTTTATTTCGTTCACCGGGATAGGTTGTTCTTGTTCTACATGCCATTCCTCTTCTGGATGTCTCAGTTATTTCCCTTTAACTCAACTCTCCAAGTTTTTTGTTTACCGCTGGCATGGTATTGAACTCACAACTCTTTAGTTTTAATCACTAATACGAAAACTTAAGGAATCAATAGATATGCTAGGCCACAAAAATCCCCTGAGCCGACCAAGCATAGAAATGAATACAATATGGGAACCAGTAATAAGGAGTGCTAGAGAAAACAATGGACAATAACAAAAATTGCAATATAAGCTCTGGTAAAACAATGATTAATAACAAAAATTGCAATATGAGCATAGGTAAAAAATGTTTACCGAGACATTAGATTTATAAAGCCTAGAAATTCATACACAGATGTCCTTAAGGACACAGGGCCCAGTAGATGAAGACGGTGGTTAGATCCAATGACTGGGATTTCAAAATTTTTGAAAAAAAGAGAAAAGACTAAAATGTTTGAGTCGCCCAACATCACAATGCCAAAAACAAACAAACAAAAAAAAACTAATCGAATAAAATAAGAAAATACGTCAAGTGCTCAATACTAAGTAGAGCAAAGTATAAAAAAAACTTAGTGAGCCAGAATCAAACTCACATAATCTCACCTAACGGATTTTCAGATCGAACTAAAGACTCCTTAGATGAAACCTTGGTAGGTAGTTTTCTGCCTCACTAGGGTTTGATATATATATATATATATATATATATATATATATATATATATAATCTTATAAATGTAAGTAATTATACTTGTCTGGAAAAACCATAGGTGTTTTGGCCTGTAAATGAAGAAACCAATGCACAAGGAAAAATAAGGGATAAAAAAGAAAGAACTGAGAACATGAAATTCAGACGAAAAAAATCGACCAGAATCCAAGCTCAGAGTCCAAAGGAAAAAAAATACCCCCGACACGAAGAAAGTAAAATAACTAACCAAAGTGCTCAATACACTAAGTAGAGCAAATCTAACTATGAACCTAAAGAGCCAGGCAAACCTACCTAGGTTTCACTTACACGGATCGTCGGTATATATATATATATATATATATATATATATATATATATACCCTACAGGTGTGGTCAGGATTTGTATATTGAATTTCCTGATGGGTAATCTTCTCTCGGTTAAAAGACTGTTACGTCGAAATCTTCTTATCCTGTAATGCTAGAGCAAACTGTCCGAAATGATGAACTATTTTTTAGGAATTTTACATTCTGATATTGAACACCCTTCCCCGATAAATATGGTACATTTAAAGTAACCCGCGCGCGCACACACACACACACACATATATTCATTGAAATGTACCATATATATATAAATATGTGTGTGTGTGTATATATATATATATATATATATATATACAGATAGATAGATAGATATTAGGTTGGTGCAAAAATAATGACGTAATAATGTCGTTTTTTGACGTATTTTTAACGTCAAAAAACGACATTATTACGTCATTATTTTTGCACCAACCTAATAGATAGATAGATAGATAGATAGATAGATAAAACAGGTAGATAGATCTTGCTTTAAATGTACCATATTTATCTAAGAAGGATGTTTATATATATATATATATATATATATATATATATATATATATATTGAACACCCTTCTCCGATAAATATGGTAAGTATTAAGTATGGGAAGCCGTTGGTATAAACCAACGGCTTCCCATACTTAATATTTCTCGTTTTCACTCTCACGTGGTCACGTGTGAATTCTCGAGCTACGACGCCTTTTCGCTTCCATGTCTCGTATCCACGAGTTAGTCGTTCCTTTGAAATTTTTCATGCAACAAAAACAGACTATCATTATTGTTTCGTCCGTGTATTGGTTGATATATTGAAAAGTAATTGTCATCTTTGATAAGATAATGGCTTATGTAAGCCGGATGCTTAAATTAGATTTAAACATGTATCAAGGGCGCTGAATAGGGAAGTCATCAGAAACCGCCGTCAGAGCGTCAAAGATGTCGACAACAGCGTGGAAATGTCGCCATGTGCGGTAAGAAAGACTTTGAAAGAACTAGGCTATCCAAGAAAAGTTGCAAGAAGCCCTTGATTTCAGATGTTAACAGGAACAAGTGTATGGACTGGGCGAGAGATTTCGAAAGCAAAGGCTATGAATTTTGGCAGAATTTTCTGGCTTTAGATAAACTGCAAAAAAAAAATCGCATCATTCTCCATCCAATGATCTTTACATAAGAGAAAATAGGGGAGAGAAAGAGGTTTAGATAGAGCACAATGCCAGATAGATACAGGTATTAGCATAGGGAAACAGATATTGTATATAGATAGAATGAGATTTGGGCAGATTGTAATAAAAAGAAAGAGAAAATGGAGAGGAGGGGAGAGTGAGTTAGATGGAACATAATATTAGATAGATAGATAGATAGATAGATAGATAGATAGATAGATAGATAGATAGATAGATATTAGCATAGTGAAATAGATATATAGATAGAATGAAATTTGAGCGGATTATAATATATAAAAAAAGAGGTGGAGAGAGCGGAGCGTGAGTTAGAAAATATCAGATAGATAGATAGATAGATAGATAGATAGATAGATAGATACTAACAGAATAAGATAGATAGATAGATAGATATTCCCGCACTTAGTGATATAGCTGTTCACATAATGATATTTACTTAATTACTCCCGTCAATGTATTGTATGTTTGTGTAGATTTGCTTTTGGTTGAGTTGGTCTTTCTCTGTGCATATTCTTGCTTATGTGTGTAAATAGGTCAGAATATATTTCAATATATTTGTTTAGTTTTCTGTTATCGTTGTTAATAAACACTGGATCTTGTCTGTCCGTCTATCAGCGTAGATGTAGCCTAGAGACAAGAGAAATGCAAAGGTAATGAGCAGAAAAGTAGAAAGCTGCTGATGCTTAAAATATCTCAACATGATGCACATTTGAAAATATATATTTGTTTAAACGTGCGTTTGGATATACACACACGCACAGATAGATAGATAGATAGATAGATAGATAGATAGATAATGAACAGACTGAGATGGATAAATAGTGTTGTAAGCTTGGGAAGGTTACTGAATAGAATAATCGCGCGAAGGTTGGTAATGAACGATAATACTTAGGACAAGAACAACACATATAAGATTCGCCAGCCTCGCGTAGAAGTAGTAGTCAGCTGCTAGAAGTGATTAAAATGAATTCTGCAATAAATCTCTAACTGAAGACGAACATAGAGTATTTACCACTGTATTTGTGGACATACCCATTATCATCTGTAGGTATGCTACAACAGATAGATAGATAGATAGATAGATAGATAGATAGATAGATAGATAGATAGATAGATAGATAGATAGATAGATAGATAGATAGATATGAACCGACTTAGATATATAATGGGCAGACTGAGATAGATAGATAGATAGATAGATAGATAGATAGATAGATAGATAGATAGATCCAATATTATTTACAAATTCACGTTCCTTGATGAACTGTTTTCAAACTAAATTCATTCAAAACTTGTTTTTTTATCCAAATTTCTTACATAAATTATTCCCAGTATTATTCATTCTGACTAATTCTACTTTTCAGTCTATTTTTCACAACGCCCATTTTTTTTTTCCATTTTACATTCAATTAACACCAACGACATATTTCTGTAGGAAAATCACTCTACCCAACTTGAATATGCACCGACTATGCTTAGAATTGTGAATTGCTTTACTCTGGTCATCTTACCTTCAATCTGTCCTATGAACATCAAATTTTCCAAGCCCGCTTTCTTCATGTATCCCAGAAATTTCAATTATCCCTTTCTGGTATTAGGCATAAGGGTACTTTTTGTTACCATTGTCTCTAAAGCTTCGTTATTGCTCACATTTTCGGGCTATGTTATTCTTCGCATGCTTTTGTAGGTCCATATTTCTGTTGCTTTAAGACTCTTCTTCATCTGCGTGGAGATTGTCCAGCATTCACTGCCATTGCGTCTTACCAATTAGACTACGAAGAATAATGGGCAATATGACACGGAGTAATAATTATCTAATGAATTACGTGTTTGAACGATCAAAATTTGAAGTCGTAATTAGTTTCTGTAGCCCACTTGGGGAGGTACTGTCTCGGTCGGGTAGGTTTCCCAGGATATTTTGCATGTGTTTTTATCTTGCAGTAAGTTTTTTTTTTTTTTTTTTGTCTATCTGATTCATTCCGCTAACTTAGCAGTCAGAGAACATAAAAGCGATGTGAAAAATAAAAATATATATATATATATAATAATTTAATAATTATTCTATTTTAATTTGATAATATCAAAAAAATGACACAAAATATTTTTAACATAATTCATGTCAACAGATTAATTTGGTTATAAGGTTGATATAAATAGGTTTCGTTTGTATTATAGGATGCTACAAACTTCATGAAAATTGTTTTTCCGTAAATAACCGTCAGTAATCTCTTCAGCAATATATATATATATATATATATATATATATATATACCGGGTTTAACAGTAAAATTGTCTAAATTGTGTTACAATATAATTATCCATCCCACAAAATATTTAATATCTAAAAAAATAATACTAAATTAATTGATTTTCTTCTTTCCCGGTTTTCAAATAAAACGTTTAGCCATCTTGATGCCATTTGTCGTAAGAATCTCTGAAAAAAAGCCTTTAAATTATTCAGCTAAAAAGCGAACAAGTTAAAATCGTTTTATGTCGGTCACACTGTCTTCTCAACTGAGCAATGGCGAGAGGAAAAAGATCATTCAGATCTTCAGTAATGGTACCAACATTCATACTAGGGTTTCCAGAAAGTCCATTCAACAACCATCAAGAGAACGGTGAATAAGTTTGAAAATAGGGGACAGTAAATAGGAAAACTGAATCATGATGTCACAACAGGAAAAGCGATCATCGTTTCAACTTAGAACTAAGGAGATCAATTAGAAAAGATCCAACGCAATTCATAAGACATTTGGCACGTGAGAGAGAAGTTTCACTTATGACAGTCCAAAGAGCAGTGAAAAAAGACTTGAAAATGAAATTGTACATGAAATATGTGAGGCAACTTGTTAATCCAGGACAGAAAGGTACAAGTTTAAAGAGGGCGAAGATCATCTTGAATAAGTTAGGAAATGATCCTGAAATAATATATATATATTTGAACTTTATTCTAATCCTTTGTTAGTTTCTGATCCTGAGCTATGATTAGTTAATGATGGACGTGTCATTTTTGTTTATGATCGATTTCATCACGATTATTATGTTAAGCTTCGAGAGTAATTATACATTCTTATTGCTCAAAGTAGAGTCCAATAGTGTTATAAAAAAACTCGGAGAATTCCAGTAAGATATCTTTAATCATTTCTAAGATACACCAGTTCAGAGCTTAATCCAACTAATAGACATTTTTGCTGTTATACTATCTATCTATCTATCTATATATATATATATATATATATATATATATATATATATATATATATATATGATTTTATTAAAAGAAAATCGTAAGTTTGTAGAATTTTAATAAATTCTACAATTATTAATAATATGTTTTCTATCAAGATCGAAATTTTGGATATAGTTTCCAAAGTTCATGTTCGATTGTTTTAGTTCAAGTACTCCTGATCGTCTCAGTCATTATCAAGAGCCATGTGCTGTCGGGTGATAGGTAAGAATCCCTTGGCTACATTCTGGTATTTTATTGAGAACTAAAAGTTTTGGATCATTCAAAAATGACGTTAACGATAAAAGGGAGTGGAACCGTATTATTATTATTATTATTATTATTATTATTATTATTATTATTTTACATATTAAATATTTTATAAACACTTTAATGTATCATCTCCTGGAGTCGAAGATATTTCGTTTAATGTTGTTGTTTATTTGGTATAATCATAGCTTCTAGGATTTTGAATCTTTCCTTGTATTGGGGGCTGTAGAGTATTTTGCTACTATAGTCGTATTTTGTTTTGTGTTTGTTTTTTGTTTTGTTTTGTTGTTGTTTTTTTTTTGCTTTTTGTGATATGCTAATCGATATATGCACTAAATTCCGATAAGTGGCAAGTCAAGCTATGAGAGTACGTGGTTCAAGAGATAGATAGATAGATAGATAGATAGATAGATAGATAGATAGATAGATAGATAGATAGATAGATAGATAGATTTTTATTTCCAATAAAAAAAAATCAACAGTCCGCAATTGAGAAGTGACAAAATTTTTAAGATTACCGTTCTGTCATTTGCCATATATATATATATATATATATATATATATATATATATATATATATATATATATATATATATATATATACAAATGAGAGATAGAACAGTTGCGTTAAAAATACACAGTTCGTAGCATTTATTTATTAAGTACCAAAAATTCCTTTAAAACTCGGTGGTATCAACACATATCATCTTTCAACAACTAAGCGTATCGTAAGAGAATGTCCCTTTCTAAATAGTTTTGTCACTTAAAAGAAGTTAAAAAAAACTCCCACGGTAAAATGGAAAATATTAAAAATCACCAGAACCTGTAAATCCTTATAAGATCCATGTACCCTATGTTTACAAGAAAAATTGCATATTATTAACTTTCATAAAAATAAAAACTATTTGAGCAAAGAAATGAATTAATGGTGCTATGCCGACATTGCCTGCCTTTCACCTTAAAATATAGTTAAATATGTTTTTTCATAAAAAATTACGTATTATAATTGTATTGCTTTTATTTTATTAATATATAATGAGCCACCGATTATTTATTTGATTTATTCAGTTATAATATAGCCACGTTTTACCGTCTATTCAGTATATTTAACAGCTTAAGTAGTAGTTTCCACATTTTAAATTTTACTTATAGGCCCCTTTAAGAAGCTTCCTGGGTATATTTTTTAATTTAAAAAAATCAGTTTCTAATAAATTTATGTCTACTTCAACAACTCGCGAAATCATTTTTGGATACATCAATAATATATTTGTCGCGTTAATTGTTCGCTAGTATCGTTGAGTATCATGTCTAAGCTTCAGTCTTCTTGACATGTAATAATAACTCACTTACCTCCGCCCTTTGACCTTATTTTTATAGGTTATCGTAGACGTGACGTTCATTGGTTAATCTAGATATACCCATAAGTATATTTTTAATTCTGACCTTATGACCCGTTTTAACTATGAAAAAAGGTAAAGATTTGTTTTATAAATCTCCCTAATAAATCATTTTTATCAGTAGTGATCTATTATGATGAAGTACCATCTTAGTACCGAAACATGAAAGTTTTTGTGTAGCGATGTAAAATGCTTTTATTGCAATTTATAATAATAAAATATTATATATATTAAGACATTTTTTTATGTTTATACATTCTTTTTATAGATACAAATATTTAAGTAAATACTCTGTTTATAAGAAACAGTATTAAACAAGATTTACCGGCCTGAATATCCGAGAAATTTTCACAGAAAATATCCGTCCTCCGATAGGATTCGAAACTGTATCTTATACGGACCGTCATTTAACTTGACGTGCCTTTACCGATTTGGCCACAGAGGAGCGTTCGGTTAGCAAGGTCGAATTTACTGTATTTAAACTTCAATCTTCCATGAATCTCTCACGTACATTCATATCTGCTCATGGCGTATCAAATGTAAACAAATGACGTCACACATTATGAAATGGACAAAGTCCGACAATTATTTTAAGACATTTGTATATATATATATATATATATATATATATATATATATATATATATATATATATATATATATCAAGCCGAGTAAGAAGTCAGTCGTTAGTTTGTAGCTGGTTACGATTCCTTATTAGTGTAATTTGGACCCGGTAAAGGTCAGTCCGTTTCAACATTTGAAATTTTCTGCCTTGAAAATTTGGAAGTTCACTGAGAAAAAGTGTTTGTGAAATGACGTACAAGGAAAGCAAGAAGAAAGGACTAAGCATCAATTACAAGAAGACAGAATGCATGGTTGCTAACAAAAGGAAGAGCTCCACATGCAAATTACAAATTGAAGATGCACAAAACAAACAAGTGCAGAAATTTAAACATTTGGGAAGTGGTTTAACAGAGGGTGGAACGTGCGACACTGGGATCCAAAGGCGCATTGTTCAAAGGGAAAGATGTTTTCCAATAGCTAAGCAATGTATCAACAAACAGAAAGGTTTCGTTAAAAACAAAGAGAACTGAACTCTTAACTAATATCAGTGCTCCTATATTGGACAATCTCCTCATCGATGAAGACGTGATTTGAAACAACAGAAATGTTCTAAAGAAGGATGCTGAGAATACCATGGGCCAAACATGTGAACAACGACGAAGTTTTAGAGAAAATGAAAACAAAAAGGGAACTTATACTTAAAATCGGGAAGAGAAATTTCTTGGGCACATAATGAGGAAAGAAAGCTTAGGAAATACGATACTCACAGGACAGGAGGAAAAGTGGGTGAGGAGAAAACAACGCACGAACTTCCAGATGCGCTTGAATAAATGGATGACAAAACAGGTTTTAAGAGAGATAACGAAAAGACAAAATTTATTAAGGGCTACAAAGGACAGGAAATAATGGAGAGCCATGAATGTATACACGGCACAATTAAGAAGAAGAGTGAAATGTTGGAAGTTCCCTGACAAAAATGCTTGTGGAATGATGTCAAGAATATAGGGCATTTACGATCTTTTGATATTTTTTCTTAGAAACCGATTTATTTAATAATTCACAGCAGGAAATAATTTAATGTTTGAATATTAATCTACCGTGTCTTGTGCATAACCTTTGGTTTATATTTAAAGATATTATTGGTGCTTTCATTTCGAAATTATCTTTTTCAAGAGACAGAGAAAAAAGCATAAACACTATTAATTCGTTCTTTCCATTCATGCTATTTTTCAATTACTACCATACTTACATTGTAAGGGGCACTGCGATGCGGTGTAATGGTGAACAAGCTTGTCTAGCTAGATCACTTACGACTGAGTAGTGTGTACGATCCTCACTGGGTGCTCCGCACTTTCAGCCTTGTGTCACATCTAAGCTACGCATAGAAAATCACCATACTTATATATATATATATATATATATATATATATATATATATATATATATACATACATACATATATATATATATATATATATATATATATATATATATATATATATATATATATATTAAGCGGTTGATTCCAAGCAAGGTGGGAAGCGACTAGCATGCAAGGGGTTAGAGAGAGTTTTCATTTGGTCAACACGTTGTAAGGTATGATTCACATTCCTAACTGTACAACTCAATGAAGTTGTTTCTTTATAACCGCGCTACATTGCAAAAAGTAATAGAAATGTGGTCCTACAGAAGGATGCTGAGGATACCATGGAAAGAACATGTCAACAACAACAAAGCTTTAGAGAACATGGAAACGAAAAGAACACTTATACTTAACATCAGAAAAAGACAGTTGATATTTCTAGGATAAATAATAAGGAAAAAAGATTGGAAAATTTGATACTCACAGGATAGATTGAGGATAAGAGGGACAGGATGATGGAAAAAGTTTTAAGAGTGATAACAAAAAGATTAAATTTATTAAGAGCTACAAAAGACAGGAAGTTGTGGAGAGTCATGACGTCCTGAAGGGAAATGGTACATAGAAAACATTTAAACGGATTTTTATAACCTCTCGAAATATGCGACATTACAATCTTAATATTCATTTTTTGTAAGCGCTTCACCTCAAGCAAAGCGGGAAGCCACTAGCACGGAAGGGGTTACAGAGAGTTGGAGCAAGAACAAAGAGGAGTGATAGAGGAAAGGATGAAGAGAAGGATAGGGGATAGATCAAGGCATCTGGAGACGTCGATTTTCATTACATTTGAATAGTTGGAGATTATAGCTATCAGGGAAACAAGAAAAGGAGAGGGAGTTGTACAGGCGAGAAGTGCGAGGCATGAAGCTATTGGGGTAGAAGAGATGGCTACATTTAACAGTTTCGACAGTGAAAGAGTGAGAGCGAGATGTCAGCCTAGTTGAACGCTTAAATTCATGAAGTCTGGGAACCAGCGAAAGCAGCTCATCGGAGGAGTTACCATGAAAGTATTTGTGAAAAAGACAGAGGGAGGCGACGGCACGTCTGTGTGAGACCGACTGCAGACCAGATGCCAGATCAGGGCCAGTTACGTTGCATATCTGTCTTTGGATTTTATCAAGGACCTTGAGACAAACGTAAAGGGCACCAGACTATATATGGCAGCAATACTCCATGCAAGAGCGAATGGTTGATTTGTAGATTTGATGGATCGACTCGATCGGCGAGAAAAATTTCTTGGCGCAGCATAGGGAGTCAACTTTCCTTGCAGTAGACGAAGCTATTGACTCAATGTATTCGCCCCATCTCAGGTCAGCAGTCAATGTGAGGCGCAAGTCACAAAGAGGTGCTCTCGTGGAGTTGAGCGTCAGACATTCTAATGGGAAGCAGGTATGGTTCTCTATGGTGAGTAATAGAAAGCGGTTTTGTTTTTGAGGCATTAAAGTTAACCAGCCAAATCCTGCCCAAGTCTACAAACGATTGAAGGTCATTTTTGAGACAAACCGCTAGGATTTGTCAGCAACACTACATTTGTTTTTTAGGTAGCAGTAAATCCGAGTATCGTCCGCATAGATGCCTAAATGGGAACATTCCGTTCTAATGGTCCCAACACCAAAAAGCAATCACAGTATTCAGTTAACTAGAATGGGTTGACCCATGCCGTCGTAGTTGTTTTTTCTTTAACTAATATTACATAATGCAAATCTCAGGACCCATCCACTGTAGTGGGTTACTAAATGAGAAGAAGGTGGAATTAGGAAGTAAAAATTATTAGGATAGATAACTCTTGACAATAGATTTGAAGAGGTTCAAATTTTAGTGTTCGGGGAAGCACCCATACGCGAATCTGTTTCACTAAGCAGTAATTCTTGGGAAGAAGCTGTTTGAGCGGAAATACACTTTCCTACCAATCGAATACGAGTATAATGACGATGATTCAACCCTGTGGACGTAGCAAGGTGGGTCTTAACTGTACAGTTCATAACTCGCGTTATTTCAGGATGTAGCCCATTTGACCTGGAAATAAATGTTAGGGTTGCGATAGGCTTGCAACGTTAGCTCTGTGGGATAGGGACGACAGGTTGAAAAATAAGTCACCCCCACAAGGCCGTGTAAGCAATGTCAAGGCTGAAAAGTGAGGATTGGGAGACTCCAGCCTAGACATGACAACAATACTCTATTTCTAGTTCGAGCTGACTTGTAAAGAGTTAAGTTTTGGACACCTACTGTTGGGTATTGGTTAGCAATCTCTTAAATCATGCTAGCGTCGTGTGCTACCAATTGTGGTCATGTTTAGGTAGACTTGACTGGGCTGCAAACTATTAGTTTGAGTCATAGATATTTTACGTTTTTGTTTATCACCTTGGTCATGTACAAGGGTTATGGACAAACGTTTATGGACATGTTGCATCTGCTGAACGTATAAATGTGCGTTTAATGTTTTATTGGATTTTTTTAAGAACTCTAGATGAAATAATACCTCGACGATCCAACCACACGCAGAACATTATCTTTCTTCCATGGAAGTCAGCTTTTGGGATCGGTTGTGGAGTTTTATCTTTGTCAATCAACATTGTCACATGTAACGCATTTTTCATCACTTTGTATAATATATTTAAGGAAGGAGTTATATATCTTTTGTGAAAGGAGGCTTGTCGCTATGGATTAACAATACTCTATTATTTTTGTGTGTAAAGGGGTTTCTAAAAGCATGTGGAATACAAACAGCTAACTTACTGACTTTGCCTGTTCTTTTTTCTCTAATTGTCGACACATGGTAGATTGTGATGTGTTTAAGATCTTTTCCTAATTCCCGAGTACTTACCCGTTCTACTGAAGACTTTAAAGCTTCATCATCAGATTCCGATGAAAGACATTGCTCCAGAATGCAAACAATTTTGTTGTTGTCGATCAGTTATGTCAACTGTAGGGACATTATTATTATTATAAGTAAATAAAAATAAAGTTATAATAATAATGAACATTTTAAATAAAATAAAACAATAACATAAAAATGTAGTATAAAATAAAATAAATTAAAATAAAATAAAACTCGGAGATTATTAAATCATTATTTAACATACTTCATATGAAAACGCTAAGATCTCTGGAAAACATCTCAAGCGAAAAATTCTACACTACATAAATGTTATATTCCGTGCTAAGGGAATAAATATTTAACACCAGGTGGATACTAGAAGAATGGTTTATTGTACACAACCAGTACAATATGAAATACGGTACAGTTATACACATAGGTCAATCTAGTAGTGAGTGCTACTAATTGGAAGGTCGGATATGCTTGCGTCTTCACTCTCACACTCTTAATATTTAACCCCCCCACCACCACCAACGAGGGATGTATGTGGCACAAGGCCAAGTTTACCGTGGGTTCTCCGAGCCTGTAGGCTCGGACAAAAATATTCCCTTAGAACCCGCATTGCCCTCTTGTGCCTTGTATAGTAAAAAAAAAAAAATGAATACATTATTTATTATAATTGGGTAACAAAAAAGATAATTACTTCAGGCTCAACCTAATATCAAATTATCCAGGTGCATTAGTGTGTAATTAACTATCAAAGCATTTTACAAGACAATGAAGATAACTTGACTGAAAGAAAAAAAAATGTGGCAAACTATATTGGATTACGTGGTACCAGTACAAACTTTCGTAGTTGCTTGGATTCCCGAGTAAAAATTGTTTTAAGTGAAAGTGTTTGGCTAAAAGTTAACTGGTTGGTTTGGGTGGGAGGAAAACTGTCAGAGGTCATTTGTAATGTCAATCTTCTCTTGTCATCGCCTCGTCACCTACCTCCGTCTCCTTAGGCTATGTCAGCCTGAAGGGAAAAAGACAGAGAGCCTAGTTTTCAGCCTTCTCGGGGTGCTAGGTTTGCAGGAATGTCTGGAATGTGACCATCATTTTTGTTTTCATGCATATGGTATTACTAATCCTAGCCTGACATTTTCAGGGTACAAGATATACCCGAAATATATATATATATATATATATATATATATATATATATATATATATATATATATATATAATGTATGTATATATATATAAATGTATGTATATATATATAAATGTATGTATATATATATATATATATATATATATATATGGAAAAGTCAGGCAAGTTCAATAACTAATAAACGAAAGTGAGTAATATATATATATATATATATATATATATATATATATATATCTATACACACACACACACACACACATATATATATATATATATATATTTGTATTTGCGATAGAAATAACCTGTAAAAAAATGATATAAAGTTTGTTTTACCTCGTTTTAAGTAGAGCTAAAATAACTAATGTGATTTCAGGCATTACTGTAAATCAGTTAGCAAATGTTTTCCGTGAACTGCAAAATCGTATTACCCTTTGTATTGCTAATGATGGAGGACATTTAGAAACTTAAATAAAATTTTAATAAAACCTTAAAAATATAGATTTACTTCTTTCTAGTCCTTTTTACAAATTATTTCTATCGCAAATACAAATAAAGTTATAAATTTTTTAAAGTGCGCCAGAACTTTATGGACACTTTGCATATATATATATATATATATATATATATATATATATATATATATATATATATATATATATTTAAATTATTTAGGATTGATCCATGTGTTATATGTTCTGGATAAAATTAGGCTATAATTAAACTATTTTCTTTTAAGTTTTTTGTATTTTTGGGATCATGTATCTTGGCTTGGAATAAGAGTAATTAAGTTAGAAAAATTCTTCTTAATATCTTCTTTCCTGAAAGAATTACCACCATCCCAAGCCAACAGACATTACTACAAAAATACAACAAAAAAAAAGAAACGAAAACGGTCCCATAACCACATGTTATTACATATATCACATAAACCAATCCCAATCTCAACTAATTTAAATACTAATTTACATATATATGCATATAAAAAATTCCTACTGACACACTCACACACACACACACACACACACATATATATATATATATATATATATATATATATATATATATATATGTATGTATGTATGTATATATGTTGTGTATTTAGGCTGTAATCCTTCATTTATGCATGTTTCATTAAAAACGACAGCCAAGGAACTACGATTAGGCTTTTTATTTCATTTTTCTTGTGTTCGAACAACTGTTTTCTTTTTGGACTCAGAGTGTGCAGAAACTGTCCAAATGTTCTATACTTTTAGCCATTATCAAGGATGTTTTTATTTTTTCAGTTTAATTGAGTGTGAGCATTGTGTGTATGTTTTTAGGTTTGTATTAATCATAAAAATAAACTGAACTGGCTTGAAAAGGTTGTAAAAGCCAGACCGATTTGAAAAATCTTTATAAATTACCTTAATTTATAAGGTGATAATCATCATGCTATTGAAATATAATTTTTAACTATTAATTAAATAATTAATTTTTAATTAAAACATAGAACTCTCTATGTGAATCAGTTTTAGTTTTTAATATTTAACATTTTATATTATATTACATTAATAGGATTCTCTTGGGTTATATGCGAACTAATTTTTACCTATATATACAAATTACTAAAACGTATTTTATTGGATATACTTGCTTTGTTGAAACTGTGAATTACATCTGCCGGCCTGTGCATTCGAAAGCCTTAATAAAGAAGAGAGTACCTCCGACCAGATTCAGACCTATGTCCCCGTTTGCAGAGGAGAACGCCGTATAATCCGATGTGCTTTAAACTGCTCGGCCGCAGAGAGTTTCCCACTCCGGCAAGGTTCAACCATTGTTGATTGATGTTAGCATCCCGACTCCAGAGTTTCGTAGACAGACCTGTACATCCACTCTTCAAGGGTTATCAGCAATAAACGCAGCAATAAACGCAGCAATACACTCACACATACACGCCCATGTGCAAACGCTCATATTCAAGTCTATATACACCCTTGTAACAAAACGAATAATTCCTTTATTATTTTTTATAATTTTTTTTTTTTTTTTGTATTTTTCCAAAAAAGATGACCCAGTGCATATGTTAGTAGTTCGTATGTCCATTCCACCAAGTCATTCCTTGCAGACTGGCCACAGATTCTCTATTGGTAAATCGAATCAGGAGAGTTTCCGGGCCAGTCTAGTACTTTGATTGGCTCACTGTTGCTAATTTGTTCGTTTTGTGTCACAATTTTCGTACGCTTCCTTTGGTAACGTCCATCGCAGAGGAAAATAAAAGAAGAATATTTCAAATATCTTCTATCGAAAAAATACGCGAATCTAGGGAGTTCTCAGCGATTAATTTGTACATATGTTCTTCAGAAAAACATGCGAATATTCGGGGTTTCCGCGAATAACAAGTACATATGTTCTAAAGAAAAATCCGCGTATGTCTGAAGCCGCAAATGCTGAAACGCGGATAGGCGGGGATCGCTGTACTTCTCAAAAAGTAGTTATAATATAAGAAACTCAATAGCCTTTAAAAATATTGAATGTTATTTGTATTTTCTTTCAAATACAATGTAAGAATCAATAATTAAAAAAAACACCAATTTTCGTATAAAAACAAAACAAATGTTGATATTCCAACTCTCAGAAAACAGTTATATTTTCAGATAAAATTAATAAACACTTTTCACGCCATTTTGTAACTATTGTTATAAGATGGCGTGAAAAGTGTTTAGTAATAAAAAGAAATATCGCTTTTTGTTAATTTATTATTTAATTGTTATGCGATAATGAATTTGAATGCGATTTGAATTCTGTGAAATATATAGAAAATGTGGCACAAGGCCTAAAAAACGGGGTCGGGGAAAAAGAAGGTCTTCATTTGTCTTAATTTTAAACTTAGCTAGACACAAGCACTGAACCAAGCATACAAACAATATTCCTGACACCAAAACAACACATTCTTACTAGCCTTTCTTACTACATCCACCATAATACCTCATTGTCTCAATGAAAATCCTAAATAGTCCCCATATGTACAAATCGTCGTTTTTGGTGTGGGGGGAATGAAACAACAAATTAAAAGATCCTCAATGAGTGTATACAATATGAATTAATCCATTTACAAGAAACTAAACAAAAACATTAGTAGTAACTAGCAGCATGGCCTGGCGTTGCCCGTGCTTGATTCAAAAATCGTACGACTCATACAGCAATTGCTATCACTTGACTTAAAATATTTTTGCCCTTCCTCGCCTTTAAAGGAGTGCCCTTTGCCGTGCTGATGTTGCTACATATCTTACTTCTTGCCTATCTCACACTGCGAATTTTTTCTAAGCTCTATATTAAACATTAAAACTGTTACGAAAAAAGAACTAAACAAAATGAACACAAAACGATCAGCTTTAAAAAAAGAACTCGTAACTGGAAAAACCGAATGAAAAAAGAATGTTGACAACAAATACTTTTTCACACCGAACCCAGTTCTGAGGAATCAGAATCAACGTTGAGTTTAAGCAAGCGAATGAGCCAATTGGAGTAAAGTGCCATGCAGATTAAAATTTTTCCCACTTATGACGAATGCAGCTATCAATTTTTTTGCATGCTAGCATGCTAGTTAACGTTCGTGTCAGTGAGCTGTTGGCTCTCACGCTGGCCAATAGAATCTTCCTGCCTATTCGTGGCAGCTAGCTATAGGCTCTCACTCTGGCCAGTAGAAAATGGCGACAAACTACATGAAAACTACCGTAGAAGCATGAAAAAATCGATTATTTCCACTATCGATGGGAGTTGGGAAATGCAAAGTCGGTCTAGGCCTTCCCACTAACTTGGAGCATGTGCATGTAAATTTTGGTGCAAATCCGTCGAAAATTGCGGCCGTGCATTCGTTACACACACACACACACACACACACACACACACATCCTGCCTTTTATAGATAGAGATAAAAAAAAACCCACAATACTTAAATGTGGCAGAAACATCAGTTCATTGGACGAAATCAATGCGGGCCTATAAAAATATAAAAAAAACATTCATTCATCCCTGGCACTCACCCAGACACAAGGGAAAACGAAAAATACACACAGGCGAAAAAAAATATTTTAATTTTACGAATAATTATCGTGAGATAATAATCTTTTTATTGTTGAGGTCTATTTAATCCTTTGTTTTTTGGCTTCCGAAAATGCAAATATCTACCGATGAAGTTTCTTCTCATGTTTGTTTATAAAAATGAAATCCACGGTCTTTTTGTTTCTTCCTGTAAATGCGGTAAAGCTGATAAATAAAAAAAATTAAAAAAAATAGTAAAAAAAAAAATAGTAAAAAAAAAAAATAGTAAAAAAAAAAATAGTAAAAAAAAAAAAAATAGTAAATATAAAAAAAAAAAAAAAATTAGTAAAAATTCAAAGTGCTGAACAGCATAAAATAATTTAACAAAAAAATCTTTTTTCAAGCAAGATTAATTATAAAAATGTCGCTTCTTAACCAAGGAAGGAGATCGGTCGAATGCTCGCTGGAAATGTGAGCGGATAGTTCTTACCCATTTCTTTTAGAATAACGAATGAGTATAGGTTTGGAGGAGGAGGTCGAGCCATGATTTTTGTTTAACCCACCTGCAGCTCACTATCAAATATACCGTATTTTCCGGCATGGAAGACGCACACTAATATTGGAAAGAAATTTGTAAGAAAACAAAAATAATTCCCATACAACAACACATTCAACATGCGTCCCTCACATACTGGCGCCACGTATTGTTTGCATTAATCACTCGTCCGATTTTGTTTGTATGGCAATGAAACACTAGTCAAGAGCAGAAAGGTTCCCGCCGCTGCTAGTATACAGAGCATATTTAACCTTGTGGCTCGGCTCCAGGAAGGTTTACAAACTTAGAAATACTTGTAACACCTAAGTACTGAGGTTATATCATATAAGGCTGATTTAGATAGATAGCTAACATTATACTGTAATAACTCAACATACAAATGCACATCCCTATAAGTCACACCAATTAGGTGACCGTCCAAACTTACTTGAGCATGGGTCTTGCCTTACATTCGTCTTGGAAGACGTACACGTATTTTCAGAGTATTTTTAAGGAAAAAAGTGCATCTTGTAAGACGGAAAATACAGTAATTATCAGATGATGCAAGTAGAATATGGCTGGTAGGGTAGGATGAAATAACCGAGTTCTCAAATTTTTTTTTCCTGTGTTATTATTGCTGTAGGCGGTCTTGTTTTTACTATTAGTCACCCAAAACAAGGCTCAAGAGCCACTCAAGGTAGAGAGTTACTGTGTGGAATTGCATTAGCGTAAGAAAGAACAAGCGTTAGGAGTATAGAGTTGGAGCAGACTTTAGAAGGAAAAAGAAACTCATTCCTAAACAGGAAACAAGGGATGAATGTCTACTCCTGTTCAAAAAACCGGGGAGGAGTGTGAACAGAACGATAGGCGAACACATCAACTCTTTGTGTTGTTATAGAGGAGCACAACGTTTTTCTGTTAATCCTATCAGTCAAGCCAATTAGGTGATCATCCAAGCTTACTTGAGCCTGGGCGTTGCCTTACATTCGTCCTGGAAGACGCACTGGTATTTTTCAGGGTATTTTTTAGGAAAAAAATGTGTCTTGTAAGCCGGAAAATACGGTAATAAATTTTGGGTTATGGTGTAAAGAGCAATTATAAATCATTTGTTTTTCAAAGATTCTGGAGTGTGTGGAAAATATCAATTCAGAAAAATGCGTGTAAAGGTTTTTTACAAATTTCTGCTGGTTGCTATTTTCGTAAAAGATGGCAAAGCATATCAAACAACACCAAACTGTGGTTTACACTTTGTGCAGATCGGGCCTTAGTTACGCTTCTACCACAAGGGTCACATACAATCTTGAATTCAAGGTTACCATTATCCGATAATGGTTATTAACTACAGTTAAAAGTTGAATGGGGTCTGCATTTTAGCACATAGAGTTTTGTGGTTTATGCTAAGTCTGGGAGCATCTTCACAGTTCTTTTTTTCAGAAAATGTTTTAAACTTTATATTTTATGCCTTGTTACACATATTCTATACAGTATTTTCAATGGTTGCATCGATCAATGCGTCATTAAAAACGGTTATTGTCAGCATGAAAGAAAATTTACGCTAAGTGTATGGTCACCAATACTATTTTTCAAAAATGTTTTTAAAAGTGTTTGAAATGTTTCTAAAGTGTTTTGGATGAAAGTTTAAAGCACATAGGGTTTTAGCAATCAAAATAGGTACTTATAAGCACTTTTAGGGAGGGTTATAAGTATTCGTGGATTTTAACTATTCGTGCCCAGTTCTCGTCCCTAACCCCTGCGAATACGGGAGACTCACTGTAAATGACAGTCTGGATTTAGCTGTAAGTTTTTTTTACACATCCAGTGTATTTATCGGATATTAATCCTTTGGTTTATATTCTATTTCGGTTTTTACAAACTCTTTTAATATTAATAAAAAAAAAACAGGAAGATTGTAAAAGGCACGTAGAACAGCTCTTTCCTGGGTAATGTAAAATGTACAGGTTGGCGGGAATTATGAAGTTGTCTGAAAGTTAGCAAAAAGCAGTTGCTGTATTCCATTGATATGTTATTAGAAGTCTATGAGAGTTAACCATTTTTGAATCGCTAAAGTTCCTCGTCGACAATATTGGTTCTCATTTCGGAGTTAGTTTCATACTTTCTCGCTAATTAATGTCGTTTACTTCTCTCTCTCTCTCTCTTGAGAACGATATAAGAAGCACCCAAGATAGATAGATAGATAGATAAGAAAGAAGAAACAGACTGAGATAAGAAGAGATAGATAGGAAGGAAAGAAGGATGAAACATACTGAGATAAAAAGAGACAAAGAGAAAGAAACAAACTGAGATTAAAAGAGATAAAGAGAAAAAAGAAACAGACTGAGATTAAAAGATAGATAGATAGATAGATAGATAGATAGATAGATAGATAGATAGATAGATAGACTGAGAAAGAAAGAAACAAACTTAGTCAATTCAATTTCCTCGGATACTTTTGAGACAAGTATAAAATCATCCGCTCTCCCCCGGCTATGTGCTAAAATGCAGACCCCATTGAACCTCTAACCGTGGTTACAACAACTATCGGAAAATGGTAACCTTGAATATCGCTATTGCTTTTTTATATATACTGTCCAACCAGCCACCTCCCGTTACTCGTACTGGAACAGTACACTAGACGAGGGAGTAAAACCAAAAATAATCAAATAAAACGATAAAGATATTATTCAATAAAGCAATGCCAAAAAAAATCTTCTATAATTTTTACTTGATAAAGCGAACAAATTTTTGCGTCACTCATTACATTAACATTGTGTGGCATCTGAGCACTGAAATTCCACTCTTAAAAATAAATTTACATTTTTGTACATATTCATCTAATAATTAAATTGAAAATGATATTAAATAAGTTAACTTAAATAAAAAAACAACTAAATCAGCGATTCTCAAAGCATTTAGCTTCAAGCGAAGTTAGGTTAAGTTGAAAGGAAAGGAATGTAACTCAGATTACCAAGGTCTAAATCCATATATATATATATATATATATATATATATATATATATATATATATATATATATATATATATATATATATATATAGGATTGGATTTCACTGTCACTGTCGAGCAGGGATTCGTCAAGCAATCTAAAAAATTGCCGCTGCTAAGCTCAGTCCGAGTTCTCAGATTATTGGGACTTTGTACGAGACAAACTTAATATCTTAATCAAGCAGGGACTATACGGATTAACTGTTTAGATTCCTGAGTATGGCGATGAACTACATCCGGCAGCAAGGCCTCTGATCGGTAGATTGTAGGCTTTGAGGAGAGTGGAACCATCTCTAAATTCTTCCTAGGTCCATCCTGATCCAGGGTGGTAGTACCTGTACCTATGGGCAAATAATTAACCTTCAAACAAAAACAAAATACTATGATAGTATAAAAAATACATTTTATAGTAAAAATACCAGTAATACATTTTTATTAAAACATTACCAACAATACATATTTATAATAAAAATTTATAAAATTTTAAAGAAAAATGACCAGTAGTACATTTTATCTGTAGTTGAAGCCATAAAATTGTGTTCAAAATATTTAGATTTCGGCATTAAATAACCCATAGAGGTGTTGATATGCTGCTAAACAAAATCAACTGACCAAAATCCAGATATTTAGATTTCGGTATTAAATAAAACATTAATGTAAAATAAACAGGTTGATATGCTGCTAAACAAAAATCAACCAACCAATTATATACCATGTACTCAGTTGTGAAAGCAGAATAACATATTATATTTTTATTACTTCAAAGCTCAACAAAAAAATTAAATTTCGGCATATAAATGAACCATAACGATGTTGATATGCCGTTAAACAAACAAATCCTTCAATCGTTTATAGGTTTCATATCCGGGCTTTTTAGTACTCTGCATCAACTGCTACTAAATTTATAAAAATAAAAAAAATGCCGGAACTGAGATTTTGAATGTTGATTTTTAAGGGACAATGAAGATTGGAACAACACAACTTTCTCATAGTCAACCCTCTCCACATTTGTCTCTTTGCTATATTAGGCCTTTTGTTATATTACTACAGCTAGAAATGACGTGGTGTAATGGTTAACAAGCTATGACGACTGAATGGCGAATTCGGTTTTCTCTGGGTGCTCCATAATTTCGGCCTTTTGCCGCATCTAAACTACGCTTAAATAATCGTTAGATAGATAAATGTGTGCGTTTTTTTAATATCGGCAGAACACTGCATTTAAGTTTAAGCAGACCAGCCATCTCCGCAAAAGTCCAGTTGATTAAAATAGTTTAATAGACCCATTTTGTTGTATTCCTTAAAATATTAAGAAAAAAAAGTGATATTTTATTGTTCAACTTGAGTTTAAAAAAGTAATAGTCCCCACAATTAGAAAAAAAGAAAAAAAGAAGAAAAGAAAACTAGGTCGATATCATACCACTCCTTTTGTAAAAAAAGAAAAGATGGATGGCAGGACCCACCAAGTGGCCATTATTCTTTCAAATCTTTTGCCGAAGTCAACAACAGAAAATTACGCATAATCGTCACGTACTTTTTATTTAATTGGAAATTGATACACTTCTTCGTAGATCCAACTTCTCAAAACTACTCTCTTCATGCCTGCTGACTCGGCTGTTATAATTTACTGACCACAGACCTAGTCGGGGGTCTGTAGCTATCTACAGTCTAATAAATGTTTACCGTCTTGCAGAATTTTCAAATATGAAGGCCTCACGACATTGCCCTAGTTTATTCCTGACTCATTTGGAAAAGCCAAAACTGCGACACATTGCCTGTTGGCTTGTCAGAAGCAGTACTAAGTACACAAAGTGATGTATCATTGTTTATCCGTGTGTGTAAAAGTATGTTCATGATTTTACAGACATTTTGGTCAGGTTGGGATATTTCACATGTTATCCCTTGTTGGGATATTTAATGTCGAGCGTTTGTACGGAGCCCCAAGTGAGGACCGATTTCACTGCTAATAAAAAAAAACCAGCATCGCTAACCATTAGATTCACGTTGAATTTCGCGCTCAAAATGATTCACTGGTTGATTTTACGGCATATCAACTCTTTATGGGTCATTTACTGTCACGAGTATCTTTTTTATTGACTGATGATGAAATCGTTTTTGTTCTAAAAGAATAAAATAAAGGCAATCTTGGACCTTCGTGCTCGCAAAAAAATGCTATGTCAAAATGCCAGTTTTTCCCTTGACGCCGCTATTACTTAAACTACCTTCACTCCTCAGCAATGTTTATCGTTTTAAAAAGTGATTATTTGAAATTCAATAAAACCTAAACATTTGAAAGTGAATTTATCCATCTTCTTTGTTCTTGAGAAAACAAAAATATTAAACACTATTTATTATATTGTTCATTGGAATGGTTGGTAAAACATCATCTAATTGCCAATTGATTCGAACTTTATAAAATGGTAAATAATAAAGATTACATTATAGTTGTTTCACATATTTTTATACTTTAATAAATGTTTATAAATTTATGAATAAAAAATTGTTTTCGCATTTATTTCTTTATAAATTGGTAAATGATAGATATTGCATTAGTTTTAATTGTATTTGTTTTTAGAATGGTGCAAATATAAAATTATTCTTGTAAATGAACAATCTAATAAAAAAATAGTGTTTAATATTTTTGTTGTAAATTCTCAAGAACAAGGCAAAAACGTCTTTTTGACCCACGTTTTTTTTTTTTGTTGTTTATTTTTATAGAGACTAGTATCCAAGATTTCTGAAATAAGTATATAGATAAGAACGTTTCAGGAATAAGTTTTTATTCTGTATAAAAATTTTATAGGCTCTATTTTAATGACGTTGATTTTGTTTCGCTCATATATTGCATCTAAAAATTGTATGTATCATTGTTCTCTTTTTGTTTGTTTTTTGTATTAGGTTGGTGCAAAAATAATGACATAATAATGTCGTTTTTTAACGTATTTTTAACGTGAAAAAACGACATTACTACGTCATTATTTATGCACCAACCTAATACATTCATATTATATATATATATATATATATATGTGTGTGTGTGTGTGTGTGTGTGTGTGTGTGTATGAATGTATGTGTTTGGACGTTTGTGTGTGGATGTATGAATGTGTGTTTGTCAATGTGTGTTTGTCAATGTGTGTGTGTCTGTGTGGATGTATGAATGTGTGTGTATTGATGTATGCGTGTGTGTGGATATATGGATGTGTGCGTGGATGTGTGTGGATGTTTGTGTCCGTGTGGATGTATTAATGTGTGCGTGTGTGGATGTATGAATATGTGTGCGTCTGTGTGGATGTATAAATGTGTGTGTGGATGTATGAATGTGTGTGTGTGTGGATGTATGAATGTCTGTATGTATATATTAATGTATATGTGCGTATGCATGAATGTATATGTGTATATATATATATATATATATATATGAATGTATGTGTCTGTGTGTATGAATATATATATATGTGTGTGTATGCAGAAATGAATGTGTGTGTCTGGAATAAGACTTCTATAAATGTATATTCTATATCATATTTTAGTGTATATGTAAATCTTCTTTAAGAATTTAAAAATGTTCATATTGATCCGCTGAAAAATTCCCATTAGATTTTTTGACTAAAATCGATTCTGCCAATAGATAGGATCGACATGATAGCCAACAGGAATGTATTTGAGGTGTCGCAAACCATTTTTTTTTTTTTTAGTTTATTTATTTATTTTATTTTATTTTTTTTTTTTTTTTGTGTGTATGTGGCGGGGGGGACTTTCTTCTTTTGATCCAAGATTGAAAAGAATAAAATTGCACAGGTGAACAAGCTCAAAATAACCTCAAAGCTGCTATTCAACGACTTCTCATCATGCTTGTCGTTTCTATCATAAGATTTTGAGGATGTTTAAAAAGCAACAAAAAAAAAAAGAAAAAAAAAACATGGCGGAAATAATCCTTGCATAAGACGAACGGAAGAACCGCATCTCCAAATTTAGGTAAAATCGGCCAGAGGATTTGTTCGTATGAACCAGTCGCAAAGCCATGATTCGAGTTAAAATAAATCCAAAGAAGGATTTGAAAAACAAAACAAAAAAAAATAAACGATGAAATTGAGGTCAGCAAAATGTCAGAAGAATGCCCTCCACCTACCACTCCGAGTTGACATTGAACGATCTTTTGATGACATTGAGCAAAAGACGACGTCAATAAGAAGGAGATAATATCAAAATGAACTGAAAGGTGAGAAGAAAACACGAGCGACGGGTCTATGGACTCCGGTGTCTCGGGGTTCGTTTCAATAAAAGAGAGAGGACGAGAACTGAGAAACAGGTGATATGAAAAAGACAGGACATTCGGGTGGGAGGGAACTGTGGAGAGGCTTGATACAGTGTGTGTGTGTGTGTGTGTGTGTGTGTGTGTGTGTGTGTGTGTGTTTTAAGTTAAGGAAATATACGATACCTTCAGAAGAAAAAAAAGATAAGAAATGTTGGCAAACGAGGGTAAGAAATTCGAAGGATGAAGTAAATGAAAGGGAATGGTCGGAGAACCGTGAAAGAAAAGTGGAAATATAATTGTAAAAAAAAAAAAATAAAATAAAGTGGGTTGAAAAGATAGACGCACTGATGTTTATTTTTATTTTTTTTTATTGGCTATCAACCTTTTACAGGTTATTTAAAGCCAGAAATTATTATTGATTTGGTGGGGGGAAGTAATCATGATTTACTAATTAACCCATAGCTGCTAGGAGAATAGGTGGATTCATACATTTTCCAAGGGTATTTGCACATAAGTGAATACAATAAACCAGACTGGATTTGGAACTCCGCACTCCAAATTCCGTGTCTTTATCCATTACACTAACTGTACATTTAAGGTTACAGCGACTGGTATTCCGAAGCGGTCATCCATCTAACTCCTGACAATCTTCGACATTGCTTAACTTCGGTAATCGTGGAACTAATGTTTCAACATGGTGTCGTCGTCCTCAGAGGGACTTTATCAAGGCAATGTAGGATTTATTTTGTTGCACGTGTTTATATACAAAAGCAAGGAGGTCATTGGTTTACCAAGGCTTTCAAATTTAAGAATGTTCATGAGATTGAGAAAAAAAACCGGGGCGTAGATTCTAGAGAAATTTCTTTTTGAGTAAATTACCTTCTCTTTTAATTAGCAATTTAATCAGAAATAAAATTCTCGAGAGTGCCACTATTGAATCTTATCAAAATATAAATGTACATCCCGGTTTTTCTCAACCTCACCTTTCCGGAAAGAATTACTATTTTCCCAAGCCAAGGTAAACGGTGAAATCGATAACCTAATGTTTTGGAAGATCTACAGCACATCAATGCATCTCGTGTCATAACAAACTAATCACAATTTAAATAATATAGATTTTAAAAATATGAATTCTTGAATATTACTTGCTAGACTGAATTATGACACTTTGTTGCCTCTACATGTTTTGACTGATTTTCAAACACCAGATAATCATTCATGAACGTTCTCAAAATTAAAAGCCTTAATAAACTAATGACATCTTCGTTTGTTTTTGTTTTATATATATATATATATATATATATATATATATATATATATATATATATATATATATATATATATATATATATATATATATATATATATATATATATATAAACGTGCACAAAATAAATACTACATTAACTTGATAAAGTCTCTCAGCGAACGAAACGCGTCGGCTAAGAAAAGTTTTCATCATATCTCTTTTTATTCATTTCGTTCCTTTAGAGATATACCCTATCGGAAAAATAATTCACACAAACACACACACACACACTCTCACACTTATATATCGGTAAAGGCACGTCAATCTAAATGACGGTTCCATATAGGATACAGGTTCGAATCCTGTCGGAGGATGAATATTTTCTGTGAAAATTTCTCGGACATTCAGGCCGGTAAATGTTATTTAATACTGTTTATTATAAATATTTGTATCTATAAAAAGAATGTATAAACATAAAAATGTCTTAAAGCACGCACGCACTCACACACACACACAGACACACACACATATATATATATATATATATAGGTATTAGTTTGGTGCAAAAGAAAATACGTCAAAAACCGACATTATTTTTGCACCAACCTAATAGTAATCCGTTGGTATAATCCAGACGCGTACTATTAACATATATTACGAAATACAGTAAAACTGACTAACTACCCAGGCTCTCTTACCCCATAATATAATTCCTGTAATAGTGCCTTCTTCTCCCATATCTCCCACTAAGTCCCCTAGAACGCCCTCTCGGCCTTTCTTTACCAACCAGTATCCCACTACAAATTGATACCGTAAACAGTTTGAAAAATCCTGCGAATTTTAAAATTAAAATTCTTAGGTGAAAATTGTCAATAACTAAAAGTATCTCAATTACAATTGTTAAGTAAAAGTATATATATATATATATATATATATATATATATATATATATATATATATATATATATATATTAAAGTGAACACTGAAGTCAATACTTAGAGGCGATAGGGTGTTTCATGCTAGTCAGCAATCGTCAGCCCTGCCTATCGCCTCTAAGTGTTGACTTCTATGTTCACATTTTATATTTACACACGCTCTATCTCTGATATTGAGCACTTTATCCCATAAATATAACACACCTTATGACTATATTTCTTCATATTTATATATATATATATATATATATATATATATATATATATATATATATATATGAAATAGCTATATATTTTTTAGGCCGATGATGTCCTGAACTTTTCAAGGCCTGAAATTTTCCAATTTGTTATACATTTTCCACACACACACACACACACACATATATATATATATATATATATATATATATATATATATATATATATATAATATTAGACAACGACTCAACACAATCAGAATAAGAAGCAAAGGATGAAAGAGTAAAAAAGGTGATTTTCAGTGAAAGAAAAATGGATGGGGAGGATTTGAATGAATGTGATATGGATGACTCTCCAAATATTAGGATCGGGGTAAGACCCTGAGAAAAAGGCCGTTTTATCGCGCGCAAAGGTAAACTGGTTGGAGAGGCTAAACGTGGGGCCGTTTTGAAGGCGGTCTCAATAATAACAAAGCCACACACACAAAAGCAAGAAAAGAAGAACCCATTTTTGTTTGCCTCCAGTGGAAGGTAAAGAGACTCGGATAAAAGGATAACAAAAACGAAGCTGAGTAGGTGACCGGCCGAATACAAACGTGAAAAGAAACACGAAAATACGCCGTGTCACAGTGGATCTGTTTTGTTTTTCAATCGTCTTAAGGGCGTCTTAAAAATGTGAACATATTCCTCCTGCTTCAAAAATCCATTGTCGCTGGGAATCGCCGGTTATGGAGAAAAGTAATTTTATATTCGACAAGATGGAAAACTAAATATCATCTCCTTTTTGTATCTGTCTATATTTCTGAGATGAAGTATTACCTATATTATTTACATTATTCGAACTATTGTCCTCATCTTTGTCGCCATATTTATTACAACGTTTCGGC
>OZ010573.1:16352370-16362370 GCA_963932145.1 Acanthosepion lycidas
GAAAGTATCCAATTGTTAGATTAAGATTTGAAACGTTGTATGTAAGAAATGATTACAGATATTTTAGTGGAATTTAGCGAAGTTTTTATAACACTATTGGGCCCTATATTGAGCAATAAGAATGTATAACAGTAGAATCGTGATGAAATCATAAAAGAAAATGACATGTTAATCAAAGCTGAGGATCGGAAACTCATGAAGTATTGAAATAAAGTTCAAATATATATATATATAATATTCCAGGATCATTTTCCAACTTGTACAAGATGATCTTTACCTTCTCTAAGTTTCTAACTTTCTGTCCTGTAGTAACAAGGTGCCTCACACGTTTCACATACGATTTCATTTTCATGCCTTTTTTCACTGCTCTTTGGAGTGTCAAAGCTGAAACTCTTCTCTCACGTGCCAAACCTCTTGTGAATTCAGTTGGATCTTTTCTAATTGATCTCTTTAGCTCTAAGTTAATATGATGACCCCTCTTGCTTTTATGACCTACCGATCCAGTTTTTCTTTCTACTGTGTCCTCTCTTATAAATATATTCACCGTCCTCTTGATGGTTCTTGAATGGATTTTAAGATGGAAACCAGAGTATGAATGCTGGTACCATTTCTGGAGGATCTTTTTCATCTCACCTTTGCTCGGTTGGGAAGACAGTTGGGCTGGCACAAAATGATTTTAACCTGTTCTCTTTCTATCTGAATAACTGAATAATAAAGATTTTTCAGTGATTCTTGCGACAAACGGTGTTAAGTTGGCTAAACGTCTTATTTAAAAACCTGGAAAAAAGAATCTCAATCTAGTGTTTTTTGGGGTTTTTTTTGTTTTGTTTTTTTTTGTTTTTTTTAGATGTTAAACATTTTGTGGGATGGACAATTATGCTGTTACATCCGGTATATATATTGTGAAGCAAATGAATGACAAAGTGGGAAAATATATATTAATCCTTTTAAGTCACTTTTGTTGATACCAATCAGTCTGCAAACAGACCGCCCATCAGGGTTACCAGGGTACAGAGAACACCAGCTATTTATACAACTTTGGAAGAACTGAAGGTCTTGAGAACTCAAGATGTAAACCCTTTTAAAACATTAATGATTTCAAAACGAGTACCCTTCAAATATTTAAGGTTAGGAAATTTAAAAAGTCAGAAAATGCTAAATAAGATGGTTGCTTAATGATTTCCCGTTTAAGTTCTCGCGATGTTTCCTTTATTTGATGAGAGGAACGGGAAGTGAGATTGTCGCGGTGGAAATTGATTCTCTGACGAAGATTTCCACAGCCATTTTTTTTTTTTTTTTTTTTCTTAGCTAATTTTCTCAAAACCCTTTCGTTATAAGCAGATGTTAGTGTCTCGGAATTTCAGAATATACCGGAATGTCGAAAAGAATATCGTTCGAAATGCCGTATTTATAAACAACAAAGATGAAGACAATCGTTGAAATAATATGCAGAGTAATGGAAATTCTCCGCTTTATTTCCAGCGTCCACAAAACTAAAATATCTCATTTTTTTTTCTTCTTCATTTTTCTTGACTTTTTTTTTTTTTTTTTTTTTTTTTGGTCTACGAGTCTTTACCGTCAACAAGAACCCACATCTGCTTGCTTTATTTATCCTAATTTTGCTTCTAACAAAAAAAAAGTATAAAATAAATAAATAAAAATAAAAAGGGAAGAGCCTTTTATGGTCGGACTTAATTTTTTCAACCTCCCAAGTCTTGTTATTTAATTTGACTGTTTTTGTTTGTTTGTTTATATTCCTTTTCTTTTTCCTTTTCTTTTTTTTTTTTTTTTTTTTTTTTAATTGCGCTAACTGACTCAATCGTGACTGTTTTTAGAGAAAACTGGGAGGTTGGGGACGGACAAAAATGTAAATATTATTTTCCAGATGGGGAGCGCGGGTAAATGTAAATATCTTAAGCTGTAATGATTTTTTTTTTCTCTCTCTCTCTTTTTAAAACCAAGGTAGCAAAATATCTGCTGTTTTCAAAAAGAAAACAGAAAAGATCCGAGCTTGTATTTGCTTTACTTTCTAGGTGATCATGTCAAAAAGTAAAACTTCCGGTGAAAAATAATGATTTTAGAAGAATATCCTAATAGACGAGTGTGAAATAAAACCGATACAACACTGGAAATATTAATATCAGATATTTTCAAAGCCACTGCGAGACTCGGACCTTCTCTACTGTCTTTCAGCCATGAGGAGTAAAAATCCCTATTCTGATACTCCAGGACGATTTGGCCGAGAGTTTGATTTTAGAGTTGCTCGACTTCTAAACACGTGGCGCTCTTGAGACTACTGGCAAGTCTACCGTGGTTAGAAATTCTTCCTTTTTCCAAAGAGATTAATGCGAAATGAGAAATGAAACCTCAATCAGAATTTAAATTCAGTCTGCCAAGTCCACACACACAAATACACACTAATATATATATATATATATATATATATATATATATATATATATATATATATTAATGTGTATTTGTGGAGCAACCTTTCTTTTAAACATATTTTAATAAATATTTCAGAAAAGAGAGATTTAATTAGCTTTTTTCATTTAGTTTTTCCAGCATCCTTACGTTTTTTGATTTGTAGGAGTAAGGGAGTGCACAAAATTTACATAATTTTGATTGTCTCAAGTGCTTTCATACACACACACACACACACACACACACACACATATATATATATATAAAGAAATATTGTCTTAAGGTGTGCTATATTTATGGAATAAAGTGCTCAATATCAGAGATAGAGAGTGTGTAAATATATATATATATATATATATTATATATAAATATATATATATATATATATATATATATATATGTATGTATGTATGTATATGTGTGTGAGTGTGTGTGTATAATTAATATAATTTTTTCATATGAGCAAAAACAATTTACTCACTACAACAATGCAACTTTGTTTCCGTGCATTTAGTTGCACCTCTACTGGTGAGAACCAAAATGGTTTTGTCTATATGTAAACATTATAATGATTTTGGATTTTTGAGTATATATATATATATATATATATATATATATATATATATATATATATATATATAATTATATATATATATATAATTATATATATATATAAATGCGTGTGTTTGTACGCGTTTGTGTGCATGTATATGCAGGCTGAGATAGGGAAATTGTGTCCATCTTATATTTTTAATTTCGCGCATGCGCGTTTTTGTTTTTGATTTTATCAACTGTACACTATGGTTAACTGGGGACCATCTGTAACAAAAAAAGCACCATAACGCAATTCACTTCGCCATTCACACTGGAAACTTCAATACGAACATTTCAGAGTGTTTGGGTGTCAATCTGAGGTCAGTGCAGATGATTCGAAAAGAGTTGGATGAGCCTAAAGGTGATTACGTTGCTGTCTGGAGTGATCACTAGTGATGGCGATATTATACCTCCATTAATCTCCCTACAGGCCCCTGGCCTCAGCACGGAGGCCTATATCGAGCGCCTTTGAAAGGCTATGCTGCCTTGGGTCAAGAGGGTGGCTACTGGAAGACCCTATGTCTGGCAACAGCACTTTGCACCATGTCACACAAGCAGGAAAATCCAGTCATAGCTGTCAGACAATTTCTGCGATGACGTCACCCCTTACATCTGGACACCTAAGTCTCCAGACTGCAACCCCATTGATTATATGTGGGGTGCTATTGGGCGACAGACCAAAAAAACCCCTTGTAACACCAAAGATGAACTGAAGAAAAGGATTATGTCAGCATTGACCAACTTCAACAAGGAGACCGTCCAGAAGAGCTGCAGGAGATTCCGAATTCTTGTAGTCGCCGTTATTGAAGACAATGGCGGTTTTATTGAATAAATTTGCTCTTTAGTGTTTTAAGAAATTCTTTTTCCTTCTTTTTCTCTTTAGGCTGAATATCTATCTCTATATCTAGCCAGATAGCTATCTAGCGATATATATATATATATATATATATATATATATATATATATATATATATAAACTCTTTATTCTACATTCAACACCATCACTTGGTAAGATACCACAAGTGTTGAAACAAAATGTCTATTTTTGTAGTGATTTTATAACATGTTTATGTCATAATTTTTGAATAAATAAAATTTTATATATATATATATATATATATATATATATATAAAGGGAAGAGGTTAAAGTAGTTCCAACGAGAGAAAAGTGCATATATTAAAATTTGTGTAACTTACACACAAAAAGAGAATGTCGTATATCGAGATTATTTAACATCGAAAAACATAAGAAAAAAATTAATTATTTTTAATAAGATTTGGAAATCTTTTTCTTTTGACTGATGACGGTCGCGAGACCGGAAACCCGTGTAGCAAACATATGGAAAGCAAAATTATGGAAAATAAAGCATAATATTTTTTTTTTAAATCCACGTTAGAACCAAAAACATTTGCGGTTTCTCTCTTCTTTATATATATATATATATATATATATATATATATATGAATGATTATATTGGGGAAAATATATGACAAAGCGGAAAATGTTTAATTGTGATGCGTTTCGTCGTTCAGGATTTGATCGGATTAAATTTGTAAATTTTCCCCAGTATTGTTCTTGATATATAAATGTATATGCCGTTATCTCATATATATATATATATATATATATATATATATATATATAAGAGATAGAAAGTGAGAGAGAGAGAGAGAAAGAGAGAGAGAGTGCGTGTACATAGGAATAAACCCTGATTTTACCTAATCAGGAAGACCCAAGAACACATCGGTCGAATCAATGAAAAAAAGGAGACTATTAGTTAGGGAAATAATGTCAATGACTAATATCAAAATTAAGGACAATAATAGTAAAGATATATAAATATTTTCCCTATTTTTCACACTTTATATAAGCAACATATGAATACTTTTTTCCAGTTATATATTCCTATACGCACGCATACTTTTTTTTTATATAGACAGATAATGTTTGAATAGAGAGAGAGAGAGAAAGAGAGAGAGAGAGAATAATGTCTGAACGCTTATACAAACTACAAAACCTCGCTTTTCATACAAAACCCTTCTATTTTATTCAAAACATTTTTTCAACAAATAAGTTAAAATCCATTTATATTTCATTCTAACGCTCTTTAATTAACTGTCGGCTGTCAACGGGTCTCTTTTCTCATTACGTCAAACATTCACTCAGTACCGAACACTTTTTCTTTATTATATTTTATGGTTATGTCTTTCCGGTCATGCGCAGATAAGCGCAGACAATTTGAAGATATATTTAGCATGTTCTCCATATTAGTAGTTATGATAGTGGGCAAGAAGCATTAGGTTCAATATTCCAGATAGAGTCAATGTAGCTTGATTTATATTATTTACATATGATCTATTGTCCTCATCTTTGTTGTTATTATCACAACGTTTCGGCGGTTATGCCTACATCAAATGCTTGTCAATCCAGAAGAATAGCCAAGTGGATTAAAGCGTTGGTTCGTGAATTTGGTGATATAGTAATTGTGAGTTCAATCCCTGGGTCGGGCAGTGTGTATTTGGACTCAGCGGAAATATAGCGAGCAATAACTGAGCAGCATTAAATATCCTGAGGCAGGGTCAGTGGAACGAGAAAACGATACCACCGTAGCTTAGTAATCATCGGTGTAGATTCCAGCCCTGGTTTTTGTTTTCGCATTCGCCAAAATATCCTTATGAAAGGTATAATTCTATTTTGCTCCCTTCAGCTATGGGTTAAATAATAGAGCAGACTGGAATCTTTAGTCTAGTATTTATCGGCGCGGATTCCAGCGCTGGTCTTTGTGTTCACATTCTCCAAAAAATCCTTGTGAAAGGTATGATTCTACTTTGCTCCCTTCAGCTATGGGTTAAATAATAGAGCAGAATGGAATCTTTAGTCTAGTAATTATCGGTGCGGATTCCAGCCCTGGTCTTTGTGTTCACATTCGCTAAAAAAATCCTTGCGAAAGGTATGAATCCATTTTTCCACTCGGACTATTGTCCTCATCTCTGTTGTTTTCACGGCGTTTCAGCCGTTGTGCTCTCGTGTCTTCATTAGGTGCTTGACGATCCGTGTAGCCTTCAGGAAAATTTCGAACTGAACCCTTTAGTCTAGGTTGCCAATCAAGGCTAGAGAGTCCAGTCTGTTATATTATTTAACCCATAGTTGAAGGGAGAAAAATGGATTCATACCTTTCGCAAGGATTTTTTCGCGAATTTAAACACAAACACCAGGGATGTAATCAGCACCGATAATTACTAGGATTTATTCCTGAAGATTGACACAGAGCATAAGCGACACTGTTACAGTAAAACTTGAGTAGGATAAGGTGGACTTTCGTAGACAAATAAAGGTTTCCAAGTTATGCTTTTCCCAAGGGTATTAGTGCGTAATAAAAAAAAAAAAAGTCACAACCGGAATTTGAATCTAGTTTACTGATTCCATTTTCTGCACCTCCTAAAATTTTTCCTGTCCATCAATATAAAAAAATAAGATTTAGGATGTTGACCTTTCACGAGATTTGAACTCGGGTGCTTTATCATTGGACACCAAGATGAAAACTCGCTGAATTGGCTATGCACACCAATCAAAAGCTGGTATGTATCCATATATTCATATTCCTCTTCATCCACACCATTCTTCATAGTGTTTGTTACAGGGAAGCTGAATTCGGTTACATGTAGTAAATTAAGTCATATCTGAAAGCCCCCTGGATTACTAAGTTTTTTTTTCCCATTTGTCACCAAGGTTAACCAATCAGATTTTTAAACCTTAACCCTAAAAGTCGCAAGTCGCGAAATCAAAAATACACTAGTGTAGAGATTTCCCCATCAACGCCAATCTGAAAGCCTCTTTGTTGCTAACCTAAAACAGTCAAATTGTCTTCAATTCTCTTAACTTCTTAGGACGAAACTAACTCTCACCATTAAGCAGATGTCAGATTTTATTATGCAAATCAATGTATTCGCAATAAAATTAGTCTTAACCAAACAATGTTGGTAAATTTTTCAAGATATACACTAAAAAGTTTGAATCCTCCCTCTGTGTTTAATAATTAGTAACTTTCATAACTTCTTTCGTTTAACTAACTCCTACTAAGCATTAGAGTATAGCATCCAATTTCTTAGTTACCTAACGTTTAAAAGAAGGCAGATTACTATTCGCTAGCAAATTAGATAAGGTAAAAAAAAGAGATAAGACTTTAAATGAATGTTATGCAGTCATGGGATAATTTCGTCATTATTATTATTATTATTATTATTATTATTATTATTATTATTATTGTAGTAGTAGTAGTAGTAGTAGTAGTAGTAGTAGTAGTAGTAATAGTAGCAGTAATAAAAAAAACAACCTAAAATATTAAATTACCGTATCTGACGGCATATAAGACGTATGGGTGTATAAGACGCATCCCAATTTCAGCTTGAAAAATCAAGAAAAAATTAGTAATTAGTAAAATTATTGATTAGTAAAATTAGTAAATGGTACAGCCTAGGCTATATTTATGAGGTATTATTTTGGCTAAACAAGCCATGATTACAATTAAACAAAAAAATAATAGGAAAAAAGAATATAAGCCTATAAAAACTTTATTATATCCAAAGGTAAGAAAACAAAATAAAAATCAAGCAATTATTACAATTGAGCAAAACAGTACAGTTACCATTAAAATTTTATTCATCTTCAAATCCATAAAATTCGTCGTCTTCGTTATCAAAACTCTGATACACATTTTCAATAATACTATCATCGTCGTTAAATAATGCGCCATCTTACGTTTCATTGAGAGCATTGTTATGCCACACTTTTTAAAAGACTTCACAAAAATTTCTGGTCTAATATTATCCCAAGCTTCTTTCACCAATCTGCAGACTTGTGCAATGCTGGGTCTTTTTATTCTTTCTGTAAGGGTAAAGGTCCTGATCAGACATTGCCATCCACGTGTTCCATTGCTCCTTCATGTTTAAGTCTAAGCTAATAGGAGTTGCCAGGGAGCTAATTTCGGCCGACTATCGCGAATTTTAAACCTTCATATAGCATATATGACGCAGGGGAATATCAAGACATCTTTGTCAAAAAAAAAAAAAAAAAAAAGTGCGCCTTATATGGCGTTAAATACAGTAGTTTTGAAAAAGGCACGCAACCTTAATTTTTAGGCGGTTTTTAAAATCTATTGGGTGACCTCAAAACTTTGGTCTGTAGTGTACTTATATAAGAATATATCATGTAAAAGTAATTTTATTATATCTGTCCATATAAAAAAATATTTGTAATAACTTGAAAGAAAATGCCGGGTTTTATTATGCAAAAAGACAACACAAATTTTATTTATTAATTACTCCAAGAGATATAGGATACAGAAACCTATATTTGATACAGACAATATTCCATATCCTTGAATAAACTATGATTTTACATGTTAATATAATCTCGTTGATATTTTATATACTTCATCAATCTTTCAGTCATTGAATTTGTTGCAGCAGTTTTTTTTGTTTGTTTTTTTACTTTCCAAAGATCTTCTCAGTAATGTTTCTAATCTACGTCTCTTTAAAAGATTGACGAAAAGTTTTCGATTGGATTAATATTCTGAGCGTTTAGGGTGACATTGCACAAATTTGGTGTTATTTAAACCTGATATGTCCCAGAATGGGATATATTTGTTCGAAGTGGTTTTGGACTACTGTAACTGGGTAGAACAATCTAGCAGGTAACCATAATGGACTGGTTCTCGTCGTAGTGGTAGGCAATAGGCGTAGGCAATAGGCGAAGACGATAGACGTAGACCATGTACCTCCACATCAGTCTGTAATTATGTCTGACACCAGCTAATCATATTACTGTGAGGGGGAACCCAGGTGTATGCATATTCATTACCTCAAAACCTTTTTCCCAAGGTGAGCAATAGTCAGCTTTTGCCCGAATAAGAAGGTTCATTGCCTTATAGCGTTTTGCTTGTGACGTAGGCCAATAAAAAAAAAACAGTCTTGCCCAAGAAGTTGCAATAATTTTCTGTATTCATCAGCATGCCATCGTCAGCATTGGGAGGGTCCTATAATTATATTGCAGATATTTTACACACCCAACACTTTACGCTACTCCCTCTGACGTCTTCTAAATTATATTGGTTGAATATTTCTATTTAGGACTAAACATTTCTCACAGACATTAATTCAATATTCATCCATCACTAAAAATTACTGTTAAAACTGCTTTCATGTCTTTCTACGCTTAACTTACACGTTTCTCGACTTCTACTACTACTACCACAACTACTACTACTACCACAACTACTACTACTACTACTATATTAAAAGCAACAATCACAACATGAAAGATAAGCTTTTTTTATAATTTAATTATCAATCTGCTTCATCTAGGAAATTCGGGCAAGTGAAAAATGTTACATTTGCTACTTCTACTAATACTACCAGATAAAAAGTAAAATTTAAGTGCTGCAATGTAAGTTAACGAGACAAGGTTTTACCAATATAACTGAGCAGTGAGTTCGATCCTCACTGGGTGCCACACAGAACATTCGACATGAAATAACCAAACAAGGCTTGAATACAATGAAATCAAATAATCCGACATTCGAGACGCCTCAGCGTAGCGCAAGGAGTAGAGAGGCTATAGTGTTTGACCATAACTACTAAATAGTGAGTTTGATCCTCACTGGGTGCCCCATACGAAATTTGACATTAGATAACCCAACAAGGCTTGAATGTCGTAAAATCTAGTAATTGAGACGCCTTAGCGTGGGGTAAGGCATAGAGAGGCTAGTCTGATTGAACATTACTACTAAATAGTGAGTTCGATTGTCACTGGGTACCCGATAAGAAATTCGAAATTAAATAACCAAACAAAGGAAACGCCTTTGCGCGGCCTAAGTGGTAGCGAGCATTACTCCTGAGTAAATATATTCGACTTTTACTGGGTACCCTATCCAAAATTCGGATTGACATGTTGTAAAAGACCTAACAAAAATAAGATTAA
>OZ010573.1:16364870-16392370 GCA_963932145.1 Acanthosepion lycidas
TTTGTCTATAAACATTTTTAGTGCAGGGGGAAAAAAAGAAAAAGATGAAAGCAATAAACAGTAAATTGGTTGCTTTTATTCTAAATCATATTGCCGTCTTGTATATGACGATAAACTAAATACGCGTTCTGGGTAAGATGATAAACTATATCCAGCAGCAAGTCCTCTGATCAGGAGGTTTTGAGCAGCGTGGAACCACCTCTTAATTGTTGGCGTTCCCAGGTCCACCCTGACCCGGGATTGTAGCACCTGTTAGGGTCTCATCTATGGACAAATAGTTAATCCCCCGAACTTGGGTCAAAACGTGTAAAAGTAGGTTTTGATACGAGCAAAACATTTTTGTAAAAATTATTACCAGCAATGAATTTTTGAAGAAAAAAATTATTACCAGCAATATATCATTACCAGCAATACTTTTTTCGAAAAAATATTACCAAAAATAATTTTGAAAAAATATTATCATCAATAAAAATCTTGTCGGTATTAAATAACCCATTGAGGTGTTGATATGCCGTAAAACAAAGCAAACGAAACCAAAGATGATTACTCTTTTATCTTTCCACTCATTATTTATATTTGTGTTCTTAATCCTTCCACACTCTGTATCCCCATGTGTCTTAGTGGCTTTACTCCCTTGCATGGGGTGATACCGATTAAAAAAGATTCTATGTGTGTATATTTACTGAATTCATTTTCTATGTTTATACAGGCGGTTTGCTGTCAGTATAAGTTCTGGATTATTCTAATATCCTTCTCAAACTATTGTTGAAAAAATATTACCATCAATAAAAAATCTTGTTGACATTAAATAACCCATTGAGGCGTTGATATGCCGTAAAACAAACCAAACCAAACCAAACTGAATCATATTGTGAATATATCTCTATAGTTTCTTTGTAGAGAAAAGAATAGTAAAGAAAAAAGAAAAAACATGAGTAATAGAGAAAGATTGAAAGTTACTGTGGAACCCTTTTCCCACGCCTATCGTCTTTACATATGAATTGGTCACGTGTTACAACTTTGTTTATCAAATGCGCATCAACCTTTTTCATTGCTTCAAACAATATAATTAAATTATGCCAGCAACTTTATGAATTTCTATTAAAAATCAATTATTTTGTACGAAGATAACTTTCTCTCTCAATAACTAAATTCTGTGAGGAATCATCATTGCATTGTGTCTTTACGCCGAAATGTGATCTTCAAGCCAAGAGACCAATAGTTTAAAATTTGCAATATTTATGTGAGAAGTTTTCCCAATATCGGAAATAGATGGTTTGCAGATATAGGAAGTGTGGACAGACGAATCAATACTGCATAGTGACTGTCATTTTCACACCTCCAGCTATCTTCACATCATGTCTCACTACTTTTTTAATGAGTTCCATAGCTAAAGTAGCCTAAAGTACTAACCCTAAATAAAAGAATTAGAAAGGAACAATTTCTTCCTTCAATGATTTCTCATATATATATATATATATAAATATATATAATTATATATATATATATATATATATATATATATATATATATATATATATATATATATATATATATATATATATATATATATATATATATATATATATATATGAGAATTCGACGTATGAGGGTCAAGCAGATCAGTTCCTAGGAAAACGACAGCCCGACGCCAGCACATGAGATTTGATTATAGTGGTCAAGGTTTTGTGCAGAACCATCCGCACTTTTTGAAGGGCCTAATACAAAGACTTGGTGCACTACGTGCCAGAGGGTCCCCAAACGACCCTCCGCAGGTTTTGAATTCAATTCAGAGTTGTCCTTCTCCTAGACCAGTTGCAATCAAAGGCTATAGTAAACAGTCTGTCCTGCTATTTACCCATAGCTGGAGGGAGAAGAAGAGGATTCATACCTTTCTCAAGGATATTAGCATGTAAGTGAATGTAATGGATTCGACTGGAATTCGAACTCGGCTCTCCGATTCCTCAGTGCAAGCCGCTATTTATTACTCCTACTTAATGTAGTTTATTTTGTTTAAATGTTATTTTTGATGGATATCATATTCGAGTAGAAGCTCTGTTTTTTAATTAAACAGTATTTTTTTTTATATATACAACTACATCAACCGGCCAGGATATTCGAGAAATCGCCTCAGAAAAAATATATTTCCCAAGCAAGCTTCAACGTCAGTTCTAATGACGGTTTCCCACATGGGATGCAGGTTCGAATCATCCCAAAAGACGCATATTTTTCTGACAAGATTTCTCGAATATTCAGGCCGGTAGATTTAGTTGGATAAAAAAAATACGGTTTAATCAAAAAAAAAAATTTTTTTAACCCAGAGATACTACGCGAATATGAGTATCCATTAAAAATAAAAATATGCGGGATTTTCTGGTGGAGTAATGGAGAGAGACCTGGATTGACGAATCTGACGCCTTAACCAGGTATTGAACTCACACTCTTTGGGTCCTGCCAGTGGTATTAACAAACGCCTTTATCCACTGTGACATGTGAAGAACTTGGAGAGTGGAATTAATAGGAGATGACTGACATCCATTAAACATGGCACGTAGAGCTAGAACAGTCTACCCCAGTGAGTGAAATAAAGGGTTCAGTTCGACATTCCAACCACCTGAAGAAGGCCGGAGCGTACAACGGCCGAAAACGTTGTAATAAATATGGCGACAAAGATGAGGACAATAGTCCGAATAATGTAAATAGTGTACATAGTACAGGTAATAAATCCGCTGAGTCTTCGGCCCTCAGCAAGAAATTTGGGAGTTCTTTTCTTATCAGAACGATCAGAGTGAATTTCCACGCTATCGTACCTTCGTAATCACCATTAGACTCATTTAACTCTTTCCGAATCTTTTGCACTGTCCTCAGAATGTTCTTATTGGAGTTTCCGGTGCGAATGCCACGCTGTACAGCATGCCGTTTCCACCCTGTATATATATATATATATATATATATGAGTGTGTGTGTGTGTGTGTGTGTGTGTGTGTGTGTGTGTGTGTGTGTGTGTGTGTGATGGGAGTGTGATTTTAGTTTTGTGATTAAACCCTGTAAAGTTGAATTCCAATGCTCTAATCATTGAGCCATGTTTGTTAGCGTTTACAGTAAAGTTGATTAAGAACTTCAATAAACACACAGCAGTCAATTTGTAGCAAGAAATCTCGGCGACCCTCCACTTTGGAGAATTGTTTTCCTTAGATATTTCATTTCCAAAAGAGAGAAGATTTTGTTGTTATTATTTGCCAACCTCCGACTGGACTGTTTATATTTGATTAACTAATTTGCCTCGGTGCAGACAGGCAACAGCACGAAAGGAAAGCTAGCCAAAGTGATTAAAATGAAAATAAATTAGGCTTTAAAACGGAAAGATAGACTGAAGGTGTGGGAAGCGAATGAATAGATCGAGTGGGTTTGATGGGGTCAATTGTCTATAAAACATATTGAGGTAGGTAAAAAAAAAATAACTAGAGAGAAGACCAAAAAAAGAACATTTCAGAACTCGATTTCCTTAGGGAGAAAAAATCAATGCTCGATAAAATGCTTAGAGCCTCATAGATCGAATGTCAAATTGAAAAAAGTCAATTTAAACCAGCATTTTTATCTTTTCTGTTTTATTTCTTTATTTTCTTAATAAATGCAAGTTAATTGGAGGATATTTTTAATTGACCTTTAAGCATGTATAAATACAAACTTCGTAAAAGGTGGACTTAGTTAAAAAAAAAAAAACAATGAAGAAAGGTAGCAGCAGAGTTGATTTGTTTTTTCAAGGGTCTGATTTCTGTTCTCAATTTAACGAACCCTGATATAATGGACATTAAATAAATCCTATTTTTAACTATCTATTTTGCAAATAACTATGCAATAGAGAGGAGCTCGGAAAAAGAAACATTGATTTTAATATGTTCGCTTTTTATGGCACAGTGGATAAAGGCGTTGGTTAGATCCAGTGACAGACCCAAAGAGTGTGAGTTCAATACCCGGTTAAGGCAGTGGAGAACTTTCAGAGAGAAATTAACAGGAGATAACTGGTAACTGACATCCATCTAACATGGCACGTGGAACTAGAATAGTCTACCCCAGTGAGCGAAATAAAGGGTTCCGTTCGATATTCCAACCACCTGAAGAAGGCCGGAGTATACAACGGCCGAAACGTTGTGATAGATATGGCGAAAAAGATGAGGACAATAGTCCGAATAATGTAAATAATGGAGATGATTTTTCTCTCCAGAATCTATCATACATATCTATCAAGTCTAACATTTGTTCATACTTAGAATATTGCTGCCGCATATGGTTCGGTGCTTCTGCTATTTACCTTGAGCGCCATGATAAAAAAAAAAACAAAAGAATCAGCAGCAATATTATTGGTCCTTATCTGGCAGCTCAGCTTCAGTCACTTTCCCACTGCCGTAAAGTTGCATCCCTGTGCCTTTTCTATAAATACTTTCCTGGTAATTTTTCGGGTGAGATCTTCGCTATGGTACCTTGACTTTTTCAATTTAATCGCAGTACTAGACTGGCGTTGAGGTCTCATCCATTTACAGTTGAGCTGACTAGATGTAAACCTAAATTCTATGCTAACAGTTCCTTTTCTCGTACTTCTCGCCTGTGGAACCTTCTTCCGGATCCACGCTTACTGGTTAACTTTCATAAAATTTAATGCAATATAAATCGTTATTTACTACCCTCTTTTATTAATCTTTTTTATTCCCGCTCATTAGTAATGTTTCTGTTTCTAATTCTTCCACAGCCAGTAATCACTTGTACCCTAGTGGCTTCACTGCCTTGTATAGAGTGAAAATGTTTAAAAACTAATTCAAAATATGTTTTAAAATGGGATACAACAATTAATAATTGAAATTAAAACGAGCACGTTAAAATGAAACAGGCTAGAATAACAAAATGTTTATGGTTACCGTAGAGAGGTAAATCGAAAAACAAAAATGGATGAAACGAAAAATCTTATCCTGTTTTCATGCCTTTCTACCGTAGACTGACAAATCTGCACACCGAAAAGAATAAGGACACCAAAAACATATATATACTGAATAAATAGTAATCAAAAGCTAGTAACATTTAAAGCTAGAAGCTGTACCTTCTGCTTAAAGTGGGATGGCTGGAAAAGCGTAATATATATAGCATCTAAGACCTTTACGTTGGAATGAGGAGGCACGTTGGAGTAATGGATAGCGACTTGGATTGAGGAATGGGAGAGCCGAGTTCGAATTCCAGGAAAGGGTGTGGATCCTCTATTTCTCCTTCTATCTATGGGTAAATAGCAGGACAGACTGGGTTCTATAGCCTTGGATAGCAACTGGTCTAGGAGAAGGACAACTCTGAATTCAAAACCCGGAGTAGAGCCCCTAAGGCGGATGGACGGCACTTTATGCTACCTTCCGGCAACTTCTGCAGCCGCGCTGGTACCAAACTGTATTGGTTTATCCTCTCCTTTGGACTCTGCTAGCAAGGCCCAGAGGGGGAACTAGACGTCTGGGCAGACCTAGATCTGCATACATCCAGCCCAGGCTCGTAGCACACCACGCTACTCCATCGTCTCTCGAATCGGACGTACGACGAAGACCTTTAGATGGAAATCTTAATGAGCCTGATTCATTATGTCTATAAATTCAGGCACACATTCTCATTTTTGTGAACTTTCATTTTCTTTAAAAAATAAACAATATTTTTAATTATATAAAGTAAAAATTATTTACAAGAACATGATTCTCCATGACAGATTTTAAATAAAATTTGTGTCATCGCTAAAAAGGATAAGAACCAGTCAACTATACTATAAAAAAAGTGAATAAATATTACATATTTTCTAAAGAATATCATAACTCCGTAATATCCGTATTTAAGTGAATTTCGGTATTAAATGTGACATCTATTGGTACGTTAAATTCCGGATTTACTGTAACTATAGAAAATTCCGTTATTTTTTTTATTATTATTATTTTTTTTCGTATTTTTCTAATGAAACACGACCCAATGCACATGTTAGTACTTCGGAATCATTCCTTGTAGACTGACTACAGATTCTCGATTGAATTTAAAATGGGAGAGTTTCCGGGCCAGTCTATAGTACTTTGATTTGCTCACTGGTAAGGCTTGCCAGTGTGTTGTGCAGCGTTACAATTTTCGTACGTTTCCTTGCAGTAACGTCCATCGCAGACAATGACCGTAGGACGACTAATCGACAGTCGAGACAATAGTGTCTGGGCGTGATAAAAATCTGATGCAATCACAGATGACGCAATATTTTTCAAGGCCAAACAAATTACATCATACACTCCGAAAATAGATTCATATTACTGCACACTACTGCAAATGACCTAGTCTCAGGAGAAAATAGAAGTCGATTACACCTTGTCACTCCAGTGGGTCTAAAACTGACCGTATGGTGAAAGAAAAGAAAAAAAGCGGTCGTTTCAATTAATTAGCACAAGGGTGTATATTAGTTTTTAATTTTTTCTTAAGATCGGACGTCAGTTTTAACTGACGTGCTCTCTTTTTCGATATCTTGTAAAACTTTAATTTAAAGCTTGTATTTTCTTGCTTTCAAATGAAAAATAGATAATTTGGCAACATATTTCAGTGAAAATTCCCCTTTCTAAAATTATTGTTTTTTATTATAGTTTAACTATATGCAAAAAATAGAAACGATGTCATCTTAAACTTACACCAGGAAGATAAATTTGAAAACAATACCTGAATATGCACTGCTGAAAAAAAGTTACGCCTAATATTTACATGCCGTTAAATATGGTAACTCTGAACCGTTAATTTACATAAACCAACCTTCATATAGCACAAGGTTACACTAGTGAGCTATCCAGTGAGGGCCGGTGCGTACTACCCCCGAAACCCTGACCGGTGTGAACAAGCCTAATTGGGAGTCTTGGTCATTGCTTCATGACTATCGCTAGCTTATCAACATTTGCTTTCTTCTATTCTTCTATCCACATTTATATATGTTAAAAATAAAACGAAGCACAACTGCTGTTGTCAGACAAAAGTTGGTAAGTAAAGGATGAAATATTCTGGTCTTTTTTTGGCTCCAAAGCCATGAATTTGTTTTGCTTGTACTAAGGGTCATAAAAACGCTATATAAAATTTACTATTCTATCCGTAATGTTGAATGTGTTAAAATAATTCATTTTTTTTTTTTTTAGCAATTTGATGTTAAAAATGGACGCAAAACATTGCTGATTTTTTTTTAAGGTGGAATGATCTATCTGTCTATATTTCTGAGATGAGGTATTATGTACATTATTTACATTGTTCGGACTATTGTCCTCATCTTTGTCGCCATATTTCTTACAACGTTTCGGCCTTTCAGTATCTGTCTATATTCCTTTATATATTATGTACATTATTTACATTATTCGGACTATTGTCCTCATTTTGTCGTCATATCTATACAGCCGAAAAAGACGAGGACAATAGTCCGAATAATGTAAGGAATGCTCTATTATGACATGTCTCTAAATTGTATTTAGATACATTGTATTTATTTTCAATTTTTCTAGTTGAACTGTTCATCTATATTGCATATGATCCATTATTGTATATAATTAGAATACAATAAAATCTGGATGTAGTAGAGAGCTGGGTACGTATCATTGATTCTCGGTGGTGGCCCACAAGATCCTTGCATCGGCCTTCTATCCAGATTTGTTGGGGGCCACAACATCCTTGCCTCGGGCCTCCATCCAGATAGGTCTCGCGATATTAGCAAATTGATGTATAATAAAAAATAAAAAAATAAAAATTTGTAAACATTTAACCCCTGTCGAAGGTTTTCATTATTGTCTTCAGATTTAGTTCCAATCAAATAGAATATTTTTTACAAAACTATTAAAATATTCAAGCATGTTCAAGAATTCTTCTCACTCACGTAAATCGTTTACTAATCCGTGACGAACCTTGAAAATATTTAAAGCATATCCATCACGAATGAACGAAAACACAAAACGTGACCCTAACATTAATCGATTTGTAAAGATTAAATCAAATGGAGAAAAACACGTTTTTGTATTTACGTCAAATTTGCTATTTTGCCGAAAGAGATGAAAGTTATGCCAATGTGAGTGGGTGTGTATTCTTTTAAAAATGGAATGTGGTTTGTCAATTAAAAGTTTCGAATTTTTCATCGAAAATGTATATTTTCAGTAAAGCGTTTAAAATTCTGTGAAAATGTTTCGAGGTCACACATCTGCGCTTCATGATAAACATTAATAGATATGTAAACCAGTTTGTGCTAATGACCAGTTTATACATCAGCGTCAGGAAATTTCGTGTGGAGCTTTTGGGTGGAGCAGTTGTTTTAATTGAACAAAAGAAAAAAGAAACAAACAAACAAGTGATAAATAAAATTACATTAGAAAATAACAGAAAGACAAAAATAAATAAATAAAATAGAAAATGACGAAGGAAAAAAGAAAGAAAAGTAACATGGAAAATAAAAGAGAAAAATAATCAAAATGGAAAGAAAGAAAGAAAGAAAGAAAGAAAGAAAGAAAGAAAGAAAGAAAGAAAAGTAATTTAGAAAAAAAGAGAGAAATAACAAAATGGAAAGAAAGAAAATTAACTTGGAGAAAAAAGAGAGAAATAACAAAATGGAAAGAAAGAAAGAAAGAAAGAAAGAGAAAGAAAAGTAACTTGGAGAATAAAAGGGAGAAATAAACAAAATGGAAAGAAAGAAAGAATGAAAGGAAGGAAGGAAGGAAGGAAGGAAGGAAAGTAACTTAGAGGAAAAAAAGAAAGAAATAAACAAAATAGAAAGAAAGAAAAGTAACTTAGAGAAAAAGAGAGAAATAACAAAATGGAAAGAAAGAAAGAAAGAAAGAAAGAAAGAAAGAAAAAAGTAATTAAAAAAAAGAGAAATAACAAAATGGAAAGAAAGAAAGAAAGAAAGAAAGAAAGAAAGAAAGAAAGAAAAAAGTAATTAAAAAAAAGAGAAATAACAAAATGGAAAGAAAGAAAGAAAGAAAGAAAGAAAGAGAAAGAAAGAATGAAAGGAAGGAAGGAAGGAAGGAAGGAAGGAAAGTAACTTAGAGGAAAAAAAGAAAGAAATAAACAAAATAGAAAGAAAGAAAAGTAACTTAGAGAAAAAGAGAGAAATAACAAAATGGAAAGAAAGAAAGAAAGAAAGAAAGAAAGAAAGAAAAAAGTAATTAAAAAAAAAGAGAAATAACAAAATGGAAAGAAAGAAAGAAAGAAAGAAAGAAAGAGAAAGAAAAGTAACTTGGAGAATAAAAGGGAGAAATAAACAAAATGGAAAGAAAGAAAGAAAGAAAGAAAGAAAGAATGAAAGAAAGAAAGGAAGGAAGGAAGGAAGGAAGGAAGGAAGGAAGGAAGGAAGGAAGGAAAGTAACTTAGAGGAAAAAAAGAAAGAAATAAACAAAATAGAAAGAAAGAAAAGTAACTTAGAGAAAAAGTGAGAAATAACAAAATGGAAAGAAAGAAAGAAAGAAAGAAAGAAAGAAAGAAAGAAAGAAAAAAGTAATTAAAAAAAAGAGAAATAACAAAATGGAAAGAAAGAAAGAAAGAAAGAAAGAAAGAAAGAAAGAGAAAGAAAAGTAACTTGGAGAATAAAAGGGAGAAATAAACAAAATGGAAAGAAAGAAAGAAAGAAAGAATGAAAGAAAGGAAGGAAGGAAGGAAGGAAGGAAAGTAACTTAGAGGAAAAAAAGAAAGAAAGAAACAAAATAGAAAGAAAGAAAAGTAACTTAGAGAAAAAAGAGAGAAAAAACAAAATGGAAAGAAAGAAAGAAAAAGAAGAAAAAATGCATCTTAGAGAATAAAACAAAGAAATAAGCAAAATAGAAAGAAAGAAAAATACAATTAACTTAAAAAATAAAAGAATGAAGAAAATAAAATGGAAAAAAGAAAGAAGTGTAAGAAAATCAGAGAAAGGTGGAAGAAAAGACAAAGAAAAGTATTGATGCAATTTTATAAAATATAGGAAAGAAAAGCCTTTTCGTTTTGACTTACATTCTAAACCCTCGAATAACTGCCAGTGAAGAAATAAAACTTAATGAGAATAAAATCGTTTGACATCTTTATTAGCATTTAATGCATTTGTAATAACACAGTAAGAGACTCATTCGGTAGACTAATAGCCGGGAAGTCGCAGTTCACAAGCTGCTTCGAGGGAATTCATCCTGCAAACACTGAAACATGAGTAATAAAACCGGTGCTGCAAACCTGTCAACAAATGACAAACCAAAGATTTCGAATTCTGATATTTAAGAAGATGGGCCTTACTCACTTAAAAGGTACGTACAACCAGATCTTCTCACCAACCATTCGGCTTTTTATGACATGGTGAGAAAACTGCAGGAACTGCTACAGAAGAAAGATGAGAAGAATGGACTAAGTATGAATTGTAAGAAGACATAATCCATGGTTGTTAGCAAAAGGGACTGCCCTTGATGCAACTTGCGAATTGGAGACGCTGAAAATCAAACAAAAAAGTACGAACATTTAAATATCTGGGAAGAAAATATCAGAAAGAAAAAAAGAAATGAATAAAAAGAAAGAAAAAAGAAAGAAAGAAAAGTAACTTAGAAAATAAAAGAGAGAAATAAGCAAAATAGAAAGAAAGAAAGAAAAGTAACTTAAAGAATAAAAGAGACAAAACAGAAAGAAAGAAAGAAAGAAAGAAAGAAAGAAAGGAAAGTAACTTAGAGAAAAAAGAGAGAAAAAACAAAATGGAAAGAAAAAAGAAAGAAAGAAAAGTAACTTAGAAAATAAAAGAGAGAAATAAACAAAATAGAAAGAAAGAAAGAAAAGTAACTTAAAGAATAAAAGAGACAAAACAGAAAGAAAGAAAGAAAGAAAGAAAGAAAGAAAGAAAGAAAGGAAAGTAACTTAGAGAAAAAAGAGAGAAAAAACAAAATGGAAAGAAAAAAGAAAGAAAGAAAAGTAACTTAGAAAATAAAAGAGAGAAATAAGCAAAATAGAAAGAAAGAAAGAAAGAAAGAAAGAAAAAAGAAAGAAAGAAAGAAAGAAAAAAGAAAGAAAGAAAGAAAGAAAGAAAGAAAGAAAAGTAACTTAGAAAATAAAAGAGAGAAATAAGCAAAATAGAAAGAAAGAAAGAAAGAAAGAAAAAAGAAAGAAAGAAAGAAAGAAAGAAAGAAAAGTAACTTAGAAAATAAAAGAGACAAAACAGAGAAAACAGAAAGAAAGAAAGAAAGAAAAAAAAGTAACTTAGAGGAAAAAAGAGAGAAATAAACAAAACAGAAAGAAAGAAAGAAAGAAAGAAAGAAAGAAAGAAAGAAAGAAAGAAGAAAGAAAGAAAAGTAACTTAAAGAATAAAAGAGACAAAACAGAAAGAAAGAAAGAAAGAAAGAAAGAAAGAAAGAAAGAAAGAAAGAAAGAGAAGAATGCATCTTGGAATCCACCGAAATCTGAAGAATCACTGGAATGGTGAAAGATGTTTCCCAAGAGTTGAACAAAGTATTAAGAAGCAAAGAAACCAAAGTTCGAATATAAATAACGTAAATATTATCTGGGAAGTGTTATGATAAAAGACTGAAAATATGACACAGAATGTCGAAGGCTTATAGAAAGAGAGAAAGATGTCTTCCAAAAATACCAAAGTATTAAGGAAAAGGAATATGTTGTTAGAAGTAAAGAAAAGATTGCTGATCTATTATGTAATATCCGGGGCACCTTGGTGTGGTGTAATGGTTAACAAGTTTGTATCGCTAACACAGTTACAACTGAATAGTGAGTTCGATTCTCACTGAGTACTCCATACTTTCGGCCTTGTGACACACCTAAACTCTATGCTTAGAAAATCAATATTATGTAATATCAGTCTGTCTATATTGGCAGTGACTGCTAGAAAATCTCGCAGATGTCGATGAAACTTTGGACAACAGAAATCTGGTCTTACAGAAGGATTCTGAGAATACCAGTGATGGAACATGAAAGTAATGAGAAACTTTAAAGGAAAATGAAAACAAAAAGGAGCTATTACGCATGAAATCAGGAAGAAAGTTGAAATTTCTTGGATATACAGGGGTCGGCAGAAATACCTCCTATATATTAGTAAGAGATGAACTAGATGTTACTACACCATTGCCACCAATGTCTAACCATTATGTGGTGGTATTTATTTGGGCGGTATTTCTGAGTGCTATATTTGGCCGATATATTTGAGATGTATTTCTGGGTGGTGGGAGGTATTTCTGGGTGCTATATTTGGGCGATATATTTGAGATGCATTTATGGGTGGTGGGAGGTATTTATGGGTGCTATATCTGGGCGATATATTTGAGATGTATTTCTCGGTGGTGGGAGGTATTTCTGGGTGCTATATTTGGGCGATATATTTGAGATGCATTTATGGGTGGTGGGAGGTATTTCTGAGTGTTATATTTGGGCGATATATTTCAGATGTATTTATGGGTGGTGGGAGGTATTTCTGGGTGCTATATTTGGGAGGTACATTTGAGATGTATTTCTGTGTGGTGGGAGGTATTTCTGGGTGCTATATTTGGGCGATAGATTTGAGATGTATTTCTGGGTGGTGGGAGGTATTTCTGAGTGCTATATTTGGGCGATATTTTTGAGATGCATTTATGGGTGGTGGGAGGTATTTCTGGGTGCTATATTTGGGATGTATATTTGAGATGTATTTCTGGGTGGTGGGAGGTATTTCTGGGTGCTATATTTGGGCGATATATTTGAGATGTATTTCTGGGTGCTATATTTGCGTGATATTTCTGCTGCACCCTGTGTAATGAGAAAAATAGATTGAGGACTTAAAGGACAAGTTGTAAGCAAAACGAACATCGGTATGCAGCGCACAACAACATTGTGCAAAAATGGATGGAAGAATCCGGACTAGGAAGGAAATAGACAAGTTGCAATGGATAAATTGTCGTCTGAATTACGCAACAAAAGTAGATAGATAAAAAAATGCGATAGATAGATAGATAGATAGATAGATAGATAGATAGATAAACAAAATGAGATAGATAGATAGATAGATATTAGGTTGGTGGAAAAATAATGACGCAATAATGTCGTTTTTTGACGTATTTTTTAACGTCAAAAAACGACATTATTGCGTCATTATTTTTCCACCAACCTAATAGATAGATAGATAAGAAGGAAGAAACAGACTGAGATAAATTTTGCTTTTATTTTCGTTCATTTTATTTTATTTTATTTTGTTAAGTTATTATTTCATTTTCTAAATGCAGACATTAATTTTTAAAAGCCAAATACATGATTGATTTTCTCATCCTTTTAATTAATTTGTTTTCTATTCATAATCAGATATTTTTTTTATTTTTTTTATTTTCGCCTTCTTCTTTAATATTGTCACCATTTTATCTTCTTTATTTTCTCTTTTCCCTCTCTCTTTCCCGTCTTCATCATTTTCTTCCTCATCATCGACTCTTCCTTATTGTTTTCTCTTTTCCTTTCACCCTCTCTTTCTCTCCCCCGCTCTCTCCCCCGCCCTCTCTCTCTCTCTCTCTCTCTCTCTCTTCGTCTTTTATTCTTTATAATCGTCTTCCCTTTCTTATTTTCTTTTACCTCTCCCTCTCTTCCTCTTCCCTTTCTACGCATTTATGATCATTTTCATGTTTGGCTCTTATCCGCCTTTTCCCTCCTTGTTTATTCTTCCTCGTCTTCTTCCTTGTTTCCACCTCCTCCTCCTCTTCTAGCTCATTCTCTTTTTTTCTTTCTCTGTCTTCAGTTTTCTTCTCTTCTTCCGTTTTATTCATTTTCTCCTCTCTGCTTTAGCGTCCTCTTCTTCGTCACTCTTTTTTTGTATTAACCTCCTCCTATTCCTCATTCCTCCGCCTTTTTCGTTGTATTTTCCTTCTTTTTCTTCCACACATTATTTTCGATTTCTTTTTTTTTCTTTTTTCGTTTTCTTTGATTTCCCAACTTTCTGTCGTTTTCTCGACATCCTCATTTGTTTTTTCTCTTCGAATTCTTTCACCTTCTCTACATTCCCCACCTATCCTCTTAACTTTCGACATGCCTCAGATTCATAGATAGATAGATAGATAGATAGATAGATAGATAGATAGATAGATAGATAGACAGACAAACAAAATGGAACAGCTACCAAGCTAGGTAGACAAACACACGACAATCAGCAGGTGATTGATTTTGACTCAGCCTATAATTTTTCCACGCATATATGCGCTTGTACACAAACACATACACACACACAGACATACACACACACATATATATATATATATATATATATATATATATATATATATATATATATGACAAATGAGGTCATCACCCAATTCGGCGACAGTCTGTTTCATGCTTAAACACAATCGCCAGGCCATGACATTTATTCCTGATATCATGCACTTTTACCTATAATTATGTCATATATATATATATATATATATATATATATATATATATATATATATATATATATATATATATATATATATATATATATATATATATATATATAACATCACACATTATGAAATGGACAAAGTCCGACAATTATTTTAAGATATTTCTATGCCCAAATCGGTAAAGGCACGTCAAGCTAAATGACGGTCTGTATAGGATTCAGGTTCGAATCCTGTCGGAGGACGGATATTTTCTGTGAAAGTTTCTCGGACATTCAGGCCGGTTTAATACTGTTCATTATGAACAGAGCATTTACTGAAATATTTGTATCATTAAAAAGAATACCCGCTCGGTCCGGTGGCTAGGATCAAAGTGTAGTATCTGCGCTTTGTGAGCTGCCGGGTCGGGTGTCTGTCGAACTCTCTGCTTGCAGAGAGGAACCCGGACGAAGCTCCGCCGAAGGGTAGGGTTTCGTTGGGGGAGGTTGACGGAACTGGCCCGCCTCGGCGGGTTTGGATGGTTATTTATTTTTGGCTGGGCTTACGGGCTCGGAGATACCCACATTAAAAAGGCCTTGTGCCACATTCGATCCCTGTGGGTGGATTGATAAATACCATCTATAAAAAGAATGTATAAACATAAAAATGTCTTAATATAACTATATATATATATATATATATATATATATATATATATATATATATATATATATATATATATATATATATATCACATCTGTTGTGTGTTTGTGCATATATATATATATATATATGTCTGTGAATGTGTGGATTTCTTTACTCTTTAATTGGATTCTATTTCCACTTAATTTTTTTATTTCATTTATTGTTTAAAATAGACAAAATACAATTCCGTTAATTGACTACAAAAATAATTTTGTCTCAGGAAGGAAAAGGTCGTGTAGAACAGAAGCGAAAAGCTTTAGTTAGGGAAATAAAAGCTGTCTTTATTTTTAAACTTTGCTTTTTTTAGAACCCGACCTGCTTAATTGCGACTGAAACACGCATTAAAATGTTGATATTTTAAAATGAAAAGGTTTTTCACGTATCAAAATATTCACTTCATTTATTTATGACATCATCGTCAGTACAACTATGGTTATATTGAATTTCCTTGGGGCAATATACGCAGAATTTGAACAGACTGAGATAGGCAGATTTCAACAGACTGAGATAGATAGATAGATAGATAGATAGATAGATAGATAGATAGATCATTGTGAGATATTAAGTTCTTTGTGAAATGAATGAATACTGAGCAGTGTATATATCTAAATAATATCTAGCGAACCAGCTCTTTGAATATATATATATATATATATATATATATATATATATATATATATATATATATATATATATATATATATATATATATAGCGTGTCCATAAAGTTCGTGTTCACTTTAAAAAATTTATAACTTTATTTGTATTTGCGATAGAAATAATTTGTAAAAAGGATTAGATAGAAGTATATCTATATTGTTTAAGGTTTTTTTTGAAATTTTATTTAAGTTTCCACATGTCCTCCATTATTAGCAATACAAAGGGTAATACCATTTTGCAGTTCAAGGAAACCATTTGCCAACTGATTTACAGTAATTCCTGAAATTCCATGAGTTATTTTAGCTGTACTTAAAACGAGGTACATTAAACTTTATAACATTTTTTACAGATTATTTCTATCGCAAATACAAACATAGTTATAAAATTTTATGGACACCCTGTATATAGTTATGTATTTAAAGAGCTTATTCGCTAGATATCATATATATATATATATATATATATATATATATATATATATATATATAATAGCTGGTCACTCGTATTCGAGGATATCCGTGTACTAAGGCGGGTAGCCTATCCCTATTGCAGACTCTCGCTCAGGCACATTTGGGTTTGTTCAACACCCAGAGAGCCAACCTGTGGTTTATACTGCAACTATGTTGAGACCTTAGTTTCTGGGAGAGAGCGTGTTATCTAGAATGATGAACAATCTGAACAACACCGGCACGCTCAAAACCTCAATCCCATAAGTTCCGTCTACCTAATTTCACTCACAAGGCTTGGGTCAACCCGTGGTATGGTTTTCAGGCACTTTCCAAAGGTGTCACACGCTGGGATCATCCCCACTCCAGACTGATAACATCAGGAAGACTCCCTCCTGTCAAATCGACCATAGTGAGATTCGAACCCTGGTCTCATGGTCAGAAAGCGAATGTTCTAACCCCTCGGCCACACACACACGCACACAGAGAAAGAGAGAGAGAGAGAGAGAGATAGAAAGAGAGAGTATAATAACCCTAATAACAATGTGTAGATCTTTTGTGGAACTTTTAAACATTACCCACCACCTGGTCTGTAAAACGCCCGCTAGGAGTTGCTCTCTTATCCTTTTATCGTCCTAAACAGCGCCATCTATCGACCGTCTTAGTAGACCAGGTGGTGGTAATTCTCACAGACAATTAGTGGAGTGGTCTTTGTGATAACAGTTGACACAACCAGAAGATACAGTATTTCTATGAGTTAGTCCAGTAAGGTCATCGACTACTTTTATTTTCACATTTATTTTTTCTTTTAGTATAATTTCCCATCACTTCCTTCATTAGATGGGAAAATAGGCGTATACAAATAACAAAAAAAATCAACGTTTCTTCTTCTTCTTGTCGTCCTCCTTCAGGACGTGGGCGATCAAGGTCATCCACAATTCCCTGCCCTTTATAGGTCTTTGTAAAGTTTATCTATTTTCCTAATCCCTGCTCTGCCAACTATTTACATAAGCTCTCTAGGTAGGTTATTTGCTGCTTTCCTCTGGCTCTCTTGTCTTCAATATGTCTTGTGAGTGTCAAATTTTCTAAGCACTCTGTCCTCATCATGTGTCCTAGAAATTTCAACAAAAATCTGCTTGATTGGTGCACAAATGGTTGCAAACACAGTAAGAAAAAAACGAAACAAAAGATGGAGTGATGAGATAGAGGGTATTTCTGGTAAGAACTTGGCAAAAAATAGCACAGTCTCGGTCGTCATGGGCGGATTTTCGAAAGACTCTTTTCTTGAATTTAAAAAGTACTTGTTGACGATGATTAAGATATATATCTCAGATTTTTATGCTTATACATTCTTTTTTTTATAGATATAAATATTTAAGTAAATGCTCTGTTTACAATAAACAGTATTAATAACATCTACTCGCCTGAATGTCTGATAAATTCTCATAGAAAATGCGTCCTATGACAGGAATCAAACCTGTATCCTGTACGGAACCGTCCTATAGCCTGACGTGCTTTTACCGATTTCGCCACAGAGGAGTATGTCGGTTAGCAAGGTCGATTTTACTGTTTTTAAACTACAATTTTCCATGATTCTCTCAAGTACATTCATATCTGCTCTATGCCTATCCAAATGTAAACAAATGACGTCACACATTATGAAATGGACAAAGTCCGACAATTATTTTTATGTTTATACATTCTTTTTATAGATACAAATATTTAAGTAAAGGCTCTGTTTTTATAATAAACAGTATTAATAACCGGCCTGAATATCCGAGAAATTGTCATAGAAAATATGCGTCCTCCGGCAGGAATCGAACCTGTATCCTATACGGGACACTCATATAGCCTGACGTGCTTTAACCGATCGAGCCACGGAGGATCGTTCGATTAGCGAGGTCCATTTTACTGCTTTTAAACTTCAATCTTCCATGAATCTCTCACGTACATTCATATCTACTCAAAGCGTATCCAAATGTAAACAAATGGCGTCATACATCATGAAATGGACAATTATTTTTTATGTTTATATATCTCAGATTGTTAGTATCTATCTATCTGAATCCGTTCATATGTTCATATGTATATGTAACATTTGATATACAAGGTCTTTTTTTTTAAGTTGGGGGCCCGAGCGCGTACACCCCGGTTGGGAAGAAAAATTGACCGCAGCCCCCGCAACCATCGGTTGCGCTGTCCCTGTTGCGACCACGGATCCCTCTCTCTGGTGCAATGAAAGGGTGTGGCCTCGGGCAGTTGTTCCTTAGGGCACCTCTCGGTATAATTTTTCTCAGTTACGACTCTGTTCTTTGACGAAGCCGCCCCTGAGTACACTCTGCCCAAAGACAGAGACGCAACTGAGAGATGATAAATAATGTGTTATAAACCACTTATGAGAATTTTAATTCGCTATGTGTTAATTCTGTCCTTCAATTACACAAGCTTTTTAGATAGGTTACTTGCTTCATTCCTTTAACCCTTTTACCTTCAATATAACCTGTGAGTATCAAATTCTCCAAGTCTCCTTTCCTCGTTATGCGCCCTAAGTATAAGTGTGCTTTTTCTCTAAAACTTCTTCGTCGCTCACGTATTCAGTTCTTGCTATTTTCAGTATCCTTCCCATTTGTGTTGCTTCAAGTGTTTTCTTCATCTTTTTTTTTTTTAATTCTATCTAGATTTTCCTGTTTCTTAATACGTTGCTTCCCTTTTAGAAAGCATCTTTCGATATCCCGATGCGTCTTCGGATTTCGGTGCCGTGCTTCCGAGATATTTAAATTTTTGCATCTCCATTTTTGACATCTCCACATTGTAATTAGTATGTTGGACTTTTCTTTTTTGTTGTCAACGATACATTCTCGCGTCCTGGGTAAGACGTTAAACTACATCCGCGTCCTGGGTAAGACGTTAAACTGCGTCCAGCAGCAAGGCCTCTGAGCAGGAGGTTTTGAGGAGCGTGAAACCACCTCTTAATTGCTGGTGTTCCCATGTCCACACTGACCCAGGGTGGTAGCACATGTTAGGGTCCGGACTATAGGCAAATAGTTAACTATTACCTGCAATACTTTTTTGAAAAATATTGTTATTTGGAGGAATACAATTTTGAAGGAAATATATTACCAAAAACAGATTTTTGACAAAACAGAATATTACCAGCAATAAAAATTTATGTTAGCATTAAATAACCCATTGAGGTAGATATGCCGTAAAACAAAATAAAACAAACCAATCTAAACCAAAGAATACATATTCTATTCATACGAATCTCTCCTAAAAATGTTGTCGGCATTAAATAACCTATTGAGGTTGATATGTCGTAAAACAAAATTAAACCAAAGCAAAGCATACATTCCGTCTTCTTACAATTGATGTTTAGTCCCTTCTTCTCGCTTTCTGTCGGAGTTCCAGAAAATCGATAGAAAGTTGGAGGAGTTCGGCTAGTTTATGGTTCTTGATGCACAAGATATAAAACAATTAAAAATTAAATTTAAGTTGGTTTTCTCTGTATCTTTAACGATTTAGTTAATAATCTTAAATCATAAGATCTTGTAAGCTTTCCTTTTCTATTTTCAGTTACATCTCTGTCGTCTTTTTCTTTCCTTTTTCTTTAATGCCTTCTTTTTTTTTTTCCTTTCCTTTCCTTCCCTGCCTTTCCGTCCTGCTCTTCCTCCCCTTTCACCCTTCTTTTCTTTGTTTCCTTCCTATGGGACTTTTCTCTTTCCTCTTTCCCCCCCTTTCTTCTCTTCCTCTCTTCTTTCCTTACTTTTCCTCATTCCTGTTCGCTTTCCTTCCTTCCTTTTTCTTTCTCCATTCTTTCTTCTCTTTTCTTCCTTCCTTTACTTCTCTTCTTACTTGTTTTGTCTTTCTCCCTTTCCTCATCGATATTTTCTCTTCTTTCTCTTCCTTCTTGCATTCATCATTTTTTATTATTATTATTTTTGGCTTCTTTCTTTTACTCCGTCTCTTTTTTTCTCTCACTCTCTACTTTCTTTCCCATTTCTTCATTCCCTTTCCTCCTTTCCTCCTTTCCTCCTTTCTTCCATTCATTCATTAATATGTTGCTCTTCCTCCATTGTTTCCTTTCCTTCCTTCTCTTCTTACTTTCTTTTTTTCTCTTTCCTCTTTTTTCTATTGCTTCTTCCCCTTTCTTACTTCCCCCGTACATTTCTTCCCTTCCCTCTCTCCTTTTTTCTCTCACTCACTCCTTTTTCTCTTCTTTTCTTTCTTTCCTACTCCCTTCCCTTTTCTTCATTCATTAATACATCCTTTTCCTCCATAGTTCACATCTTTCTTCTTTCGTTCCTTTGTCCTTCTTTCCTCATAAAACATTCAACCAACAGATTTTACCATCCGTCATTACCGTCTGCTTCCTTTGATTCTTCCTTGACTCTTTTCTTTTCCCTTTTAGTTTTGTTTTTCTTTCTTTCTTTTACTTTTCGTTGAATGACTGCCCCCCCCACACATCCACAAGTGCTTGATAAAGAGGGAGTGTGGGTAGCTTTTGTCTGGGGAGGCGTCCCCAACTTGAAAATCTTTTAAACTTCTCCTTTACTCCACACTTGAACCCACCATAAAGTCAAACGCATTTGCTAGTCAACAATCTGTTGTCACAGTCTTGGCCAGTGTTCGGAGAGTCTTAAATCATTATTTATTTATAAAAAAAAAAAATTCGAGGTCTACTTTTTGTTTTCACGTAAGAATGGACAGGTATAACACGAGGTACTTGGAACCAGACAGCCGAACCCTTGTCTACTTAAAAAAAAACAAAAAAAACAAAAAAAAAAAAAACAGCAACAGCAACAGCCGAAGTGTTGCCTGCCTTTATGATCCAGAAACGGAAAAAAATCACTTCTTGCATAAAATATGCACCTTTAGCCTAAAATTGCAGACAGTGGGAGCTGAAGTATTTTTTTGTTGTTCGAGTTTGTTTTTTTTAACAGCATATCAACCTCTATGTGCTATTTAAAGCCGAAATCTAAATATTTGTAACACAATTATATGGCTTCAGCTAAATACATTCTGAACGCAATTGTATGCCTTCAATTACAGATAAAATGCATTGTTGGTCATTTTACTATATAAAAATATATTACTGGTATTTTTGCTATAAAAATGTAATTTTGTACATTCATGATGTTTAGTGGGTTTAATATTTGCCCATAACCGGGGCCATAACAGGTGCTACCCCCCCCGGGTGAGGGTGAAACTTGGAACAACAGCAATCCTCAAACCTCCAATCTCCCGATCAGAGGCCTTGCTGCCGAGTCATCATACCCAGGACTAGCTGAAGTATTACCACTGCTCATTATTTGCCCTAGAAATGTCATGTCTCTTTCTAATATCATCTATGTCTTGTCTTTTTCATTCTCTCTAAAACTTCATGGTTAGAGCATGCTATTCTCAGCATTCTTCTGTAGAACCATATTTCTGTTGCCTCAAGTCTCTTCTTCATCTGTGAAGAGATTGTCCAGCATTGACTATCATATAATACGATCGATATTGCATAATAGTTAAGTACACTTTTCTTTGTCTCTAACGAGATCTATCTGTCTTAACCCTTTGAGAACTGACCACCGCTTTACCGGTGGTAGAGAATAAAGAATTAATACCCAGACACCGGTTGAACGGTGGGTAAACACTTGTAACTATGTTTAACTCTACTGTAAAACATTACATACCGGTTATTTGCGACTCAGAAGCTCAAGCAGAAGAAAAGCAGGACTCAAAGCTGAGAAAAGCAGGACTCAAAGGTTAATACTTTGCTTAGATTTTGGAAGGCATTTTTCGCTACTCTTTTTCAGATGTCTGTATCACATGTTCCGTCCTCTATAAAATGGCCTCTTATTTAAATTATTGAATTTGCTTGATTTCGGCATCACCGATTTGTAATTTTCATGTTGGTCTCTTCTTTTTGCTGACAACTGTAAATTCTTTTTTCTTAGAATTGATGTTTAGTCCTTTCTTCTCGCTTTCCTTCACTACACTCTGTAGGAATTCCTCTATTTCCCTTCCTGTTTCTGTAATCAACATTTGGCATATCTGATATCTGGATTTGGGCCGCCAATAATGAATCCTGGTAAAACTTCTAATTCTCTCAGAATCGCCTCCTTGTAAAGAGTTGAATAAGTCCGGTGAGACGACACACCCTTGTCTTATGCCCCTGTCTATTTTTATATATGTGCTGAATTCATTTTCTATCCGCATGCAGACATAAGTTCTTCTTATATCCTTCCCAAATATATCAAACATTATTTTTGCACTAACCTAATAAATAAAACAGGTTGCTCACAGGTAAAATATCTACGCAAGAAAATATAATTTTTATTTTTTTTTATGCAAATAAAATAGTATAAAATATTGGGTAGCTACAAGAAAATAAAAAGGGCATGTATCTTCTCCCAAGGTTAACTCAACTTAGCGCCAATGTCCTAAGGGGTCTGGACACCCTACCAGGATTTATTATCAGTGGGCGTAATATTAACAATATAAGATACGCAGGTGACACTGTATCGTAAAGAAAACTACAGGACCTCTTAGACAGGGTTGTAGTAGAAAGCGAGAAAAAAAGGACTAACTATTAACTGCAAGAAACAGAAATTATGGTCATCAGCAAGAGAAAAAGTTCAAGATGCCAGTTACAAACATGTCAACATCAAGCAGGTTAGAAGTACTAATATCTAGGAAGAGTTTTAACAGGAGATTGAAAAAAGTTGGCACCGTAGAGGCATTAGATTAGTGAAAGAAACATTCCAAAAACTAAGCAAGTTGCTGAGAAATGGAAAGATTTCATTAGAAACAAAGAAAACATTTTTTTTTACCAGAGCTCATATTGCAATTTTGTTGTCATTATTACTTTTCTCTTGCATTTCGTATTACTTGTTCTCATATTATATTGATTTCTATTGTCGTGTTATTTCCTCCTTAATTTCCAAAACTGTTACTAGGGGACGCTCTCCAGTTCTATATCTACTCGGAGATATCGTTTCTCGCCTTATTCTTACTTTTGCTTCCTTCGGCAATTAGTTGGAGATACGTCTCCAGCTAAGCTAGTCGAACTCTCTGCCTTCGAGCAGAGAGGAACCCAGACGAAGCTATGCCGAAGTCTCGTCTGGTGTAGTGGACAGCTACCCAACCCCGTTTTTTACGGGGGTACGGGAATTTTTGACCGAGCCTACAGGCTGGGATACCCCGCGTTAAATTCAGCCTTGTGCCACATCTTACCGCGTGGGGCGGTTAGCAAGTATCCTTGCTTCGGCAATTAGTTTTTTACGGGGAATTTTAACCCGCCATTAAAAAACGGCCTTGTGCCACATCATGCCTCGCAGGGAGGTAAGGTAAATAACCTTCTTACTTGCCTGCTAATACGATAAAACGTAAAATCTTTAGCGGAAGCACGTTTTACCATTTATGGGACACGCATGACTATTATACACACACCTACATACACATACATACACGTACGTACGCACATTTACTCACTACACATACTTTGGAACACAAACTTTCCACGTCCATTTGTTACACACACATTATTATTTGCCTTAATTGTAACCTTTTGTTTTTTAATACATATTCATTCGTTTGTACATATATATCGGTTCTTGTTGTTTCTCTACATTATTTTGGTGGAATTATACTCCGAGTCGGCCATGTTGGTTGTGGGCATTTCAGGAGACACACGTATTGATCTCACAACGCGTACACACCGGTCCGCAACACTATGCTTGGTCGGCTTAGGAGATTTTTGTGGTCTAGCATATCTGCTGACTCCTTAAGTTTTCGTATTTTCCAGTTATGTTCTCTGTCTGTTATTTCACTAAATGGCAACAAAGATGAGAACAACAGCCCGAAAAATGTAAACAAATACAATACCTCATCTCAGAAATATAGACAGAAACAAATAAAATATTACTTGATTGCTATGTGATATCCATCCTTTTATATGGTGGGGAATACGCTGGGTAATCTCACAAAGGGTGAAAATATAAGAGGCAGTAGAAATGTAGTTCTACAGAAGGATACTGAGAATGTCATGTACGGAGTGATTAAGCAAGAAAATAGTCTTTAAAAAATAGCAACAGAAAGAACACTTACATTCAAAATCAGGAAAAGACAATTGAAATCAAAATCAGGGAAAGACAGCTGAAATTCCTTAGACGTATAATGAGGAAGTGGGGCTTAGAAAAATTAATCCTCACAAGGTATATTGATTACAAGAGACATACAAGAAGACAACGGGTCACATACCTGACGAGTTTGAATGAATTGAGGAGCGGGGCACGGGAACCTTAGTAAAGGACCATAAACTGCTAGATAGGAAGAACCATAATTGTTTTTGTCCGGAAAAAAAAACGCGACCCACTGAAGTTCATATATTTGATCTGTCATGAAAAATAAATGTTTTTCGTGAAATCATCTTTACTGGAGATATTTATAATTGCTGGTACCAATTTGATTGATTCATTGATAGATATTTGATCGATTTTTTTTTAATCATATAATGAACTTCTATATATATTGATGTATTGCTGATGTGTATTTAATAAAAGCAATTCTTCAGGGGTTTTTTTTTTCTAAAAGTGCAGGTATTATGCTATAAATTTGCTAAAAGAGAAAAATAAATTTGGTTAAGCGAAAAATTAAAAAATCATTGTCTGTAGGTTTTAATCAGACACTATACCTCATGCTGCCCTGGGTAAGACGATAAACTGCGTCCGAGAACAAGGCCTTTAATTAGGAGAGTTTGAGGAGTGTGGAATCACCTCTCCGTTGCTGGTGTTCCCGGGTCCGCCCTGACCCGGTGTAGTGGCACCTGTTGGGGTCCCAGCCACGAGCAAATAGTTAACCCCCAAACTGGGGTCAAAACACCATGAAAGTGTAAAAATAGGTTATAATACCAAAAATACTTTCTCGTAAAAAATTATTACCAGCAATAAATTTTTGAAGAAAAATTTACCAGCAATACATTGTTGCCAACAACACATTTTTGAAAAATATATTACCAGCAACATATTTATGAAAGAAATAAAAAATATTAACAGCAATATATTTTTGAAAAAAATATTAGTGGCAATACATTTTTGAAAAACAAAATATTACCAGCAATATATTTTTGAAAAATAATATTTTACCAGTAATACATTTTTGAAAAAAAATTACCAGCAATACATTTGTGCAAAATAAATATAACAAAAGTGTTAATGAAATTTGATTTACAAAGAGATTGTGTTACAAAGAATACATTTTTTATTCACATGCATATACCAACGGCTTCCCATACTTAATACTTCTCGTTTTCACTCACGCGTGGTCATGTGTGACGTCACGAGCTGTGACGCGATTTTCGCTTCCGCGTCTCGTATACACGAGTTTATCGTTGCTTTGACATTTCTCATGCCACAAAAACAGACTATCATTTCGTCCGTGTATTGTTTGATATATTGAAATGTAATTGTCATCTTTGATAATGGCTTATGTAAGTCGAAAGCTTAGATCGGATTTAAACATGTATCAATATGGTGATTTCCTTTCGTCTTTCAATGATAATGTTATTAAGCTTATCAGACAATATGAAAGGAACTTACTTAAAATAAATAGACAAAACTTGTCTATATTATTTAATGAAACATGCATCAATATATATATATATATATATATATATATATATATATGTGTGTGTGTGTGTGTGTGTGTGTGTGTGTGTGTGTGTGTGTGTGTGTATGTGTGTGTGTGTGTCGAAGAATTACAAAAAGCAAAGAAATGTCCGTCTACGTAACTCTAGATTCCGAGTGCTGAATATCAGATAAATGACACAATTTATCTATGTATTAATCTGAATATAAATTTAAAGGAACTGTTCAGTCTTGCTTGATCACCGATGCTCTCTGTAGCCGAGAGGTTAAAGCACGTCAGATCTAATAACGATTTATCTCCTCCTTTTTCTTTGCTCTCCTGATAAATATAACCGTCAAAATATTAAATTCAGCGTTAATCGCCATTTTCTGTTTTCTTGAATCCCGTTCATTTTTCGAATCAAAGAAAATATTGGTCCTTCCATAGGGAAGTGAATGCTGAACAATCACCTCACATATGAAGAGACTGGAGGCAAAAAAAATGTCGTTATACAGAAGGATGATGAGAACAGTATGAACTGAACATGTGAGCAACGACGAACTTTTAGAGAAAATGGAAACAAAAAGGAGACTTAACATCTGAAAGAGACAACTGAAATTTTTAGGGCATATAATGAGGAAAGAGGGTTTGAAAAATTCGACACTGACAGGACATATTGAAGGCAAGAAGGACAGAGAAAAGCAATAACCTGCTTATTGAACTTGTGTTAATTGTTTGGCAGAACGGGGATTAAGAAAGACATCAAAAAGACAAAATTTCCTAAGTACAAGAAATTGTGGAAAGTCATTGTCGTTAAAATCTTGAAGAGACACGACACGTAGCAAAAAGCAGTCCGTTCTTACCAACGATGATTTGAACAGGTCATATCTGCTGTCACTAATAATTCCCCTCATTAGATTATAATAAAATGAAGAAACCTGTAGTGTAAATAAAAAAGAAAACGTATTTTTGGTTTCTTTCTTTCTTTGTTTATTGTTTTTTTTTTATTAATGCCACTTCGGCTTACGAAAGTTTTTATTCGGATAGCGATGGCAAACTTGCAATTATTTTAAGCTTGTTTTTAATGTTAGCTTAGCAATTCTTTTTATTTTAATATTCTTAATTAAACCTTTTTTTAATGCAGTTTAAAACTATTCTTCAGTTGTTAAAATCAAGATTCTATATAAACAACTTTTAGACTGAAATTTCAACGTAAAATTAGTTGTTTTTTTTGTTTTTTGTTTGTTTGTTTTTTTAAATGCTAAAAACCTTTCTAGCTATCACGTTCCGTTTTATAACGCATTACAAACCCACTTAGTCGTACAGTCATCATCGTCCCTTTAACAAAACTACTAGTACTACTACTACTATGCGCACGTGACTATCAACTAACGTGTGTCCCTTATTAGAGGAAAAGGGTACGTTTGGTCTCCTCTTACTTGTCCACCTCTGTTTTGTAGGCAAATGGAGACAGGAGCCAATGCCGGGGGCAGGGCGCACGAAAAGTCAGCAGTTCTCTGTAATTGTCTCTGGCTTACGACTGACTCGGGAAATATAGGGAAAAAAACTATATATAAAACAACGGCGTGTGTGTGTTTCTGTGTCTGTGTGTGAAGTTTATTAAGAAGCCGAACTTAGTACAGCATAAATTCAGGTTTCCCAGGGGTCAAAAAGAGAGGGGAAGACATTGCTTGTCAAGAAAACCAGATTTGGAGTCCTGTTTTTTTTTTGTTTTATTTTTT
>OZ010573.1:16397370-16412370 GCA_963932145.1 Acanthosepion lycidas
GAGAGCTGAGGAACAAAAATCATATATAAATCCAGTTTCATATGTTTAAGTTTTATAAAAAAAACTAGATTACTCGTAACCAGTTGTGTCACTGACGATTCCGGTTATAAAATACTCAAGTTGATTTCAACATACCATTCAAAATGAAAGTTAATTTTATTATGATTCACTTTAATATTTCAATTCGTTCGTGTCATCATTGGTTTGGTTTACATGTTCATTCTTAACGTTTTACTGACTGTTTACAGTATTTGATAGGAACGGCACTTCTGGGATTAACTTGAACCTTAAATCAGATTAACTTAACATTTCTTAAATATGCCAAAAACTATTTTTTTTAAATATTTAAAATATTGATTGTTTAAAGAAAGCTGAAATATACTCTACAAATAACTGGACAAAACAGCAAAGCGGGATCTCTTTGTGACTGTCTTTAACTTAAAAAAATACTCTAATTAAAAAAATGTCTCTTTGAAGAAATTTAAAATAAAAATACTTACTGTTTACAACTTGTAAATCATTATGCACTGGACGGATTCACCAGACACGCCCGCAAGCCCACACGCAACCCCCGATATTTAGTATTAGATAGTTTCTCAAAACAATAAAAATTACTGAGGGAGTATACACTAATAATGATGTCAAGAGAAACAAACCGTTCTTTTTACAGACATTTTTCTGCGGATATGTTTGTTAAACCTTACCCAAAAATTAATTTACAATTCAGCATTAAAATGAGCTACTAATTCACAATAAAAAGATATCATCAAGCTCAGAAAACAGTTTTTTGTCTTTATAAATTTTGTTCCTAGGTTAGCGCTTTTTTCAATTGAAAAACATTAATTTGTAAATTCTTGCAAAAATCAAATCATTGTCGGATTTTAATGAAACTTTCAGAACTTATTAAAAATGAATGAAATTATTTTAGAAACGTGTTTTTAGAAAGACATGGTATATATATATATATATATATATATATATATATATATATATATATATATATATATATATATATATGTTGCCCCTTAATTTTATGAAAAATCGAGAAATTCGAATATGTGTATATTTGTAATTTTCTAATTAAATGCAGAAAACTTTGAAGAATATAAATCATCGATTCTTTTGTAAATTGTTCATTAGAGGCTAAATTCTGTCTTAGATTTAAACAATATTCTTTGCGATTCATGTCATCCATTGTCAATAGTGGCTATTTTATAAAAGCTGAATGTTTCCTGCGTCGATCGATGTCACTGACCGATGTTTACTTCTTCAAATATGAAAACAATTCTCCTAGATTCATATTTTTCCTTGTAAGCGACGCGAGCGGGCAGGGAAAAAATTAAAGAACTTCGTAATGTTGAAGGAGACATCGAAAATAACGTGAATTGGGGAGCGAGTCGTTTCCTTCCTAATCTTTTGTTCAAAGTAGTGTGGAAGGTCAGCATTTTTATAATATCATTATTTTTTACCTTCCTTAGGTATTTTCCCTTTTGTGCCATCTCCTTTTGTTGATGTTACTTTTGAAAATATTCAAATGACGTAGTTTTTGTTATTTGATAAATTTCTTTGTGATTCTGTAGCGCCAAACACTTAGATTTGATGAAGGATCATCTTCTTTAAGACCTAGAGAATTCACTGTTAATCATTAATATGAGAAAACATAACCTGGCCTAAGCGATTATAGCTGGGTAGAACATAGCCTATTGAGAGTAAGATAAGCAAGAGAAAAAAAATAGAATAACCTACTTGAAGGGTTTGATTGAATAGATAGCAGAACAATGACAAAGATGTCTGTTAAAGGGGCATAGCATAACTTAGACAACAAAAGAGAGGAAGTTATGGAGAACCGTAATCTCCCACGTCCCGAAAAGATTTGGAAAATAAAACCAGATTTATTTCCTCTTGTGTCAGACTAAATTCAAATTAAAAAGACTGGCACATATTAGTCAAGCTTATATATAAACATTTCAACGCACAGGCCAGATAGAACGAACCGACAGAAAGAAATACTCAGGTATGTGACGCTTAATAAATGAAAAAAAAATCCTACTCAGAAATAGAAATATACTAATACGTTTTTATAATTAAGTCTCACGACAATTTGCACTCCGATAAGCACATAAAGACTTACGTTTAGGGTCACAGGCATACACACATACACACAAATATACACACACTTACACACACACATATATACAAACGCGTACACATGTGTGCGTACATACTCTAGTCGTGTTGGCACCGAAGTTGGTAGTTTTCGGTAATCACTGTACAGCGCTGGCCGGCTAAGAAATAGTTTAGAATTTTAATGTTTAACGAAGCACGACATGTTTCACATGACGGGTTGAAATTATTAACATAATCACAAGAATAAAAATAGTAACAACAACAAAAACAACGTCAACAACAGCATCAGCAACAACAAGAACAATAATAATAATAATAACAATAATAATAATAAATGAATAAAATAAATAAATACACAGGAAAGAAAAAAGACATATAAATGAAATATTAGAAAATTAAAAAATGCAAAAATTAAACGGCTAGACGTTGGTTGAATTTAACAATACATACACACACAGCGATATATGAGCGCATATATATATATATATATATATATATATATATATATATATATATATATATATATATATATATACATACATGCATATACATATACATATATATATATATATATATATATATATATATATATATATATATATATATATATGGTGAAATCTCTCGTATTCGACGTATGAGGGTCAACCGACAGCCAGACCCCAGCACATATGATTTGATTATAGTGGTGAAGGTTTCGTGCAGGACATCCACACTTTTTGAAGGGCCGATTACAGAGACCTGGTGCATTACGTGCCACAAGGTCCCACAAACGGCCCTCCGCAGGTTTTGAATTCAGAATTATCCTTCTCCTAGACCAGTTGCCATACAAGGCTACAGAACCCAGTAGATCCTTCTATTTATCCATAGCTGGAAGGAAAAGAGGATTCACAACTTACCCAAGGGTATTAGTACGTAAGTAATGGATTCGACTGAATACATAAATATATATGTATGTATGTGTGCATGTGTGTGATTAAAATTGAACGAGATTCCGATGGAATGGTAAATACACGAACACACATATATATGTGTGTGTGTATGTATATGGGTGAATATGACAAACACGCATATATGTGTGCACGCGTGTGTGTGCGTGTGTACAGTTGTCCAAGCATGAATGTGTGTATTTTGTTTAAAATAGCCGTTCTTTTATATTTTATACTGAACATGATTGGCAAAAATATACTAACAATTTTACAACGAAAATTAAACGTGAAAATGTCTAAATGGTGAAAGAGCGGTTGGGGCAATAAGTAGTATAGAGGATTTCTCCACACAGCCACTCAAATATATATATATATATATATATATATATATATATATGACAAATTGTAAATAAAGTTTTTATGACGCGTTTCATGCTTTCGGATACGGTTTGTTGATGTTGTTATTACTACACATGCAAATGAACGAGAGATGCTGGTAGTTTCAACATTTTTTAATAATTTTTTCTATTTTTTTTTTTTATTTTTTTGCAATCTAGCCAGATTCATTTATATTCTTTTCTCTTTCCATCATTCTTGTTTTAAAATATCCACATTTTCTCCGACATCTATTTTCTGCGAAATTTCTCGAATATTTATGGCGGTAAATGTAATTAATACTCTTGAATTAAAAACAGAGCATTTACTCAAGTTGTATCCATAAAAATAATGTCTAAACAGAAAATATATATTAAAATATTTGTCGGACTTAATCCATTAAACACACACACAATATATATATATATATATATATATATATATATATATATATATATATATATATAAGCCACCAGGGACCGCCATTGATGACTTTAAGTTTGAACATTTTGCGTTCATGGAACGTAATGTTTCTGCCGTAAAATCCTGATGCATTTTATGTGTATATATCACTCCGAAGGGAGTTGATTGAATTAGAATTGGTTCTTAAAACAAACATACACGCCCACACACCCCACACACCCCGCACATACACACACATCTCCCTCTCTAACTATTTCTCCCTATATATATATATATATATATATATATATATATATATATATATTATATATATATATATATATATTTATATATATATATATTTGTGTATTTAGGCAGAAATCCTTCTTTCATGCAAATATAATACTTGAAAATGGCTAAATGTATAGCCGAAAGCGTTCGGATAAAAAGAACATTGTGCATATATATATATATATATATATATATGAATAAAGATAAAAGGAATATATATATATATATATATATATGGGAATAAAGATAAAAGGAATATATATATATGTATATATATATATATATATATATATATATATATATATATATATATATATATATATATATATTACTACTTCGTTTCGTCCACTGAGGGTTTTTTGTTCTTTCACAATAACTATGATTCTGTGTCGCACTTTCCGTCCTCCATTAAAGCACTTCTTAGTTATATAAAGCTTTCGATTTACATGCCTTTTGGCATCTCCAATGTGTAGTTGGCATTTTAGCCTCATCTTTCAGCTGACAACTGTACATTCCATCTTTTCATATTGACGTATTTGTTTGATTTTGGGTTCTCCAATTTATAATTTACATTTTGAGCTATATCTATGCTCTCCAATTTTTTGCACTTGATTGAATTTGACGTCCCCAATGTGTAGTTTTGGTTGTCTCTTTCGCTGACAACTGTCTCCTTACAGTTGATCATTTGCCACTTCTTGAGCATTTATTTTGCTATATGTACAGCTGTTCATGTACTCTCTAAATTTCTGAATTTCTTGAATTTGACGTCCACAATGTGTACCTTAAATCTTGGGCCGTCTCTTTTGTTGACAACCATCCATTCTGTCTTCTTAAAGTTGATCATTTATCAATTCTTGCGCGTTTATTTAGCTATATGTCCAAGAGAACATATGTGTTTAAATGTATGTGTGTTCCGGTTTATATGCTTGCGTGCATATGTGGGTGTAGAGTTGGGTTTTTTTGGGGTTTTTTCTCAGCTGTGAATTCCATACAGCTATTAGAGACGAAGAACAACGATGCTGTTCTAAAATTACTCAGGTGCCATACCGGCAATCTCGAGGATTATTATTTACGACACGCGAGATGCATAGTGATGTTTACATGCGATGGAAATGTCAAAGGGTGCTTCATGGTGATTAATATGAAGCCAGTTCTCAATGCGGTCGTCTTCACACAATCAATTTAAGGATAAGCGATGCTATTTTTTCATTGGATGCTTTTATGAAACAGCAGATTTTATAATTAGTCGAATGTAATCGTTGATTACGCAAAATTTTGTAATAAACAGGAGAAACGATAAATCTTGTCATAACAATGTTAGATGGCTACGATTCAAAACTCACGCATACATACACACATATATTATTATTATTATTAATAATAATAATATTAATAATAATGATGATAATATTAATAATATCGGTGGCCTGCATGAAACAGCTTGTCGCCTCTAATTATTGACTTCAATGTTGACTTTTATATTTATATATATATATATATATAAATATAAAAATGCACATAGAATTTAACACTTAAAGGCAACAGTCTGTTTCATGCGAGACGCAGTCGTCAAGCCTATCTTGAGAGCTTCTTGTGCCTTGTATTGGGTGAACATTACTAAAATACATTGAATGCTTTTGTATTCATACAAGCGATTTCTTTTCTGAGCATATAATGTATTAATGGTAATGTCCTGTGTGTCGTTTTCAATGAAACTTATACACACACACACACACACACACACACACATATATATATATATATATATATATATATATATATATATATATGAATATATATGAATGAAGTCTTAATTTGAAGAGAGGAATGAAATTCCCTACATGAGATAATTTTGGATTTTGAATTCAACATCAGAGGTGACAGTCTGTTTCATTCTGAACGCCATCTTCAGCCATGTTACCCTGGGGAAACGTATAAATTCATCTCTTCTTTCCTCTGATATGAGTTAAATAATAGGGAAGTTTAGCAACAGGTGTTAGAGAAGACCAGCTCCAAATTCAAAATTTGCAAACGGAGCAAAGTCCTGTCCACCAGTCAGTGAAGTGTTGAATTTTAATGAAAAAAATCAACGCAAATTCTGTGAATCAGCACCGTGTCAATGTTTTTAATTCAGCGGTGTCTGTTAACGAACATTATACAAAAAAAATATTACACAGTGAAAATGACAACTTAGAATCCATCTGAAAAATATACGCCAGGCCTTGGATTTATCGACGATCTATTTAAAAATATATCAATTTGAAAACAGATAAAATCATGCAAAAATAAAGATATATGAACACACCCACACAAACACCCACACCCACACATGACAGCGCACACACACAAACACACATATATATATATATATATATATATATATATATATATATATATATATATATATATATATATATATATGACAGAAAAGATGGGAAATTGTGAGACGTTTCATCAAGGATGAGGTCGTAATGGATGAAACGCGTCACAAAATCTTTTCCCGTTAGCACATTTTTTCTTTCATATATATATATATATATATATATATATATATATATATATATCTTTTCTTTCATATATATATATATATATATATCTTTTCTTTCATATATATATATATATATATATATATATATATCTTTTCTTTCATATATATATATATCTTTCTTTCATATATATATATATATATATATATATATATATATATATATCTTTTCTTTCATAAATATATATATATATATATCTTTTCTTTCATATATATATTTGATGTTAAAATGCTAGTACTTATTTTTTTTATGTTTATAAAAGACTATTGATCCGCAGTACAGAAAAGTTCCTATAAAAAAAAACTACTACTAAGACATTACACTACATAATTGAACTATATGCTTAGTTAATGCCATATAAACTGAATACACTTGTAAAATAGAATTCGTGGATTTAACACATCACAAGAAATATTTAAATAAAATTCTCACTTAAAATTTTGAAAAACTTAGCCTTGCGTTTTTGCACGTTCCGAAAATTGTTCCTAACCGTCATTAATAGCAGACATTCAAAAAACATCTTTCGGTCGACAAACAAGTATTTCGTCTTCAGGTTTTTGATTTTATAAGGAAAAAAAAAACACATGCCTGATGATGAATAGAGGACTATTCGTAAGTACTAGCATTTTAACATCAAATAAACTGAAAACTACCGACATCTATGGTTTCGACGAGGATCACTTCACTCTATGGATTAACAGTATTTTAATGCATATATTATGTTTCTTGTGACGGATGTCACCATTAATGGCATTAATATTTCTGATTGATTCTATGTGTGATTATTTCTTTGTATATATATATATATATATATATATATATATATATATATATATATATATATATATATATGAAAGAAAAGATGTCTGACAAATTAGACAAGTTTTTGTATATATATGTGTGTGAGTATGTGTGTGTGTGTGTGTGTGTGTCTATGTATGTATTATGTATTTTTGCTTGTGTCTGTTTAAACATTTAAAATAAATATATAAAAACATACAAAAAATATATGATATCTGTTTCTATCTCGGCACGCACGTGTTAACATATTGTTGAACTGTAAGGTCATTTTAACCATGTGACGTTAAACTCTATTCCACAGACATAGCATGTGTACGTTTATATATATATATATATATATATATATATATATAATTTTTTTTATAATTTTATTCTTAATCTTCTGTGCTCTCCAGATATAAAATGGCTTTATTTAATATTTTTGCACCGAATTCCAATTTCTTTTCCCACATTCTATACTTTTGACATTCCAAAATTTCACCCGGCCCTTTTTGCTGTAATTCTTGAAATCATATCGTTTGAGCCATCTACTGTTATTTATTAAAATGGCGTCAGTTTTTTACGTATATCTTGAAGTGACGGAGTGTAATTTGCTTTCGACCGTTCGTCACTGTGACTTGAGACCTTCTTGTCATTCCATTCATTTAAGTATTTTTAAAATTAAATACACATTTACCCAAAACCTATATATCTAAACACGTCTGTCTACACATATATTTGCGCGGATATATATATATATATATATATATATATATATATATATATATATATATATATATATATATGGGAAATGGATTAAATCCGACATATTGTTATTTGTAATTTATTTTGTTTAAATGTTATTTTTTATGGAGACTCAAATTCGAGTAGAAATTTTTTTTTTTTTCTTTAATTCAACAGTTTTTTTATCCAACTAAATCTACCTGCCAGAATTTTCTAGAAAACTTGTCAGGAAAATATGCATGCATCAGAGGGATATTTTTCTGACAAGATTTCGAGAATAATCTGGACAGTAGATATAGTTGGACAAAAATACTGTTTAGTTAAAAAAAATTAAAAAAAGCTTCTACTCGAATATGAGTATCCATCAAATTTTTTTTACTGTATAGCGGTTATTACATTAGACAAATATTCACTACTGAATCAAATGCATTGACAACGAAGCGGATTATGCTGAAAAATAAACATATGCTGCGTAAAATGAAAGCTGTTTTCGTCATTAAGCTTTGGTGTTATTGATGTATTTATATACAGAATTATTTTAAGTGTGTTAGCAGACAGATATATTAATGACAGAACGGGAAAGAGATCTTTGAATAGCGGCTAAGATTGTTTATGTGCAAGTAGTTACCGTTTTTTAGTCTGCCACAAGGTCATAGGGTTTTGTAATATTTTCATGCTAACACAAAAACTCGTAATATGTGTGCGTATTTAGGGATATATACTCATAATAAGAAAAAGTATATATATATATATATATATATATATATATATATATATATATATCCATAAAGATAATATATACCATAAAGAAAAATTATATACCCATAAAGAAAAAAATAGCCCTTGACTTTTCCCAGAAATCAGCTGCGGACTGAATAAGCACATAATGGTGTACAGAATTCCGGCACAGCGGTGTGAATCCATCGGAGTACGTTGTTCGTCTGTCACTTGTGTAACAAATCATGCAAGTCCGCAACCGGCCTGGCAAGTCACCTTCGGGGTTATGTTCGAGAGAGGGGCAAGTTGGAGAGCGAACGTGATTAGGCGGCCCTCCTCTGTGAAGATGCGGTGGATCATCACCGTCAACATCATACCCATGTGAACCAAATGCAGGTACCGACACGATTAAATTATTTCCTTCTCTTTTACCCCTGGAACGATTTGATATAGTACACTTCATAATTTTCTTCCCTTGAGATACAATCATTTTATTCCAGAGACCAAGAATTCCCCGCCTACTTGAAAAGTCCCCAACGGCATAGCTATTGCAATGACATTTTTATCTGGTATACAACAGATATTCATTGTCAGTTATGGTCAATGGATATCTGTCGAAATTTTCGGTGAGTTTCTCCTGGCTTTGAAACAGGAGAAACTCATTGAAGTTTTTATTGGCCATAAAAGACAATGAATCTTTGCTGTAAAAGTGACGTCTGCAATAGTCCCATCAATGGGAATGTTCCAGCTTATAAAAGTTCTTTGATATATGAAATAATTTGCTAAAATTAAGTGTACTCTTTTGAGAACTTTCGATCATCGTTGATTATTTTTAACGCAGGAAGACAGAAGTTGACACATAGCCAGGGTAGAAGAATTAAAGAAGTCATTATAGTTCATTGTCTGTTTATTATATTCAATATATTTAAACCAAAGATTGCTGCCCAAAAACGAAACAAAAATAAACAAAAATAAATGAAAAATAAAATAAATATACAAAAATAAGTAAATAAACTAAGTAAATAATAAACAAATTAACAAGCAATGAACTCACACATAAATATAAGTAAACCTAATAATAACAACCAAACAATAAAATATTCAATAAAAAATATAATAATCAATAAAAAAACACTATAAACAGACAAAAAAACGGCATCCGGATCCACAATTATTCCCACCCAATAGCCCCTAAAATATTTCGAAACATAACCGTTACCGCCCACCAAAATAACAGAATAATACAATAGACTACCCACAATGTATCACTTACCTTTATATATAAATAGTCGAGCGAAATTACAACGCATATGGCCTGGCGATTGTGTTTAACATGAAACAGACTGTCGCCTCTGGGTATTAACTTTAATGCCCGCTTTTATATTTACACACGCTCTATCCCTGTTATTGAGCACTCTAACCCGTAAATATAGCGTACCTTAAAACTATATTTTATCATTTTATTATATATACATCTTTGAATCAATGACTTAAAAATATATTATCCTGCCTACTAATTCTATCAAATCTAAAATCTAAAAAACTCAACATAAAAGTCTTTACTACTACATCCAAAACAATGAAGGTGTTTAATCTATCGCCTATAATAATTGTCATAAAAATACTTCAAGGAATCTAAATAAAAGATTATCTGAACACAAAAGGGACATTTTACAAAATAATACATCAAAGCTCTTAACTCTTACAATATTTCACCATTCCTAGCAGATCTTCTAATATCACAGTGTGGAATATATACTTACAAAATAGAAAGAAAAACAAAAGACTCTAAATGAATTCGGCTAGATAAAAAACAATCCCAGCACCCTTTTGTCGTACACACGTGTAGTCCTACCAACATAACAAAATTAGTCAGATCAAGTTCTGAAGGATGAAACGCATCATAAGTAAACTTTTTTCACTTTGTCATATATATATGTGTGTGCGTGTGTGTGTGTTTATCTGTGTGTATTAATATCTGAATATGCACATATATATTTATATGTGTGTGTATAATGATATTTGAGTGTGTATATATATATATATATATATATATATATATATATAGATAGATAGATAGATAGATAGATATAGATATATAGATAGATAGATAGATAGATAGATAGATATGTATATTGAAACAGCAATTTTTCATTGATACATGTTTCATTAAATAATATAGACAAGTTTTCTCTATCTATTTTAAGTAAGTTCCTTTCATATTGTCTGATAAGCTTAATAACATTATCATTGAAGGACGAAAGGAAATCACCATATTGATACATGCTTAAATCCAATCCAATACTTCTCGTTTTCACTCTCGCGTGGTCATGTGTGACATAACGACCTGCGACGCGATTTTCGCTTCCGCGTTTCGTATACACGAGTTAGCCGTTGCTTTAAAATTTTTCATGCAACAAAAACAGACTATTATTAGTGTTCCGTATATTGGTTGATATATTGAAAAGTAATTGTCATTTTTGAAAATGACTCATGTAAGCCGAAAGCTTAGATTGGATTTAAACATGTTTCAATATGGTGATTTCCCTTCGACCTTCAATGATAACGTTATTAAGCTTATCAAACAATATGAAACGAACTTAAAATAAATAGACAAAACTTGTCTATATTATTTAATGAAACATGCGTCAATATATATATATATATATATATATATATATATATATATAAAGAAATATAGTCTTAAGGTGTGCTATATTTATGGAATAAAGTGCTCAATATCAGAGATAGAGCGTGTGTAAATATATATATATATATATATATATATATATATATATATATATATTCAGAAAAATAGACATTTTAAATATCGTATGTGTTAATGGGCTTATTTAATTATATAGAGAAAGCATGCAGAACGTGTTGTATATTTTGCATTAGCAGCCTCGAACGCATCCGGGTTTCATGGTATGTAGTCCAATGTTTCAAATGTACGATGATGTGCTGTAAATATCTCGACCGGCCATGATGCCCTTCCCCGATAAAATTCCTGATATTTGGTCATTTGGCCGGAACTTAGGAATTAGATTTGACTGAGAACTTTTCGCCACTCCTTATACTTATTAAATATATAAAGCTAACTGTTATTTTGGGTTTTGGGGGTTTTTTTTTGTTATTGGTTGATTTAATTTCTTTTGCCTACCTGCTAACAATAAAATAACGTACAGTCGCTTTTATAAGCACTTTCTATTGAGAAAACATGCGCAACCTTTTTGAACGGTGGGCCGCATGATCTATGGTTAATCACAAGACAGGCTACACTACAAAAAGAATCATGGTAATTTCTCGTAACAAATACCTCAGATATTTTCACTACAGAAGACCCTTTGCGTAAGCATATACCTTAGAAATAGGGAAAATGTTGACTTTTTCTTTGGAGAAAATATTTTTCTATAATTAAACAGTTGAAGTCTTGGTATGACATTATCACTGATGACAGTGTAATTAACCCGTCTCACTAGGTGGGATTTATTTCTAATTTATTCATTTGAAAATAAAAACATATATTTCTTCTTTAAGGAAAAATATTATGAATGTTTCCGGTTTCAAAAGCAAAAGATGTTTACAAGTCTGATCTTCCGTAGTGAAAATCGCCAATGATCTAAAATGATATAAAAAAAAACGATACCGAAAGTTTATAAAATTCAAGAAACATTGTATTGAATCGTTGTTTACGTATGTTGTTATGTGTGAGACAATGTGAATGAACAAGTGAGAACGAAACAAAGGAACATTTTAAGAAATCTTATTTGCCTTATGAAATTAAGCGTGCCAATCAGAAAGACCAAACAGACCACAGTTTACCTGTGACCACTCTTGAGTAAAATGTTTCTATCTCGCAGATTGTGAGTTCAAAGCTTACCGGATTATTATGCATGTTGACTTTTGGTAGACAATGCTATTGCTGAGGAAATATCTTCTTAGGTCAACTTGGTAAATGGGATAGTTGAGTATTCAACGTTAGACGTTGTACATTATGAAATGGACAAAGTCCGACAATTATTTAAAGACATTTTCATGTTTATACATTCTTTGATGATTGAAGTTTAAATACAGTAAATTTGAAGGTACGAATATATATATATATATATATATATATATATATACACAAACACACACATATATTCTTTTTATGGATACAAATTTTTAAGTAAATGCTCTGTTTCATAATAAACAGTATTAAACAACATTTACCGGCCTGAATGTCCGAGAAATTTTCGTCCTCGGATAGGAATCGAACCTGCATCCTATACGGAACCGATATATAGCCTGGCGTACCTTAACCGTTTCGGCCACAAAGGGTTCGGTTAGCACGGTCGATTTTACTGTCTTTAAATTTCAATCTTCAATGAATCTCTCACGTACATTCTTATCTGCTCATGGCGTATCCAAATGGAAACAAATGAAGTCATACATTATGAAATGGACAAAGTCCGACAATTATTTTAAGACATTTTTATGTTCATACATTTTTTTTTTATAGATACAAATATTTAAATAAATGTTCTGTTTATCATAAACGTTATACATAGTGTTGGGTTTTCAAGTTAGACTGGGTCAACTGATTTGGAAAATTGACGCTATACAATCTTCATTCATTTTGCTCTCATTTAATAATGTTTCGCGCGTTCAGTAAATAGGATAAAGCAAAGCAAATACTCATAACGAGATAGATATGAAGACATGAGAGAATTCTAAGTTACACATTAGTTAGTTGGAAAAATAATGTTAATTTTTTTAAGGAAAAATAAAAACCTGTTCAAATGTCGTAAGAATTATATTTATAAGTCAAGGACATCAACGACTTCTGTACGTTTTCTTTCACAAGGTTTTGGTCAACACGTTGTATGGTGTGATTGACGTTTCTTTATAGCCGCGTTATATTGCAAAAAGAAATAGAAATGTGGTCCTACAGAAGGATGCTGAGGATACCATGGAAAGAACATATCAACAACAACAAAGCTTTAGAAAACACGGAAACAAAAAGAACACTTATACTTAACACCAGAAAAAGACAGTTGATATTTCTAGGATAAATAATAAGGAAAAAAGATTGGAAAATTTGATACTCACATGATAGATTGAGGATAAGAGGGACAGGATGATGGAAAAAGGTTTAGGAATGATAACAAAAAGATTAAATTTATTAAGAGCTACGAAGGACAGGAAGTTGTGGAGAGCCATGATCGCCAACATCCTGAAGGGAAACGGTACATAGAAAACATTTAAACGGATTTTTATGACCTCTCGAAACATGCGACATTATAATCTTAATATTTTTTTAAGCGTTTCACCCCAAGCAAGGCGGGAATCCCTAGCACACAAGGGGTTACAGAGAGTTGGAGCGAGAGCAAAGAGGAGTGATAGAGGAAAGGATGAAGAGAAGGATAGGGGATAGATCAGGGCATCTGGAGACGTCGATTTTCATTACATTTGAATAGTTGGAGATTATAGCTATCAGGAAAACAAGAAATGCGGAGGGAGTTCCACAGGAGAGAGGTGCGAGACATGAAGCTATTGAAGTAGAAGAGACGGCTACATTTAACAGTTTCGACAGTGAAAGGGTGAGAGCGAGATGCCAACCTAGTTGAACGCTTAAATTCATGAAGTCTAGGAACTAGCGAAAGCAGCTCACGGGCAGTTGCCGTGAAAATATTTGTAAAAAATACAGAGGGAGGCGACGGCACGTCTGTGAGAGAGCGACTGCAGACGAGATGCTAGTTCAGGGCCAATTACTTTGCATATCAGTCTCTGGATTTTATCAAGGACCTTGAGACAAACAGAAAGGGCTCCAGACCATATATGGCAGCAATACTCCATGCAAGGGCGAATGGTTGATTTATAGATTTGAAGGATCGATTCCGGCGAGAAAAAAATTCCTAAAAATACTTACATCCTCCACACACACACACACACACATACATAAATATATACATATACCTAACGATGGCTGTGCAACATTTTTCTGTTATTAGTTATTCTGAAAAGTGCGTTTGGCTCTGCGCAAGTTTTCAACACAATAACGAAATCATGTGTGTAGATAGTGTAGCGATTCGAAACTGAACTTTTGA
>OZ010573.1:16417370-16474870 GCA_963932145.1 Acanthosepion lycidas
CACACACACACACATATATATATATATATATATATATATATATATACCGAGCGTCGTATGTCGGTCTCATGCTTGAACGCAATCTTCTTGCCATAAATCTTGTGTGTTGGCTTGACTATTTATATGTTCGGGTAAATGGTGCATTTTGGACATTGAGGTGTATTCTTGGTAAAATTCTATCTTTAGAACTCCTGATAGCTGGCATTATACAATTTTTATATACTCTGTGTTATGTATATTCTCTAGGTGGGGTTTATTCTGTTTTATTTTTTTATTAAAGACATTACACTCAAACCATTTATATCGTTCTATTTCTTTTTCATGGTCTTACAAATTCTGCTATCCTTCAAATGTAATATTACTGGACATGAGTAACTATTAAGCTAAGATATTATTAGATATGCTCTCCTTTCTGGTCAGCTGACGACTGAAACGCTAAATTTAAAAAAAAACTATCAGACAAGTCAAAAACTAACAGATTACTATTTTTTAGAAACGTAAACACTAGAAAAATTCTTAGACAACAACAACGAAGAATGTTCTGTATGTATTCATGTACGAGTCGAATATGCTTTCACTGGGCGCTTCGACGTGACGTGTTGGCTAGCATTCTTATCTAATTAGATTAATTACGATTGAGTATCGAGTTCAGTACTTACTGGATGTTCTATACTTTCCATCTTAGGCCACCTATAGGTGTGTTTTTTTTAAAACCTGCTAGTATCAACGACGTCTTTAAGATATGAATTTCGTCCAATCAAAGAGCTTCCCCAGTTCTGAAAAGAAATGTATCAATTTCACATTGATTGTGCTTTTTCATTTTTTTTTTTTTTTTTTTTTTTTCAGGTTTAATTTTATTTTTTAAAAAATATCCGTGATTTTCTTTAACCCCTTCTACGGCGTAGACGTTTATATAAGTTTTTCCAAAAGTGTCTTTTTCAGATACGGACAAATAAACACGTCACAAACATAATGCCTTAAAACCAGCTTCAGACGTGCTTATACTTCGACCTTGATTTTTTTTTATGCCCTTCTGATCTTGAAACGAGTCCAAATGTTAACTCATATGTCTGGTAGAGGTATTAGCCATCGCTCGGGTACTTGAACGTACCTCAGTTTATTAGTTGCTATATTAAAAACAAATTAAAAAAATTGTCTGAAAAATGAAACGTTTTTCCCAAAATAATTGGCGGGGAATATGTTAATATATTTTTTAGATATTAAAGAAAAATCACTGATACTTTTCATTTAACAAGTTGAAAATGAAATTTTAGACTAAAGAAATGCTAAAACAGATTTTTTGACAATACTCCTCGAAATATTGCTAAACATATCGTAATAATTTACATATAATACGCACTCTTTTTTTTTCAAGTTTTAAACCTAAATTAAGTGCGTATTATACACTAGAACTAGATATTAACTTTTTTCAGGCCACTTCCGCCACCATATTCAGTATGACACGACCAAAAGTAGGTTTTATGTATAGATATTAAAAATATTTCAGTCTCTTTTGCTACTGTAAAAAAAAACTTACCCTCTCACCATTCTATCGCTTTTTCCAGGATAGATATTTGGACGAACTATATTTCTTTCTTCCACCAGTTCAGACTTTCACAGCTATGACCCGCCATGACACGTATACTACAGTTCAAAATTTTGATGAAACATAAGTCATTTTTGAAATTAGCCCCCAAATTATTTTTTGTACTTTAAATTAGACAAAATTATCCAGATTTAAAAAAAAAAGTGGGACATGATTTTTTATTAGAAATTTTATTATAACAAAATTATGAAATTTTATGATTAAATTTTGCTCTCGTCAAAATATCCACCTTTAGCCTTGATTACTGCAGCACAAATATTTGACATTCGTTACAAAAGTTCCTCAAAGTATATAAGCGTTGTAAGCTAGGGAAGGTTACTGAATAGAATAATCACACGAAAGTTGATAATGAACGATAATAATTAAGACAAGAACAACACATATAAGATTCGCCAGCGGCGCGTAGATGAAGTAGTCAACTGCTGGAAGTTAGTCAAGTGAATTCCACAATGAATCTCTAACTGCAGGATATCTACCAACCTACTCACGCTGTCAGATGTGGCACAAGGCCGAATTTAATGTGGGGTATCCGAGCCCGTAGGATCGGCCACAATTTCCCTGTAAAGCACCTATAAAACGGGGTCGAGTAGCTGTTTCCCGAGACGTGACTCTGCTCTTCGACATAGTCTCGTCTGGGGATCCTCTCTACCCGGAGGTAAGGAGTTTAACCAGCACAACTGGAGACGAATCTCCAAGTGTAGGGTATCTACCAACCGCCCGACGCGGTCAGATGTGGTATAAGGCCAAATTTCATGTGGGGTATCCGAGCCCGTTGGATCGGCCAAAAATTCCCTGTAGACCCCGTATAAAACAGGATCAGGTAGGTGTTTCCTGAGACGATACTCTTCCCTTCGACATAGCCTCGTCTGGTGATGCTCACTGCCCGGAGGCAGAGAGTTTAACCAACCCAACTGAACACAAATCTCCAGGTACAGACCAACATACAGTATTTACTACTTTATTTATGTGAATGGGAACATACCCATTATTGTCCGTAGGTATGCTAAAACAATAAGTTTGATAAGTGATTCCATTATTTTTTCAATGACCCTAAGAGCTCTTTTTCTTTTCTTTTCACTCTTCTGACAATGAACCCTCCCTCTACCAGGTTTGGGTTAATTAGTAAGATGTGCATCACTAAACCATTATTATCTCAAAAGAATTCTTACAATCTAAAAATATTTTTCTAATTTTAAATATTCTGTAGAGGGTTGATAGACCGTAAAAAATGAATCAACCAACCAAAACCTTTCTCAAGAACGATCTCAACTTCTTTGCTATTAAGTGCGTTCGTGATGGAGCATTTTCTTTTGAATGATTTCATCATGATGTTTGTTTAGCTTTGTACAAGGTTATTTTTGCATCAAGCTTCTTATATTTTTGTGAGAACATGTCCGTCCTTTTGCTTTAAATACTGTGTAAAGTTTGCCTTTGAAAACATAATGTTATATAAATTCTTATTTTAATCGATATGAACCGGATAAAAATTTGAGTAAATGCTAAATTTATGTTCATTTTAGCTGCTACAAATTTTCGAATGCCCGTGCGTATTATACACAAAATATTTTTTGCAGAATTTCTTTGCCCATAATTAGAAGCGCGTATTATACACGAATAATTACAATGGTAAATAGCTGCAAATATTAATACTCGTTAAGGTTTGAAAAATTAAATCAGATGAATCAATATCGATGATCGGACACCGCTTGTCTTCATCCTGGATAGTAATGATGGCCTACTTCCTTCAGTTACATTATCACATTGAACGGTGAAGTCCCAGAACAGTTTTACACTCTATTGAGTGTGAGAAAGTAACTTTAAGTGCCTAATTACTGAGTCCCCTTCGGGATCAAGAAGTAAAAATGGCAGTGTAGATGAGTTATCTATGCACATTTGAGTAATAGAAAAAATTATACTCACAGGTACAGCTCACACATTGCAAAGAGATTTATCTATGTAAAATGTGTGTGATCTTAGGTGGGAGGGGAGAGGTGTTATTATTATTATTATTATTATTTTTTTTTTTTTTTGCAAAAACGGTCAAGTTGTGACCTGGAAGAAAATGTGTATACAATAATAATAATAATAATAATAATAATAATAATAATAATAATAATAACCGGATTATTACCAACCTTGAACCAAGTGACTCAATACCAAATCTACTAATAAAAAGTAAACGAACGAAATGGATCCACGAAGAGTATCGACAAGTTATGACATCCTTCTTCACTGCACTCGAAAACCCAGCAAAGAACACCACCACTCAAAAATACCAAATATGGAGAAGTATGGTGGGAAATGATATAAGACCTAACCTCAATCCAAACATGCTTGCCAATGTCCGCAGAGATATCATGCGAAACAACAGACTCTCAAAGGCAGAAATAGATAAGATAAAATTAGATATAAGACAAAATACTATGACCCATCACTCCCAACTCTATTGAGACGAATGTAGAAATAAGGAATGTGACAGAGGATGAGGTGGAGTCTGAAGCAAATGAAATAAGAAATAATCTCCCAGGAAATGAAATCCAAGACTCTACCTTAAACACAACCTGCAGTTCTCCAGAAAATGTACCTGGGGAGTCATCTTCAGTGACAATAAGTTAGAATTCCTTGAAAACCACAAAGCTGAAATCACCGAAGCGAAAAATGACGTCATCCAAGTACTCAGCAGAGTAACTTTCATACAATTGTCAGACAGAGACCAGCTCCCCAAAATCCATATGACGAATTCCAACAAGCACATCGTGAAAATATGCAATGCTGCCCTGGAAACACTGTTAACAGATAAACCACCGGGAAACATCACAGAAGTTAAAAACGTCATATACGCAACAGCTCTAGCAGCGACTCGGAAGCTTGGGATCAAGACAATAAATAAAATTAACAGACACAGAGAACCAGCTTGCAAAACAAAACTGATACGAGAAATAAAACAAATCAGATGTGAGCTTTCTATATTAGATAAGCTCACCAGAAACCCTAATATTTCCACACGTAAGTGCAAAAAGATCAAGCGGAAATATAACATTAAATCCCTAACTGACATTCCATCAATCAAGGAAATGCTGAAGCAGAAACTTCAGCTAAAGGCACAGAGAACAAGACGATACGAAAAATGTTGTAGGTTCTATCGCCAAAATAAAATATTCCGAACGGATCTTAAGAAATTTTACAGGGAAATTGGAAAAACACCTATACATTCTGAAAGCCCAAATGCAGAATGGATCCGGCGTGAAGAAGAACGAATGCTGGCTACACCTCTGCAAGAATGGGAAAATATATCCACAGATGATGTTAGGCAAGCTCTAACGAAATCCCCAAAACGAAAATCCCCAGGAAATGACAAGTTGCCCAATTTCTGGCTTTACCATTTCTCATCTATCCATGAAATTCTTGCAAAAACATTATCAACGCTTGTAAATAATCCCAATAAAATCCCGGAATGGATTACTGAAGGTATTACATACCTCATACCAAAAACAACTGAAACAGGCGACCCGAAAAATTATAGACCGATAACATGTCTCTCCACAACGTATAAGTTGATCACGTCTGTACTGACGAACCGTACTTATTCCTTTTTCGAAACAAACAGCATTCTTCCGCTGGAACAGAATGGATGCAGAAGAGGTTCATATGGCTGCAAAGATCAACCGCTGTAAATAAAATGATCCTGAAAAATTGCAGAAGACGACGTAGAAATATTAGTGCAGCGTGGATTGACTATCGTAAAGCCGTTGATAGTGTTCCACATTCTTGGATCCTTAAGACTTTGGAAATGTACAAAGTCTCCCCTGTGGTATTAAATTACCTTAAGCACAGCATGGGAATGTGGAACACCAAACTATACCTTAGTCACACCGGGGGCACTGCCATATCCAACCGTCTGAATATCCGACGTGGAATCTTTCAAGGAGACTCTCTGTCACCCCTTCTATTTTGTTTATCCTTAATCCCTCTTACACATGAACTGAAGAACAGTAGCTATGGTTACAAAATAAATAAGAAAATATTCAATCACCTACTCTACATGGATGATCTCAAACTCTTTGCCAAAGACGACAATGAGTTGAAAGGCCTCCTCAATATTGTAAAATACTTCAGTGACGACATAGGTATGGACTTCGGATTAGATAAATGTGCAAAAGTAATATTCAAGAAAGGTAGAATTACAGAAACACCCTTAAAAGATTTAGATTTTCTCACAAAGATTAGAGAAACTGGAGCATGATGAAGCTTATAAGTACCTAGGAATTAGCGAAGGAGATGGCATACAACACCCCCCAAACGAAGAAAAAATAAGAAAAGAGTACTACAGGCGTGTACGTCTGATACTAAATACTGAACTAAACTCAAAAAATAGAATATCAGCTATAAACTCATTGGCTGTCCCATGGTGCAATACAGCTTTAATGTCCTTAACTGGACCATAGCCGAAATTAAGCGAATGGACGCCAAAACGAGAAAGCTTCTCACTTGCTACCGCATGCATCATCCCAAAGCTGATGTTGATCGTCTGCATGTACCCAGATCCGAAGGAGGCAGAGGATTAGTTCAACTAGAATTATCCTACAAAACTACAACAATTGGCCTCCAAAGATATTGGAAACTACAGAAGACTGGATGATGGTATGCGTCAAGGAACATGAAAGTAGTAAGCGTCTTTACTCCGTAATAAAAGAAGCCAACAAATTCAAAATGGAATTCCAAATGGGCGTAGAGATGCAACTACAGCACAATGTACCGGCTGAAACTGCAAAATACTTAAAAAAGACAGTAAATACGAATGCAACCGACCAGATACAGAAGCGATGGCAAGATAAACCGCTTCATGGCCAATACTCTGCCCGTATCAAACAAGCTGACGTAGACAAAACCCGTACCCATCAGTGGCTACGTAGTGCAGGGTTGAAAGCTGAAACTGAAGGTTTTATCTTTGCTGCACAGGACCAATGCTTGCTAACTAGGAATTATCAAGCACACGTACTAAAATACTGTGTCAGCCCAAAATGCAGATTCTGTGATAAATATCCAGAAACGATTGATCATCTTGTGTCAGGTTGCACGACATTGGCACCCACTGAGTATAAAACCCGGCATGACAGAGTGGGCCAATATCTGCACTGGAAAATCTGCAACTTCTACAGGAAGGAAACTGAAAGAAACTGGTACCAACACCACCCAGACCCGGTTACGGAGATAGGACCTGTCACAATTCTATGGGACTACACAATACACACTGACAGAACAATCAAAGTCAACCGCCCAGACATTGTTATTAAAGACCACAAACAAAAGAAAATGCCTCCTTATTGATATGGCAGTCCCTGCTGACTGCAATGTATCTTTGAAGATATTCAAAAAGTTGTCAAAATACAAGGACCTTGAAATAGAAATCTCGAAAATGTGGCATATGGGAACATCAACAATCCCTGTTGTAGTTGGAGCCCTAGGACTGGTTGGAAAAGATTGCAGTAGACTAATTGAAGGGATTCCTGGAATTCCATGCCTTAAGGAGATACAAAATATTGTTCTGACAAGTACAGCCCACACTTTACGAAGGGCTCTATCTATGTAATTTTTATTTTTTTTTTTTTGTCAGTGAAAAGTGTCATGATGCCATTTCTAACCTTAGGTCCCTGGGTGGGACCCGGAAAGAAATGTGTAAACGCCAGAAAGCAAAGAAAATAAAAATAATAATAATAATAATAATAATAATAATAATAATAATAATAATAATAGATTTTGTCAAAAATGATCAAATACAACGACCTAGAAATGGAAATAGAAAAATGTGGCACTAATAAACTAAAACTGTTCCTGTTGTAGTTCGAGCTCTGGATCTGATAAAGAAAGGAACTCAACAAGAAATCAACAAAATCACTGCCCGGGAAATAAAGAAAAAATAGTTCTATCAAACACAGCCCATATCTTGCGAAGTGCTTTCATTTAAAATTTTTGCTAATAGTTGTCTTTTGTCTAATGATGTGGAAACAATAAAAACAATCATATTCTTCGCTTACCCTAGGCTAATAGTTATGACCCAGCAAGTGATTATAAAATAACTGATGGCGTTTCGTTCAGATGCGGGAGGGTTTTGCGAATGATATGTGCAGTTCTGCACAAAGTAATCTTTTGTGGTTGTGAAATACTGATGTGTCCAGGATTTGTACTCACATGATTTTCGGTACCCATCTTTATCATACACAGTGACCCTATCACAACAGAGGTAATCGTTGTTTGAAGTTTCCACCTTTTTCATTTTTCAGATTTGCAGGTTCTTCTTATTATTGTTTAGATTTTTTTCTTAATGTCCTCTTTTGTTAACGAATCGATCCCATGTCCTTTTTACCACCATGACAGAATAATGGATTTATTTAATGGGTAGAGTTTAGTATGGGAGCAATCCCAATCTTCTGGATTTTTTTTATTTTTTTGCATTTTCATGATGGCAGGGATTTCGTTGGTATATTTTTTTCATCCTTTTCTTGACCAGACTTGGATTATCACCGTGTACTTATGTCCGACATTAACGCAATTTGTCCTCGTTCTAAATTTTTCTATTTAGAAAGATTTTCTGCAATTTTCAGAAACACTGATTGATTGGTTCGTTTTCTTCGGTTTGGAAATAAAATGGTTTAGTCTTACTTTTTAACCCATAGCTGGAGGAGAGAAAAGTTGGACTCGTTCCTTTCCCAAAGGTATTCGCACGTAAATGAATATGACGAACCTAATGGGAACACGGCTCCCCGATTTCCAATTTCAAGCCATTATCTATTACACTACTCGCACATCCAAGCTTACACCCAAGTGGTCATCTAAGCGGGCGTTGCTTAACGGATCATGCGGGAACTGGCGTTTCATCATGCTATGGCCGCAAGGCAGCTTTCATAAATTTCTTGCTTTCGGACTGGATAGACAAGTTTTGCTTTCTTGTTCCGCACTATGGTATCACTATGCTATGCAGTAACCACTGTGATATGATATCACTATGATATCAGGTATATTGGCCTTCATTTCTTTTATCAGCTTCGATTGGAATATCACAGGAGAATAACAGCTTCATCATTTTCTGTTGCAGTTGATTACAGATGTTCGTATTATTATTATTATATATAAAATTATTTTTGACCTGCAGTTGTTTTATAATCACATGCTGAGTCATAACTATTAGCCTAGGGCAAGCTAAGAATATGATTGCTTTTGTTGTTTCCACATAATTAGAAAAAATACAACTATTAGCAAAACTCTTAAATGTACAAAGCACTTCACATGATATGGTCTGTGCTTGTTAGAACTATTTTTTTTATTTCTCGAGGAGTGATTTTGTTGATTTCTTGAGTTCCTTTCTTTATCAGGCCCAGCGCTCCAACCACAACAATAACAGTTTTAGTTTTTAAGTGACCCATTTTTCTATTTCTATCTCTAGGTCTTTGTATTTGTTCAGTTTTTCAAAATCTGTTATTATTATTATTATTATTATTATTATTATTATTATTATTAATATTTCTGTTGTATGCACATTCCCTTCCGAGTCAAAACCTGAGCATTTTTGAAAAAAAAACAAAAAAAAAAAAACACTTTACATAGATAAAGCTCTTGTGTGAGCTGTACTTGTGAGTACATGTTTTTCTATTTCTTTGAGGCATGGGCTACCAGGAATCCCTTCAATGATTCCATCGAACGAAACCTTTTCCAACAACTGGGATTTTTTATGTCCTCATGTGGGCCATTTTTGAGATTTACACTTCAAAAATCTTTGTATTTTGATAATTTTTTGATGCTCTCTAAAGATACATTACAATCTACAGGAATTGTCATCTCGATAAGAAAGCAAATTCTGTTTTTGTAGTCTTTGATCTTGATGTCTGGCCGATTAGCTTTGATTGATCTGTCCGTGTGTATTATAAAGTCCCCTAAAATTGTTACGGGTCTTATCTCTGTAACCGGGTCTGGGTGATATTCATACCAGTTTCTTGCAGTTTCCTTCCCGAAAAAATAACATATTTTTCCATTGCAGATATTGGCCCACTCTATCAGGACGCGTTTTATATTATTAATATTATTATTGTTATTATTATATTCGCGTCATCAGCATCATTATTAATGAGAAAAGCTATCCTGAGACATGAAGTCGACTCTTGATGATTACTTACCAGACTTTTCGGCTCGTTTTGTGGGGACGATGAAAATTATAGGGAGGGACCAATGGGCTCCGGGCTTTCTCTTCAGACAAAGCAATTGGTTAAAATCTTTGTAATAAAATGCAGCAGTAAGAATTCCTATCTTTACTCCGACGAAGAATGTATTCTTCGCAACTTTACATTAGCGGGAAGCACTTTACATTGGCGAGAAGCACACCTTTATAACGAAAATTCAGAAGGTCGGGATTTTGCCGCAAACTTTATATTTTTATTTCCAAGTTTCTCAAGTGATAAATGAATTTACTTTCTTCAGCTCTTATGAGATGATTTTTTTTATGTAATTTATTTTTAAACCGGACCAGCAGTCATCATGAATTAATTTAGAATCAGACATTATTATAAAACTTTTTCGTTTATTTTCTGTCTGATGAGGAGCCGTAATTATTTAAGATTATACTAATATCTATCTTTCTTATTATTATCACACGGTTTTGACTTTTGTTCTCCCGACCTTCTTCAGGTGTTGACAGAGAAGTTATGGCGGAGATAAGCTAGCTTTGTCAGCAATGTTTCAACCACAGCAGAAAAAAGAAGCGGCGGTAAAGGATGTCAAGTGTGACAGAAAGGCTGCTGCAACAGCGTAGGCAAAAAGAACGTAGAGTTTAAGGCCCAAAGATTTCATTTCAGGATTTTCTTACGGCAAAACAGCCTGCAGGATTTGAAGCTTTGGTTCATGGTTTTTTGTGGAATATTAATTGTGAATGCAGTCGATTAGACTGATTGAAATACGGTTTTCAGTAACTAAACGGAATTTCAACAAAAAGAAAAGAAAAATGATAAACCTTATATAGACAGCGAATTATATTATATATTTCTAGATTAAATAATTGAATCAGATAACCTGGTGAAGGTAGGAGAGCCCGATGACCGAAACATCGAGATGATAACAATGGCGAAAATAAAATAATAGCGAAAAATTGTAATGAGATTTTTTCTTCTTTTTTATTTAATGTATTTTTTACAATAGGTAATGTCTACTTTTATTTAAAAAAAAAAAAAAAAAAAAAAAAAAAACGAGCCGTGTAAAACTTTATTGCGTCTTGGGTAAGACGATAAACTGCGTCCAATGATCAGGAGGTTTTGAGGAGCACGGAACCACCTCTTAATTGTTGGTGTTCCGGGGGAGGTATTGGCAAATAGTTAACCCCCAAACTGGGGATAAAACACGATGAAAGTGTAAAAATAGGTTTTAATACCGTCATTAATTTTTAAAGGAAAACTTATTACCAGCAATACATTTTTGAGGAAAAAATATTACTAGTAATACATTTTTGACCTGGAATACATTTTTGGGGTAAAAGAATATCTCTGATATTGAGCACTTTATCCCATAAATATAGCACATCTTAAGACTATATTTCTTCATATATATATATATATATATATATATATATATGCAATTTTTATATGTTATATATGTGCGGTACTTATTGGAAAGCGCTCAGTATCAGTGATAGAGGTAACATATTTAATTGCGTTGATGTGAGTTTGTGCGTAAAACGCAGGGTCACAAACTCACATCAATCCAACTATGTATATATATATATATATATTTACTCACGCACATACACACAGTATATATATATATATATATATATATATATATATATATATATATATATATATATATATATATATTTACTCACGCACATACTCACAGTATATATATATATATATATATATACATTTACTCACGCACATACACACAGTATATATATATATATATATATATATATATATATATATATATATATATATATATATATATATATATATATATATATATATATATATATATATATATATATATATTAAAGACATTTTTTTATGTTTAACGTTCTTTTTATAGATACAAGTATTTAAGTAAATGCTCTGTTTATAATAAACAGTATTAAATAAGATTTACCGGCCTGAATGTCCGAGAAATTTTCTTAGAAAATATTCGTCCTTTGACAGGATTCGAACCTGCATCCTATACGGAATCATCATTTAACTTGACGTGCCTAACCGCTTGGCCACAAAGGATCGTTCAGTTGGCATGGTCGAATTTGTGGCCGAGTGGTTAGGCACGTCAAGCTAAATGACGGTTCCGTATAGGATGCAGGTTCGAATCCAGTCAAAGGACGAATATTTTCTATGAAAATTTCTCGGACATTCATGTCGGTAAATGTTGTTTAATACTGTTTATTATAAACAGAGCATTTACTTAAATACTTGTATCTATAAAAAGAACGTTAAACATGAAAAAAATTTAAAAAAATATCTTTAATAAATAAATTGTCGGACTTTGTCCATTTCTTAATATATATATATATATATATTGTCTGCGTCCGTGCGTAAATAATATAAGATAAAATTAAATATCTATAAATTAACGATTAATTATCTGCTATTATTCGAAATTTATTAAGGGTAGCCGTCGAACTGAACATTATTTAGTTTAAAAATTCGCTAAAAGACTTCACGGTTCCATTACGACGAAAACAGATTTCAATGCTGAAGTCTGTTCTTTGTTGCCCCGGGACGTCAGTCTGAATGAAAATAGCTTAAAATGAAAATCTGGAAACTAATAATGAAGTGCCACTTAAGGTTTTTAAAAATATCCGCTTTAAAAATATTGATAAATGCCTCTTCATATTCATGATTTTGTGCTTTTGTTGTTTTTGTTTTTTTTTTCTATTTACGTTTGAACACTATTATTTTCCACTCTCCAGCATACGAGTTACATGAACGAATTATCCCAGAAGTAGAATGAAAATAGACATGTCAGGAACGGCGACGCACTGGAAACTGTGCAAACGAATGGATATTTATTTGAGCATGCAAACGATCAGTTTAAACGCAAACCAGAAGCTGTCTTAAAAAATAAAAAGCAAAATTCAGTCGGATTTTGAAATTTCAATAATCAGTTCATCTAAAAAAATGTTTTAGTGCATTACGTGACGTCTTAAATAATTTTCGATTTTGTTCGTCAACCAAATTTCTTCAAACAATGAAATACAATTAAATTTAGTTCATTTATATATTCATCATTATTTCCAATTACTTGTGACACTTATCAGAAATAAAACTAGCATCTGATAAGAAAATGTTTTCGACGATCTTTTCAATCTGGTTTTCACCGATGAAGGCTTTTCCCAGAAAAGCGTTTTGAAGTGATTGAAAAAATTAACAAGTGATTTTGGAGGGTGGCGGTAGAATCCCAATTTTTTTCCCCTATCATTATTGGTGCATGCCAGGGGTCGGCAAACTTTTGTTAACAATGTAAGCGACCTCCTACCATAAGAAATAGGTTTCTGCTTTAAATAACCCAAAAAGGTGTTGATAAACCGTAAAAATAATTAAAATATTCCTTTGAAAGTCATAATCTGGAGTCGTTTGGTTATATAAAAAGAAAGAGCTTCTGATTATGAAATTAAGAAAATCATTTATTTTACGTTTCCTTTTGATCACCGAAATTAAATAATGTCGAACTCAGTCAATACCTATTGGTCCCAATTGGTCTTCCATCATTTTGGACCACCGGGTACTGTAAGCCAGTGGTAGGCAAGCTTTTGCTGACTATGTGCCGACTTAGGGATTTTAAAATCATTCAGTGTGCCAACAGCATACGTATTTTTACACAAGTGAAGGTCAATATACCTGTTCTACAATATATTTTATATAGTAATATACAGTATATATACTTTAGTATATATTAAAATTGAAACAGCTGAATATCTTCTTTGCGTTGTAGAAGTTATTGGTTCGGACTTGATGTCATTTGTGGCTGCGTGCCATTGAAAATTGCTTGGCATGCCACGTGTGGCACGCGTGCCGTAGGTTGCCGACCGCTTGTGTATGCTATTTTTACTTTAAACTACTGTGTACACTGCCAATACCACGCAGAAACTAGGCATGTTATTTCTTAATTGCGACTTATGATCAAACATTAGGATAATACATTCGTCATTACAGTTGGTTACTAAAACCGAAAATTACTTTTGACTCAACCTAATATATTTGAAAAAAAAACGAAAATAATTTTGATACATTGTAATATAATCTGTAAGAAGAGTGAGGATATTTCATGATTTATAAGAATTATTGCTGATTCTTTCTTTCATTCCCACTGAGACTCTTCAAACCTGATTGATGAAAGAATGAAGTGCGTACAATACTGAGGAAAGTGCTGGAGGGTTGGTGTCAGTTGATCTCCTGTGAGATCAACCAACGATTAACGACAAGAAAACTCAACGGGTAAACATTTTTTTCAAAGTGAAGAAAAAGAAGTTGAAAAGTAAATTTGAGGAATAAAAAAAAAAGACATTTCTTTAAAAGAGTCAATTCAGAACATTAAAAACTGATTCACTTCTCATTTCTTTGCGTTAGTGACAAACTAAATCACAGAACGCATTTGTTTAACATTATTTACGCTTCTGGAGAACGATTCTTTAATTTCGAAAACTTTTTCCCCTTCCTTTCTTGCTTGCGTTCTTCAAACTATTTCCTTTGTCTGGCGTTTGGTTTAAGCATATCCATCAGCCATTATTCTATGCGTCTATTTCTCCTTTTTATTTATTTATAAATTCACTCTCATCTAATTTTTACTTGTTTAGTTTTCCCTCCCGTTTACTGTCACTTCTGTCTACTAACCATTTTATTTTAGCAATCTATCCGATTCTTTTAATGCAGCAGTCTAATTTCAAGTCTTCTTTAGAAATTTCCAATTCTTCACTCGATTGTTTCAAATGTTGCATTTAATGACGGACACTATCACCCCGTAATTTTCTTCTTCTCACAGACATGATGCTGCTTCTCTACTCCTGACCATGACCAGAGCTGTACAGTGTGTCTGTCTTAAAGAGACTTGACCGACTGATTCAGGTCAGGAAACTGACAAGCAAATGTATGGTATTTGTGTTAATAAAATAAGCACATCCCATCTCCCCTCTCGCTTGTAACCGTCCATCACAATAAAATAAACGTTTTTCAGCGCTAAAGCTGAATTAGTAAAATAAAGAGCTGTTAGTATATTACAGTACTGAACAGGATATCTTTACTGTAGTCCATCTTAATTCGCCAAGACGAAATATATCTACAATACCTGCAATCATTTAAGCAATGAGAATCATTATTAGATTTCTATTTCCTTTGGTTTCTATTGTATACTCATTTTCTTCCGGGTCCCAACCAGAGACCTAAGATCATAAAACGGCATCATGACATTTTCCACTGAGAATTTTTTTTGAAAAAAAGAACAAAAAGAAAACCTTAGATCACACATATTTTACATAGATAAAGACCTTCGTAAGGTGGGACCTGCACTTGTGAGTACAATTTTAAAAATTTTTTTTAAGGTTTTGCATGAGTCTATCGGACTATTTTCCAATCAAACTGAGGGCTCCAACTACAACTGAAATTATTAATGTCCTCATGTGCCACATTTTTTAGGTTTCCATTTCAAGATCCTTGTATATTAATAATTTTGGGGGAAATCTTCAAGGATACATTACAGTCTGCAGAGATTAGCATGTCAATAATAACGCACATTCTGTTTTGTGCCTCTGATCACAAGCTAATCGCCCAGACACGGGCGATTAGTTTGTTTCTTCAGTCCGTGTGTATTGTAAAGTCTCATAAAATTGTTGCAGGTCCTATCTCCTTAACCGTATCTCGGTGGTATTCATACAAGTTTCTTCTTGCAGTTTCTTTTCCGTAAAAATTACCAATTTTCCAATGCAGATATTGGCCCACTCTGCCATGACGGGTTTTATATTCAGTGGGTGTCAATACCATCCAACCTGATACAAGATGGTTGTTATTATTTATTTACTTATTTATTATTATTATTATTATAGCAACAAAGATATGTGTTTAGGTAAGATTATAATTGTTGTTAAAGCTGCAATAGTTGTAATATCGCTCGCTTTTAAAGTCAGCATTTTTCATACGAAACTGGCAATGTCATCTTAAATTCTAACGGATTCTGTTCTTTTGACAAAAGATCACAAGGGAGGTTACTCATGCGTATTTCCTAAGAGTGTTTGGTATCTTCTGAAAACTTTATTGTCAAAATACAACAAAGAAATGAAAAAGAGTAGAACTGCAGACAATAATATAAGTTAACAAGTAAATAAATAGACTAGAGTCTTCTCTCATCCTTCTGTTTTTTTTTGTTTTGTTTTTTTATAGAGAAGATTTATCGTTAAGACTTACAAGTGAACCTCATCAAAAACAGTCTATTGTAAATAACTTATGCGTCTATAAATTTCCTTTTAAATTCAAACCTTTACTTGTCAGTGGGAGAAAGTTTGTTTTTTTTTTCAATTTCCTGAAATAGAGAGGAAATAATGAATTTTAACACTTTACTTTTCATGATTCTTATGTTTTCGTCTAAATATCTAGAATAGTCAATTTGTTATCTACGCTGATGACATAACTATTTACTACTGTCTTGACGGAAAAGTCTGACCAGTTCGATAAAGTCAAGTTCGCAGCTGATGTCCAAAACGACCTTCAGTTGTCATGTTAACTGGGGCAAGGAATGGTTTGTTAATTCTAACGCCTCCGAAACTAAACTTTTCGTTGTGTCTTAGTGACTTTTGAGAAACCTATTTTCCTGAAAAATTGTTTTAAGAGAAAGATTTTATAAATTTCATCCGACAACAGTACTGGCTGCTCGGTCAATGAATGCCGAATGTTTCCTTATAAGGAAACGGTTAATATGAGGAGAACAGCTATTACACTATGATCACAGCCCAATGACTAGGGAGTGAAGAAAAGCGTATCGAGAAGCACTGGATGATCGGTCAATGAATGCCGAATGTTTCCTTATAGGGAAACGGCTAGTATTAGCATTACCGTTAGAGATAAGAACAGATACTACATTTTGATCCCAGCGCGATGGGCAGGGAGTGAAGAAAAGCGTAACGAGAAGCACTGGCTGATCGGTCAATGAATGCTGAATGTTTCCTTATAAGGAAACGGTTAATATTACCATTACAATTAGAGATGAGGAGAACAGATACTACACTTTGATCCCAGCCCGATAGCCAGGGAGTGAAGAAAAGTGTAACTCACTATTTTATCTTGTTGATAATTTTCACTAAAAAGAGGTTTTTATTTTGTCTGAAACAGATTAATATATTCTAATAATATAATGTCTACTATAATTTGAATCTGTCTAGCTTGTTTTAACAAATTTTAATTTATATCAATTTTTAATTTTTTTTCTTTACAAATACCACAGATCTAAGGAAGGTTATTTTTTTTTTTAATTCTAAACAGTTGGACAATTTCTGGTCAGGCCTGGTATCTGTGCTGAATATCTAACAAAAAGCAAATTGAGTTAGATATTCCTTATTTGTCAAAAACAAAAAAAAAGTATTGATTATTTTAGAAGGGGGTTCTTGTTCGTAATATAAATTTAATCTCAAATTGATCCCTGATTTCATAAAGAGTTATCTGTACTTTACAAAAGTCAAACTTGAAACTGTATTTATGTCATTGATAGCTACAAACTATTGACATTTTCCTTCTTTCCAATTCTTAATATTGGGAAAATCAAGTAGCAATCTCAATTTTGTCTCTTTTTGAATTGTGATGCTGGAAACCGTATTTGCTGCCTTGGTAATTTAGATATGCAGCGCTGTTTCTTACTGGTTAGGTACGTGCTGTGACTTTAATGTTTTTTTTGTTTGTTTCTTTTACATTTATTTTGATTTTTTCTTCTTTTTTTTGTTGATTGGTTGTTTTTTCTTTTTACAGATTTTTCTTTAGTCATCTGGCAAGTTTAGTTTTGTCTTTACTAATATTTTGTTTTTTCTCTGTCTCTCTGTCTTTCTCTCTCTTATATACATATATATATATATATATATATATATATATATATATGAGAGAGAGAAAGACAGAAAGACAGAGAAAGCGAGAGAGAGACTGGAAATCATACAACAGTCGAATCAAGCCTTACAAATGAAATTAGGTAAGCAAAACTGCAAGCATGATGTCACAAGTCACCGTAACCGAAGTGGTGAGTGTACTGGCCATATTTAAATACCGTTTAGCACACCAGCAACTGTAATTAAAGTTCGCTCAGAATAGATCTTCCTAAAAACCGCAAATGAGCCAGAGCAGTCGTTTGCTAGCCACCTTAACAGACGGATGTTCTGGAAAAATAAGTAGCCGGCCATTTTACATGCACACACAATATATATATATATATATATATATATATATATATATATATATATATATATATGTATGTATCGGGTGTAACAGCAACAATATTGAAATCGCCTAACTGCAGGGGATAATTTTCCATTCCACAAAATGTTTAATATCTAAAAATCTACTTAACTAGTTGAATTTTTTTCAGGTTTTCAGATAAGACCTTTAACCATCTTGACACCATTTATGGTAAGAATAATTGAAAAACCTTTTGAGTTATTCAGATAGAAAGAGAACAGGTTAAATACGTTCTGTGCCAGCCGCTCTCTGTCTTTCCTGAGCAATGGTGTTAGTAAAAAGATCATTCAACCTTGCAGCAATGGTACCAATATTCATAATCTGGCTTCCATCTTAAAATCCCATTCAAGAACCATCAAGAGAACGGTGAATACTTTTAAAAAAAATGTGAACAGTAGAGAGGAAAATTGGATTAGGCGGTCGAAACAGCAAGAACGATCATCATTTCAACTGAGAGCTAAATACATTCTTATTGTTCAAAGTAGAGTTCAATAATGTTATAAAATTCTAGAAGAATTCCAGTAAGATCATTTCTAAGATACAACGATTCAAACCTTATTCTCAAAATTGAAAAATTTTGCTGTTGCAAGATTTGGACAATTTTGCTGTTACATCCGGTATATATATATATGTGGGTGTGTATGTGTGTGTGTGTGTGTGTGTAAAGTGTGTGTATATAAATATAACCATATATATATATATATATATATATATATATATATATATATATATATATATATATATATACAATATATTATTATTTATATATTATATGCGCGGTACTTATTAGAAAGCGCTCAATATCAGAGATAGAGCTAACATATTTGGTTAGATTGATGTGATCCAACCAAATATATATATATATATATATGAACAAGTTTTGTTGAATTCTAACAAGAAGTGCTGTATGTTTACATTTTTATTGTCTTTTTTTAATTTTCAAATAAGTTGCACATCCAAATCAAAATTGGCGATACACTGTTCCAAGATTTTTTCAGTTTTCGTTCGAATACTTTTGAACTGTTTCAACCATTATCAAGAACTATATGATAGCAGTATGACAGAAAAGATTTTGTTGGCTACATACTGTCATTTTTGGGAGGTTATATCATGAAATATCGTGAAAATTATGCGGAAAACAGTTTAAGGGCTTGACTGTATTGATAATTAATTTAACAAATTGTTTATACGTATTATTATTATTATTATTATTATTATTATTATTATTATTTTCTATGCATATTAAATAATAGCAGCCATACCCAGCTGGTCGATCAGAAAAAGCGTTCAATTAGAATAGAGTAAAAACAGCATCATGTTTAGATGTAACAGAGTCTATCTTCTTCAATTACTTTAAAGTAATTTCATTAAAAAATCATTTTGAATTAAGGCAGTTACTGATATAACAAAAGTAATCTGTATTTATTCAATCGAAGTTAGCCGAGAACATGAAAGGGTAAAACAGGCAACCAACTTCCGACCACAACTGTTTTGGAATTTTTGAAATTCAATTTGTCAGTGTGCAACCCGGGATGTAAAAGAGGATACATTTATAAAGCAATTGTAACGTTTGATGAAAACTGGTTGAAAAATCAACGAAAAATAAGAAAGAAACCAGTAAAAATCGCCATTATTCACTATTTACGCGGGTTTTCACTATATGGCTGGACTCAGCTATCAAGTTAAATGATTGTTAAACAATCAACTTATTGTTGCTTACGATTGAGTGAAGTTTGTATTAGATTTTTGAAAACTGATCGAGTTTTTAATCTAAAATTTGTGTTGAAATCGATTTTTCGTTTTTCGCTAAAAAGCGGCGTAGAAATAAAAAGGAGGTATCATTAAGCTCGTCATGATGTAAGTAACCGACATACCGAGTTTGAACGAAATCGGAGGAAAAAAGTTGAATTTACCTATTTTTGATCGCCTTTATCAATCATTGATTATTTTTTAAATTATCGATAATTTACGCTAAGAACCTATATCTTACATTGTACAATGTATGTGCCAAGTTTAGTTAAAATCAGTAGAATGGATATCGAATGAAAAGTTATCACACAGCCAGACAGACATCCTCTATTTTATAAATAGAGAGATTGTAAATACACTAAAATACCTTCTATAGTAAGATATATCCAAAAAATATTAGAAAATTAGAAAAGGTACAAAATTAAACAAACTGGCCTTTTAAGTCGAATTTTATAAAATTCAAGTGTAATCCTGCTGCCTAAATCTATTTTCGCGTACATACGTACAAACAAACCAACCTATATAAATGATTGGCTAAGAATAGGTCCATGTATGAAACTGTCTCCAAGTGAGCAACATTGTCACTGTGGGTGTGCGTTTTTATGGGTCTACAATTCTCTTCTATTTGTGTTTGAAACTATTTCGACTCCATCTTTCTTGATGAGCGTGCAAACAACAATCCCCACTCCCAAGATAAGGCGAAAAGCGTTTGTTTCTGACACTAAGGCTTTTGATCCGGAAAGTTTTACGGTATTTATTTGCCCCTCACCCGACTTTGCTTGATGATGTTTTGTATTTCTTTTTTTAAACTTATAACAAATAAACACGCAAACAACGAAATACGTGAAGCATATTGTGGGCAGATGTTTAAAACAGAAGTTTTAGAAAAGAGATTTAAGCACATCGCTAAGTCCTCACATGTCTGCTTTTGTTTACTTTTATTCATACAAAATGTCTTCACCTTTTGTTCCAGATTTTCTTTAAAGTCAATTTTACTTAAGTATTTCAGCAGACATATTGGTACATCTATTATTGCTATATGTATACGCGCGCGTTTGAGTGCGTGTCCGTGTGCATGTGTGTCTACACAAGTTGTAAAGACCTCAGTTTTTAGACTAGAGGCGGCACAGTTGCAAACTTTCTCACGTATTGTGACTAATGCAATTTGGACAACTTCTTTGACAGATTTCCTTGCTTTACCAGCGCCATCTAAAAATATTTCTGATGATGCCGGCCCATCTTTGTCAAAGTCAACGTTTTCAAAAATATATTTACCATTCCGTCGTATTGCGGTTAAACTTTATTATCTCTATCTCTCTCTCTCTCTCTCTCTCTCTCTCTATATATATATATATATATATATATATATATATATATATATATATATATATATATATATATATATATATATATATCTGCTTCACTTCCTCCCTCCCTCCATTACACACACACAAAATTATATATATAAGTATGTATGTATATATATATATATATATATATATATATATATATGCATAAAACAACATACACACACACACACACACACACACATATATATATATATATATATAATATATATATATATATATATATATATATGTATGTATATATATTGTGTATAATTAGGCAGCAGTTTTTCATTATGGCATGTCTCATTAAATAATATAGACAAGTTTTGTCTATTTATTTTAAGTAAGTTCCTTTCATATTGTCTGATAAGCTAAATAACATTATCATTGAAGGACGAAAGGAAATCACCATATTGATACATGTTTAAATTCAATCTAAGCTTTCGGCTTACACAAGTCATTATCAAAGATGACAATTTCAATAAATCAAACAACACACGGACGAAACAACAATGATAGTCTGCCCTTGCTGCATGAAAATTTCCAAGTAACGACAAACTCGTATATACGAGACACGGACTATCAATGATTGGATTTAAACATGTATCAATATGGTGTTTTCCTTTCGTCTTTCAATGATAATGTGAATAAACTTATCATACAATATGAAAGGAACTTACTTAAAATAAATAGACAAAACTTGTCTATATTATTTAATGAAACTTGCATTAAAATATATATATATATATATATATATATATATATACCTACTGTAACAGCAAAATTGTCCAATTCAGCTAGAAATATAACAGGTTGAAATCGTTTTGTGACAGCTCCACTGCTTTCCCAAATGAGCAATAGTGAGAGGAAAAAGATCATTCAGGCCTTCACTAATGGTACCAACATTCATACTGTGGCTTCCATCTTTAAAGTCTCATTCAAGTCCCATCAAAAGAACGGTGAATAAGTTTTAGGGAACAGTAGAAAGGAAAGGGGAATCAGGAGGTCACAACTGAAGAGAGATCATTATTTCAATTTAGAGCTAAATACATTCTTATTGCTTAAAGTAGAGTCCAATAGTGTTATAAAAACCTCGGAGAATTCCAATAAGATATATTTAATCATTTCTAAGATACAACGGTTCAGAGCTTAATCTAACAATGGGACAATTTTGCTGTTACACCCGGTATATATATATATATATATATATATATATATATATATATATATATATATATATATAATGGATTTGAAAATGACGGAACATATTCTTTTAAAGGGATCTTTTTCGTCTAATACTTCTTCAGAAAGATTCATTCGAACACAGAAATCAAAAGAGCAAAATTAAAAAAAAGGTAAGCTCGAGGGTGGTTGGGGGGGGGTAAATAAGGAGCCGCGACAGAACAAATATATTACTAAAAGCAAAGGGACGGTGTAAATAAGCTCATAGTGTGTGCAAAACAGATAAAAAGAATTACTCACAGACCCCCCCCGCCACTTGACAAACAGAGAATGAAGAAATCTCCCCTTCTGCCTGCACAAAGTCGGTCGATGAAACTTGATGTAAACCGCTTCTAAAAACCGTAAATGTTTAACCCTCGATCCCTTGCAGTACCCTGAACTCTCCGTCAACTGCTGTCGTTATCGTAACTGACATATTCAAGATGTTTCGGCCGTTGTACGCTACGGCCTTCTTCAGGTGATGTACACTGGAATTTCAAACTGAACCCTTAATTTAGTCCTTGGGAACACTTGGCCCCTGAGATAAAAGCTTGGGTAATCCAAATGTGAACTGATCCAAAGAGTTGTGAGTTCAATACCTGGATAGAGCAGAGGGAACAAAAATTTGAAGAGTTGCGTTCCTAAAGGGAATTATCTGAAATTGAGATCCCTCCCAAAAAGACATGAGACTAAAGAAAGGGTTCAGCTGGAAGTTACAACGGATATCACCTGAGGAAGTCCGAAGCGTAAACTGCGGTGAATATAGCAATAAAAATGTGTTGTCGGCCAACGGAATGGCACTCTGGCACAAATTATTTGGTCTCATTCTGCAAAGGATTTCTCACAGTTTGTCGACTGCATTTGAGTGTTATATTTTGTTAAAATGAATATTCCATCATCTTCCATGCGTACGCTTAAGAAAGCAGTGAACAAACTGAGATAGATAGATAGATAGATAGATAGATAGATGTGAAAAGCTTCATACATACACACACACATACATATACATATATATATATATATATATATATATATATATAAATCTGAACAGATTGAGATAGATGTGAACAGATATATATATATAGATTGGAACATATATATATATATATATATATACATATATATATATATATATATAGATAGATAGATAGATAGATAGATAGATAGATGTAAACAGATTGAGATAGATAAACTAATAGGCAGGAAAATATTTGAAGAATTCTGTTTTGCAAATGTAAACAGAAAGAAAATATTCAGAATATTGAAATTAGCTAAACATATGAGGACAATAAAACTACCGCTTTTAACACATTGACTGCCGACTACAAGTTACCTCTTGCTTAACATTTTCTGATATATTTTCATCAACGGGGGCCGGCCACAAGTTTATTCCCAGTTATGACTTTACTGTAAAAAGAATCTTACAACATCAGGTGATTCTAGGAATCTAGTCATAAAAAAAAGAATTGCCTAAGTTCAATATTACGAAGTTAGCGTTTGAAGTCAGATTTCGTGATTGACCTGTGGCGGCTCAACGGGCTAAGTAAATATCAAAACATTTCTCAGATGTTGACTGTAAAGCTACACTGAATGAATATAATGTTTCTTCCTGGAAATAATCAAGAAACATGAAATAATTGTTTTTTTCATGGAAATAATCAACAAATATAACATAATTGTTCCTTTCTGGAAATAATCAACAAATATAACATAATTGTTCCTTTCTGGAAATGATCAAGAAACATGACATAATTGTTCCTTTCTGGAAATGATCAAGAAACATGACATAATTGTTTCTTTTTGGGAAATGATCACGAAACATGACATAATTGTTCCTTCCTGGAAATAATCACGAAACATAACATAATTGTTCCTTTTTGGAAATAATCAACAAACATGACATAATTGTTCCATTTTGGAAATAATCAAGCATCTCAAGACGATTGTCCCTCCCTGGAAATAATCCACCCATACGAAATGATTGTTCTTTCATGGAATAAATCAACCAGTAGTGGTCAATTCCATGTAAAAAGAACAGGTTTTTTTTTAGGAATCAAATAGCTCTATCATTTCCACTCTCAAATATGACGCTGTATAATCTTATCCACTTCATTTACCATCTTATCTAAGCTGGACTTAGACAATTATCTTATCGGACTTATGTAATAACCTATACATAAGTTGTTTATTATTAATTACAGGCATTAACCAGTATTTTCCTCATCTAGCAAGAAGAAAATTGTTGATTTCAAGTTACATCCATGATTCTGAATTTTAAATTTAAAGCACGAAAAAATCATACCCTTCTCTATTTCAAAGACTGTTGCAACACAATCTTTTTTCTTTGTCTTGTGCCAAGTTCTGCTTTTTTTAATATCTACATATCTTATTACAATTGTAAGTTCTTCTACGAAGTACAGGACCACAGCCTAATTATACTATGTGGTTTTTCTTTGGCTTACATAACAAGTAAATTTTACAGGGTGGGGTCCTTTGACATTCAAGCGGTTAAGAATACAGTAATGAGACGTTGTAGCAATGTTTCGTGCTAATATTATAGAGTTAGGTCCCTTTAAAGATCAATGCAGAGAATTATTGTAAGCTTTTGAACATTAGGGTTTTTTGCGTGGTACATGTAACAGCCTAGACGTTTTAAGCCAAGGAATATCTATATTCAAGATAATGTTACTTCACATTTGGCGATGCTAATTATTGCTCAGCCTGCCAGAAACATTTCAAAGGCACCGAATTAATGGAATGGTTCCCAGCCAATCCAATAATCCAATAGAAAACCCACAGATCATCATTAAAAGAAATGTATATGAGGATGGAAAAAAATATTTATACTACTTACATTCAGACTATTGTTCTCATCTTTGTTGTTGTTATAATAACTTACCGACCGTTTAAAATGGTAATAAGTCGTAAAAGCAATTAATCAATCATGGTCAGTAAATTTAAATTTCAGCACCCTGAGTCTGAGAAGGTTCTATATTTCAAACTGTCAAAGTGGTCAATTCCATGTTAAAAATTGCTATTTTTTTATTTTAAGAAACAAATAGCTTTATCATTATCACTCTGAAATATGGCGCTTCAAAGTCTTCCCCACTTCAGTTACAATTATATCAAATTAAGATTATGTAAATGAACTTAGAAAATATCCATACGGGGTTTATGCATGTTATATACCGTACTTATGAACATTAATGGATATATCTCAATCCTTATAAATACGTAGGACACTATTGTAAGTGGGGGTAATATGGTGTCTAAGTAGTCCACTACTAGCTGTGGTTTACCTACGAATATTGGAGAGTATTGTATTTTGTTGATATACATATTAATATTTCATTTCCAACCTCTATTTTGGTTATTCCTCGTGCAGTAACCCTTCCTAGGTTACAAGAATGTAATAACTTCTACATAATTAATTATTAACTACGGTTATTAACTGCTTTTTCCTTCTCTAACAGGAAAAAAATTTCTCCAGCCCGATTAGCAACCATGATTATGAATTCGAATTTTAAGACATGAAAGAATCGGTCACTTCTCTATTTCAAAGACTTTTGCAACGCAATCTTTCAGTCTTTTTGTAATTCGTCTTGTGCCAAATTCAACTGTTTTATTTTAAATATCCACATATGCATGTTTATTAACATTGTAGGTTCCTCTACGAAGTACAGTACCACAGTCTCATCAGGCTAAACGTTATTGATGTTCTTTACGTAACAAGTACGTTTTACGGGGTGGGGATCCATATCCCACACTGCACCAATATTGAATTAAGACATATCTTTTTTCTTAAATTTGTTACCAACCAAATCTAGAAAGCCCAGTCTGCCATGCTCTTAATCGTTATATATTTCGCCATATAAATATATATATGTGTGTGAGTGTGTGTGTGTGTGTAACGTTATTTTTCAAATTAATTAAAACGTGTATCGTATAAGTGATATCAAGATAAAACGGTTACAGAGATCTGGACCGCTCCAGAAAAATATGTGTGTATGTTTCTGTGTGTTTGTCTGTGTGTGTGCGCGCGCGCACGCGAGTGTGTGACGTGAGATATACGTCATTTCTAGATTTAGCTGTGTGTACATGAAGACAAAAAAAAACAAGAAATAATGAATAAAAATAGGAAAGATTTATCCAAAAAAGAAAAAGATCAAATTCAAAGAAGAAAAGGCAGATAAAAAATGTATCTCAGAAAGAAAAATGTCCAAATATAATTAAATAAAATAATGGTAGAAAGAAAGGCTAAAAAAGAAAAACTTTGAAAGAAAGAAAGAAAAAAGAAAGATTTTATCTAAAAAAAGAAAAGATCAAATTTAAAGAAGAAAAAATTTATCCCAGAAAGAAAACGTTCAAATAAAATGAAATAAAATATAGGTAGAAAGAAAGACAAAAAAGCTTTGAAAGAAAGAAAGAAAGAAAGAAACTGATAAGTCTAAAACTAAGACGAAAGAAAGGACGAGAACAAGAAAGAAAGAAAGAAAGAAAGAAAGAAAGAAAGAAAGAAAGAAAGAAAGAAAGAAAGAAAGAAAGAAAGAAAGAAACTGATAAGTCTAAAACCACTACGGAAACAAAGCAAGAAAGAAAAAAGAAAGGACGAAACTGATAAGTTTAAAACCAAGACGAAAAAAAAGCAAGCAAGAAAGAAAGAAAAAAAGAAAGAAAGAAAAAATAAAAGAAAGAAGAACGAAAATGATAAGTCTAAAACTAAGACGAAAAGAAAGAAAGAAAGGAAGAAAGAGAGAGAAAAGAAAAGAAAAGAAAGAACTTATAGAAATAGAAAAATAATGTGACCACACAAGAGATTAGCTGACCTTTTGTCGCCTCCAGGTCGTTTTTGACCTGATCTTCGCTATCCATATATCCCCAACCTGTCTACCTGTGTGTCTGCCCGTCTGCGGTAAATCCACTTCCGATGAATGGAACCCACTCTTCTAAATTCAAATCAGCAGGAAATCACCATCGCCCCGCTCCAAAATGGCTAACTTAAACCACGACTGAATAACAGGAAAATCATTGTATCAAGCTGGCCTTTTTTTCTCTTTATCTGCCGTGTCCTTGCATTCTTAATTACAAATAACCTGGGGACCTTCTCTTCCGACTCCGGCTTGATGATGGAATGAGACAAGGTCGGTGGCTTAGGGATGACAAGAAGAAGGTTTTGCATTTTTCCTAATGAAAATGCAGTCTAGACCGTTCCCTTGTTAATCTCACATTTCAAAAGCGCCGTTAAGTAAAAAAAAAAAAAGAGAAAAGAAATATCTTTAAAAAACCATGAATAGAATTTTCAAGGTCAGATTATTATAGATTTATAAAATGGAGACTAATTTCCATGCTTAAAGTAGTTTTTTTTTTTCACAATGTTGGAAAGGAAGACACCTTTGTACTTATTCTTCAGGATGTGGGCGATTATGGCTCTCCACAACTTACGTCCCAACCCCCGTCTTGCCATCCATTCTCACAAATTCCTCCGGAAAGTGGCAAGGTTATTTGTGTTTAAGTGAATATAGCGATCCCGGCAGGAATTAGAAATCGAAGAACAGAGTTCCAATTCCAATAATTCCATTACCCCAGCCTATCCAAGTTTGCAGCACCTGTTCTTCCCAAGCGTTCCCCAATTTAGGTATTGACTAGGCTTGACATTGCTTAACTTCAGTAATCGTCCGAGAAACGGTGTTTCAACGTGATAAAGCCGTAAGCTTATTGACCAAGATTAGATTACCCATATTTGGTCGGATTTGGAAAGCAAATCGGGATAACTTTACAGCACCCATTCGGATGCATATATGATTATTCTCTTCCCAGTGTCCTTTCAAAATGTGGACGAGCATGGCTCTCCACAACTTCCTGTTCATTCTAACACTTAGTAACGTTTTTTTTTTATTCTTTTTACTATCCCCTTACCCCCGTTCTGCCATTCCTTGACACAAGCTAGTCAGGTAGGTGGTCTGCTTACCCTACTCTGTTCCCTTCACCTCCGATATGTTCTAAGAGTGTTAAATTCTCCAATCCTCCTTTCCTCATTATGTTATCTAAAAATTTCAGCTGGCTCTTTTTGAATCTGAATATAAGTGTCTTTTCTGCTTCCATTTTTCTTAAGACGTTTTTGTTGCTTACGCGCTCTGTCAATGATATTCTCAGCATCCTTCTGTAGCATCACATTTCTGTCGCCTCCAGCCTTCTCTACACGTGAGAAAGTTGCCCAGCATCCACAGTCTCGTCGGAGGATTGATATTACAGAGCAATTCAGGACAGTGTTTGCTTTTTAACGTAATTTTCCTTTATCTTAGTAGTTTGCTTAAATTTGGAAGGCATCTTTTCCTATTCGATCGAATTTTGATGTCGCATTTTCTATTCTCTGTTTAAACATTTTCCAGATATTTAAACTTCTGTAGATTTTTTTTTTTTTTTAGTTTTTTTTTTATTTTGGTTTCTCCAATTTGTAGCGCACATCTTGGTCTTTTTCTCTGATAAACAATCATGCATTCTGTCTTCTTACAACTGATGCATAGTCCTTTCTTCTTGCTTTTTCTTTATTAGTTTCCTTAGGTGATGCTGCAGTTTTCCGTCTGTATCTACCACCAACTTTGTACTACAGCAAAAAGAATGATTAAAACCTAACAAAGACAGAAGCCATCGATGCAAATACTTTGTTTTAAGAGATGACTGCAAGTTCAGCACAGTATTGACAGCTTTAGTTTCATTTGAAAAAACAGAGCTAGTATATTTTGGTTTAAGGTACGTCTTCTTTAATCTGTGGTCCGGCGACTCCAAATGTCTGGTACTTTTTTGGATCAGTCGTCTATTAGTTGATTACTTACAATTTTCCGCAGTAACCGAAAACAGAAGAGTGTTTTCGTGATACGGTCTTGCTGATTTCTCATATATACCTCACAAATGGTGACTAGTTCACTACTTGTAGCACAGGCTAGCCTTCTTCAACGTACAAAATAGTCAATAAAAATTAAACTGACGACCAATGATTTTTTGAATTAATCCACAAACCACCGCGCTGCTACATTGTCAGAAGCGGGTTTCTTTTGTCGTTGTGTCATATTCTTAGGAACCTAATAGGAGACGTTTATTTTTTTGAGGAAATTTTTCGACTCCTCAACCAACGAGTTTTAAGCCGCCTAGTTTATTAATTTTCATACTTTTGGCCCTTTCCCGACACCACTTTTATTAAGACCTCTACGTTTATTGTACATTGAGAAAAAATCCGGCATCTCCTTCTATGAGGCGCTTAAGAGATATTCACTGAGCTTGTGCATAAAGTGGGTTGTCCGTATTTAAATATACATTTCTACAGGTCTTTATGGACGTTTCTATTTTCGTTTTTCGAAGTATGAGGGCCAAGCAGCCCAGTTCTTAAGCCCAAACAGCCGGACTAACTACACATATATAATTATAATGATGAAGGCCTCTGCAGAACCGACCACAATTTTTGGACGAGCTAAATACAGATAATCGCAATATGCCACAAGGTCCCTAAACGAGCCTCCTCAGGTTTTGAATTCAGAGTTTTCCTTCTCCTAGACTGGTTGCCACCAAAGGTTATAGAAACCAGTCTGACTGCTATTTACCCATAACTTTGGCAGAAGAAATGATTTCATACTTTCCTGTAGGTATTAGCAAATAAGTGAATGCAATGAACTCGTCTGGAAAATCCGGCATCTAAACTTACAGCCCCTGGTATTCCCAAGCGTCCACCCATCTAGGTACTGAGCATTCGCGAAGTTGCTTAACTTCAGTGGTCGTACGAGAACCTATTTTTCAGCATGATATGGGCATAAGCGTTAATGTAAGGTTTAGATAAATCTACAACACAGATTTAGAATAAACCTATAGAACAAAATCTATAGAAGTCGGTCGCCAAAATATGCTTTTAAACTTTCTTTCTGTTGACGACACACACACACATACATATACACACACACACACACACATATATATATATATATATATATATATATATATATATATATATATATATATATATATTGTATGTATATGTACTTAAATATATACTGACGTATATCAACATTCCAGTTGCCCAAGAAATGGTAGCATAAAAGTAAGAATTTTGTACTTTGGATGTTATCGTTAAAGTATTATTAGAACTGTCTGATTCACTTTTGATGTAAAGAGCTCATGATTTCTCGTGTAACATTGCTGAGATTTCGCCATCAAGATGTGTACGCCATATTGTCTGCCATCACAAAGCTATGGGAGAAAATATATTAAATAACATTTCTTTTCGAAAACTTGTGTATATTATTAGTATCTCTAATTACATAGCACGGTACATACATATAATTATAGTATACTAAAGAATAAGTAAGTAGATAAATGTATAAAATACGCTTTCCCCATATATATATATATATATATATATAAGAACACCAAGAACATTAAACCAAGGCGAAAACAATCGTCCTGTGTTCAAGCTCCAAGTCATAGAAAAAAAAAATAAGTAAAAAGACAACCACGGAAAGTGCTCAATACATTAAGTAGAGCAAAAGCTAAGATAACCCTAAGGCGCCAGGCAAACCTAACTAGGTTTCACCTAAACCCTGACGAACGATCCGTTTAGGTGAAACCCAGGTAGGTTTGCCTGGCTCCTTAGGATTATCTTATATATATATATATATATATATATATATACATATATATATTAGGTTGGTGCAAAAATAATGACTTAATAATGTCGTTTTTTGACGTATTTTTAACGTCAAAAAACGACATTATTACGTCATTATTTTTGCACCAACCTAATAGATATATATATATATATATATATATATATATATATATATACTGGGTTTTCCCGTCGTTTTCGGCGTATAAGGGCCAAACAGTTCAGTTCTTAGAACCAACAGTCAGACTAACTGGCACATATTTGATTATAGTGCTGATGGCTTGTGTAGAACCAGACACACTTTCTGAAAGAGCCGAATACAGAGAACTGGGGAACAGCATGCCAAAAGGGCTCCAAACGATTCTCCACAGCCTTTGAATTCAGAGTTGTCCGTCTCCTAGACCAGTTGGCACCCAAGGCTCTACAAGTGGAAAATTTTATTAAAGAAGCGTTTCACTGGAGGGTGCATGCCATGTTTGGCTTCCTCAAATTCAAATTTTATTTCATTTTCGACAAAAGGAAGCCAAAGAGACCTTACTCTCTCCGGCGAAAAGTGTCGTTAATAATATTTTAAACATTGTCTCATTTTTGCTTCGAATACTATTATACATCCTACAAAGATGCACACACACACACACACACACACATACATACATATATATATATATATATATATATATATATATATATATATATATATATATATATATATATGTATGTATGCATGCACGTATGAACAAAAGTGAAAAGTACATGTGTTATTATTCCTATATGTGCGTGTTGCTGATCAATTCATGGACTTAATTTTTCTGGGTTTTCTTCCTTTTATTAATCTTATTATAAAACGCAGATTGTGTGTGTGTGTGTGTGTGTGTGTGTGTGTGTGTGTCTGTACGTTTATATATTGGATCGGATTTCCTACAATTTTCAACCGATTTCAACAAAACTTCAGAGGACTACGTCAAATTACCTTGCGGTGGTTCTGACAGCGCCAAAAATGGGAAAAACACAATTTTTTGCACAAAATCAATTTGAAAACACGATTAAGAGGCATTAATGAAAGGGGGACAACTCACTTCGAGTTATACTTATAAAACCCAGCTTGGTTGCTTGTGTTTGTTTATATATGGGATCCGATTTCCTACATTTTTCAGCCGATTTCAACAAAACTTCACTTTTTTTTTATTTGGCAGATAGTGTTTCTTATTGTCTTGCACACTTTTTTCTTTATTTTTACATTCCGAATGCTTTAAAAATTCCATTTACAAGACAATTGTTTATAATAAAATTCTTTTCAATCGATAGACTCATAACGACTGAAAACAATGTTTTTGTTTGAGTTGGGGTTTGACCAAATCGTAAAAAAAAAAAAAAAAAAAAAAAAAACTAATTAAGACATGCGTGTCCGTCAACCTTAAACAATAATCTAACGATCTCTACTGATTGATAAATCCAAACATCGTATAATTCTTTATCTTTAGGGAAAGATAATTCCACGTACTTTAGGGCTGTTTTTTATAATTCCCTTTGTAATTTGGTACAAGGCTTCTATAAGGAATTGGTTCTATTTGAAATTAATTCAATATTTAAAAGAAAGTTAATTAAGACATGCGTGGCCGTCAACCTTAAACAATAATCTTTGTCAATTTTATTTTTCAGTCTTTATGATGGTCGATACTTGATGTATCTCTTACTGTTACATCCCCGGGCAACGCCGGGCTCTACTGCTAGTACATAGATAAATGAATCGATATGGAAATGTTTGCATAGAAGACTGAGCTGAGCGGGCCTTCGTTACAGTTAAATAACCGGGCATGAGCAACAGTTCGAATGAGGCCAACACGCTAAAACCCTTCCGTCTACCCAATTTCACTCGCAAGACTTGGGTCAATTGGTGGTATAGTTTTCACGTTTGCTGGGACCAACGGAAAATAGGCCATGGCGAGGCTTGTACACACAAGTGAATTAGATACATAGATAGATAGATAGATAGATAGATAGATAGATAGATAGATAGATATAAACAGACTGAGATAGATAGATAGATAGATAGATATAAACAGACTGAGATAGATAGATAGATAGATAGATAGATAGATAGATAGATAGATAGATAGATAGATATAAACAGACTGAGATAGATAGATAGATAGATAGATAGATAGATAGATAGATAGATAGATAGATAGAAACAGACTGAGATAGATAGATAGATAGATAGATAGATAGATAGATATGAAATGAAATGATTTATAAATATAAATAATACAAATTGGGAAAACCGTGAATACAATTTCATATGACTGCAAAAAAAAGGGGGATTTTTGCCCCCAGTTCCTTCCTTAAACTGTTCACATTTTGGCCACTCCAGAAATGATATTTGCCGTGTTAACTCGTGTTGAACAATATTTAATTAAAATCACTTTAACTTGATTGGCAATTTAATATTTCAAGTGTTCATAGAAGCAGAACTGTTTCTCTAATGTAAAAAAGAATTCAACTTTAAGTAAAGAAAACAAAACGAACTGGATTCACTAAATGGTGAAACGAAATAAAGTCTTTATTTTTTTCGTTCATTCTTCTTAATATTTATTTGGGCTTTTAATTACATAGCAAGATAATTATGTGTCTTATAGTGTATAATTTCCTTATCTCGCCGTGAGACATCTGTAAGCAATGAACTAATTAAATAATAATAATTGATGTCCTGACAATAACATCCTCTGATGTCTGGGGTAAACGTTTTACGTTTTTATCTACCATAGTTAGTACTTTCAGTTCAAAGACAAATATATCAGCCTCGTTCAAATTTATAAGTAATGAAGGAATGGCCAACTTTTACTGCACACTATACATTAATTTCTGTAGAAAGGAAAATAAATATTGTTCTCTCTTTTAATCACACTGATGACTGGTATATAACAAACTTGTTGCTTAGTAGAGAAAAAAGTAAACCGGAGAATGGAATGAATAAACGAAATAAGAATAAACGAAATAATATAATGTGTACACGAGGCAATATATTACATGAGTACATAAGTCAATGTAAAAAATGAATCCTCAGAACAAGACAATTCACAAGACCTAGGAGAAAAAGATAATGAATTTATGCACATTACAGAATATTTTGTAATATTAAAATTCTAGGATCTAAGAAAAAAGTTTCTTTTTACGAGGCATAATATATCATTTTGTATTTGGCATTCTACCGTAAAAAGAATACCCGAGTTATACATTTTTTTTATTTGATGCTGCTTTGAATACGAAGCTAAAGTTATTGTCTTTAATGCCTGACATATAATCAGTTGATTATTTGATTTCGTTTAGAGGCATACCAACACCTCTATGGGTGTTGGAATGTAAATATTTTGAACAATTTTATGGCTTCAACTAAATTTGTTTTGAAATAATTTTATTCCTTCAGCTACAGATAAAGTGTTTTTGTTTCTGTTTGCAATTCACTTTTTGCCCATAACTGGGACCCTAACAGGTGCTACCACCCCAGGTCAGGAGGGACCTGGGCATAACAGTGATTAAGATGTGCTTCCATTTTTCTCAAAACCTCCAATCTCCCAATCAGAGGCTTTGCTGCCAGATGTAGTTTATCATTATACCCAGGACTATATTAACAAAGAAAATAAATGTTAAAATATAAAAATTCAAGATAGAATAATAAACACCTACCTGAAACAATACAATAAGCGCACGGAACAATATAGTCGTAAATATATAAGACAATTTGGAAAATTTCTATTTTCATATCTTTCGCCGTTAAATTGGCGCCATAAAAATAATATTATTTCAATTATATATACATCAATATAAATTAATTGAATATACAAGTTATTTTTTATATATTAAATCTATATCTATAATTCTCAAAATGTGTGTATGCATGTATGTGTGTCTGTGTGATCGGATATTGTTTATGCATTTCCACAGTTTTCATTCGATTCCGATGAATTTTTTTTTTGTTTTGATAGATAATTCTTCAGTGGCAATTTTGAGTCCAAATTGTTGGCGACAATGGCTCTCCACTACTTTCTGTTCATTACAACTCTCACAACGTTTCATTATTTGCTATCTGTTCTTGGATATATATATATATATATATATATATATATATATATATATATATATATATATATATATCTTTCATAAAAACTTTAATAAAAATAAATAGTTTAAATTATTACAATAATATTATTTATTATTATACAGTTCCCTTTTGAGGGCCACCCTCCCCATTCAAATTATTAACCCCCCCCCCCGCCATTTATAAGCACGAAAAGTCGCCAGTATTGAGATTGTACCATTCTGGTGTGAATTGCCTGTTTTTTTCGAAAATGACATTAAAACATTGCGCTTGATCACCGCTTACGATTTATCGTCAATGTTAGTTCGATCTCTTTCGAGATACCCGGCCGCCATTACTGGCGTTGTTTACATACGTTTTCCTCTAGTCGTAATGCGCGGAAGCGTATTTAGTTAACGGCCTTTATACAGCTTTTCGTATCTTATTGGTCTTGATTACTGCGCGATTTTCGCGGATGTTATTTTAAAATACGCTTATTTTTTTTAAATGAAGTTTTAAATGAATAGCATTTTTTATTGTCCTTAATAAATCTGCCTCAGTTGCACCCAATTGTTGTTACTAATATTGATTTTTGGGTGGGCTGACTTTAAACTTAAACTGCTCCAATTGAACGGCAAAAATTCCCAGTCATGAAAGACCCGGTCAAAGACAGGTTATACTGCTAGTATTAGGTACCTCCACTTTTTCGCGGGAAAACAGCATAGCGTAATAAACAAATGCCACAAACTTACCGAAAATAAATTTTTATCGTCAAAACGCTTATGTTATTATTAAGATGAAAGACCAAAGTGTATTTTAATTATTTTTTGATATTTTTTAATATTTTTTAACACGTTCGAAATTTTGGTTAAAGTTTTCTTTTTTTTTACGTCATCGCGGTGCTGTAAAAATAACATTGTTTTTTTTTGCGCTTTTTTCCCGTTGAAAACCCATTGATTTGGAAATTCTTGTAAAATTAAAGTAATTGTCCGATTTTAATGAAATTTTCAGGACTTATTTCACCAATGAATGAAATTATTTTTGAAATATTTCTTTTTAGTAAATTTTAGTAAAAAATATTTTTTTTTTAATATGTTACACCCCACTTACTTATTTTCCCGAAATTTTTTTCAATTCTTTTTATTTCCTTACAATTTTTTTTTGTTTAAAGTAGGAGTCATTGGAGATGGTAAATCACCTACTTTTTTTTTTCTAATTTGTTCCAACTTTTGTAAAATGAGCTTTGAATAGAAAAATAATGAATCCAATAAAACTATGATATTACTTAATTAGAAAAGATTTTAATTGCTTTTGTAAATAAGTAATATTAAGGTCATTATTGCCTGAAGAAATAAATTTTTTCTGATGAATAATTAAATTTTACAAGAATTTTTTATTTGTTTTACATTTTGATTATAATAATTTATAATAGTTTAAAAATCGTGCAAAACTCTGTATTAGCTTATTTCCTTTTGATAATTAGTAATTAAGTAGAAACAAAATTTACGAGTTCAAAATTGCCAAGTTTAATAAATTTAGTGATTCCACTTTTTTTTCAAATAATTTTTTATGTTGTATTTTTCTACTTAATACATTCCTTATTTCCATGTACGGTAGACTGAAATTGCCATTATTATAAAAAGAGTTTTGTCCCTTTATTCTAATAAATAGACATAACAGTAAAACTAAAAATAAAAGGGTTCACTCAGATTTCTAGTAATTTTCATTTATGGTCACCCGTCGTAAGCTGTCATCACTTGTCAATCAACACGTGGATCAAGTATCGGATCAAAATTACGGTACCAATCGTTAATAATTCGTTGTATATTTCTTTTTTATGCTATAATTAAGTAATATTTTTTTTAAATCAGATTAATTTAACATTAAATTTTCTAATTTTACTAAAATGACGTGTCAGAAATTTTTTTAAATATTTTTAAAATCGATAAATTTGTGTTTGTTTACAAATTTCTTAAAATTAAGAAAATGGCGGGTTTTTTGAAAATTTAAAAATTTAAAATTAAATTTGACATTCCAATGTATATAGTTTCTATCTGAAATATACCAGAATTGTTTACTTAATGGAAATAATAAATTTAATGATTCAACTTTCAAGTAAAACTAAAATGAAATATTCAAGCATATTTTTTCATTTTAAAAAATGCATTTTAAACTTAGGTATCGATAATTTATGCCGAAAAAGTGGAGGTACCTAGCTAGTATCGACTAATTCAACTAATAAACATTAGCAAGAAAAAACATGATTCACCGTAGGTATATGAACACTTGATTTTTACTTTAACTGTAATTTGAAAGTAAATAAAGACATCACAAACACAAACAGAAACATACACCGAAATCTTCAGGGTAATATATACGACCATAAAAGGGACATTTTAAATTTGATAACACCCTCTCGCTTACATGTTACCGAAACCTTCGTGGTCACAATTTTAACCTGGAAACTACCGTTTTAATATAACAAAAACAAAATTAATGCTAAAATATAAAAACTCAAGATAAAATAACAAATACTCACCTGGATCATTTTTAAAAGCAGTTCGCCATTCGTCCGGTTCACACTCCTCTCCGGTCTTTTGAACAGGAGTAGAGGTTTACTGTTGACCATGTTCACCATAGTCTATGAATATAGAATACAGCACAGGATATAATCTGTTCAGTGAAAAAACGTTAAAGATTAACAGTCACGAGTCAGACACTCTACTGAATCTGACTATATCGCCAATACCACCAGCAGCTGTTCCGTAATTCTTCAGTGTTTGATATCAAAGGCTGGCAGCGCATATTCAGGAAAAACATGGCCGCCTTTATACACGTCGCATTGAATATTTTGAGCATTCTGATTGGTTAACCCTTCTATTGGTGAAATAGTTCATTTTTTTCTTGGTAATTTCTTTCAAAATAATAATTATATTTTTCATTAAACATATTTGTTTCTTCCTCACATTTATTTAAAAATATGTAACGGCGACAAACCAGCATGCATCTATTAATTTATTTATCATGATTCATGTGACGCAATTTTCCAATTATCCATAAATTCTAAACGGTAATCGAGCGCAATGTTTTAATGTCATTTTCGAAATAACTAGCCAATTTCACACCAGAATCGTACATTCTCAATAACGGGGCCTTTTGTGCTTATACTGCAAATTAACCCATTTACAATTTTAAAAAAATAATATGTTCAAAAAATAAACTCCTATTTTCTGTTAAATGTCTTTTCTTAGCTTGTATACGCAACATGCTGTTGAGAATATGATAGAATGTGCATAGAAAGATCAAAATGTCATGCATAACAATAGTTAGCTTTATTTCTGCTCTCATCAGACATTTTTCTTCCTAAGTGTACAGCACTTGTTTCAAAGGACACTTAAAAATTGATATTTATATAGGATATACATTTCTATTAGGTTGGTGCAAAAATAATGTCGTTTTCTCACATATATTACTATGTGAGAAAACGACATTATTTTTGCACCAACCTAATAACATTCGGTAGGGGAGGTAACTCACCACCGTAAGTCGGTATTATCGACATTCATGACTACTGAATCATTTTTTTTTTTTTTTTTCATACTTGAACGCTTTATTCTAAATTTCCGAAAATTTTGAAATGTTACTTTCGGAATTCTATTTAAAACATTTCTACCATTTTATCACTTACGATGCACAAACTTGTGTGCCTTTAAGTAATTTCCTTGTTTTGCTTTTTTCTTTTTTGTTAATAAACTTTATTAAGCATTTCCTACAAGCCATTCATAATTTTGGTTACTTTCCAAAATAGCATGCACTTTGTTCACACCAGATAACGAGTGTCTTTGAGGTTTGCTGCTATTACGGGTTAAGTGATAATAAACAAAAGTTTCTTAAAACCAAACGCTCCTGGATTGATTGTTTAAGAATGTGTATGCTCACAGGTGTATGTGCGCGCACGCTTACGTATGTGAAAGAAAGAAAGAAAGAAAGAAAGAAAGAAAGAAAGAACAATAATTATAGAATATCGAAAGGGTAAACAGAAAGAAAGAAAGAAACAAACAAACAAACAAACAAACAAACAATAATTATAGACGATCAAATGGTAAATGGAAAGTAAGTCAGAAAGAATGAAAGAAGAAGAACGAAAGAAAGAAAGAAAAATTAAAAAAGAAAGAATGGAAAAAGAAACAAGAATTATATAAGCTCGAAAGAGTAAACGAAATGAAAGAAAGAAAGAAAGAAAGAAAGAAACAAACAAACAAACAAACAAACAAACAAACAAACAATAATTATAGAAAATCGATGGGTAAACGAAAAGGAAGAAAAATAGTATTTTAGTCTTAGCTCTATCACATTTTCTGGGTCTATATCCCTATGGTTCGTGGCACTACTTAAGTAAACAGGTCCACTTAGATCGATTAACCACGATATTATGAATAGAACCTCCTTTCTAAATCGATAACAAATCAATATTTTTCGATTCTGATAAATATCGTGACTTAAGGAAGCTCAAATCAATGCTCATCTATAAAACTAATTCACCGAATCAGTTTTCCCTATTTTGTACGAGAGGACCAGTCTATTTAAGTAGCTCAGGTTTTGTGAAAATAGCTCGGTGTAACCGTAAGTTTTATGCTAAAAGTTTCTTCTCTTGCACTTCTCGCTTGTGAAACTCCCTTCCGGTCTATGCGTTATATTGACTATAAAGTAGATGAGGGATTAGCAATTTCTCTTACAGCCGTTGCAGGTAAAGTCTCAACGTCTAGGATATTTCCTGATGCATTTCATTAATTTCTTGCCTTTTTCTTGAAAAAGAACAAAACGCTTTGATGTAGAAAACTTTCTTTAATAAAAAGCAGATTCAAGTGTTCGTTGGAAACTTTTTTTATATCAAAACCTGCGGAATTTTAATCAAAAGATATTTACATCTGCCTATACTTCCGAAATGAGATATTGCAAATATCTACGCTATTTACGCGTGGCCTAGTGGATAAAAGCGTTGGATAAAGTAACCTAAAAGTGACATGAGCCAAAGAGTTGTGAGTTCAATACCTGGACACAACGGAGTGAACGAAAATCTTGCTGAGTTGAGTTTCTAAAGAGAATTAGCTAAAACTGAGGTATACAGAAAAGGCGTGGAACTAAAACAATCTTTTATTTATAGTTTCTTTATTTTTATCCACAATAAATGAATATTTTGGCATCTCGTATTGATGTAGTGTATTGATCTCGTATAAACTGTTGTGAAGTCACGTACCAATGAGTATAAACCTGATTGAGGGCCCAAATATTAGGTTGGTGCAAAAATAATGACGTAATAATGTCGTTTTTTGACGTTAAAAAATACGTCAAAAAAGACATTACTACGCCATTATTTTTGCACCAACCTAATAGTTGGGAAAAATTAAGCTTGCCACAATTACAATAAACGAAAAGTCTAATGTTAACTTTTTTCTATTTTACAGGTAAGAATTTCCAAGACTGACGGTAATTGATCAGAGGTTGGTGAAAATATTTTCTTTAATCAAAATTCTGTGTTCAATTCACACACTCTTCAAAATATAAAAGATTTTCACATAAAAATCAACATATATATATATATATATATATATATATATATATATATATATATATAATAAAATGACTTTAACACTAATATGCCATGGTCATAATTTATTCCATTGGAATCGTAAATACGATCCAATTAATCAGACCTACAAATTTGTAGGTCTGATGAATTGGATCGTATTTACGATTCCAATGGAATAAATTATGACCATGGAATATTGGTGTTTAAGCCTTTTTATTATATCCTTACTCTGTCCTGGACATTGAGTTCTAACTGGATTCTATCCTCTTGGAATTTTTTTTATTCAAAAAATATATATGTATGTATATATGTATGTGCATGCATGTATGTATGTGTATGCATGTATGTATATATATTTATATATTTTGCATATGTATGTGTATATATACCACTAATATTATCTATCTATTATATATATATATATATATATATATATATATATATATGGGGGGGTGAACAATAAAAAATGCTAAAAAATTAAAATTTCAGACACACTATTTGCATCATATATATAATAGCGCAATCGACGGTTGGTGGGGCTGAGGGCAATTTTTGTCCTTGTCCCGAGCGTACGCGCTCGGGTCCCCACCTTGTGTCATATCTCGTCCAAGTGATGGGGAAGGAGTTAATACCACGTATGGGTGCGTGTATATATGTATGCGTGTCTGTGTATGAGTGTGTGAGGCTAAGTGTCCGTGTGCGTGTGTTGACAGGGTTGTATCAGTATGTTTTTACAATTGTAATTGTAATAATATCCGTTTCCTTATGAGGAAACATTCGGCATTCATTAACTGGTAGTATTGTCGGTTGAAAACAATATTTCAGGAAAATAGATTTCGGGGTGTTTCCTTGCTATCCTTTTGTTTGAAGCCGTGTGGAGTGTCAACATATTAATAACGTCATTATTTTTTCCTTGAGTTACGTTTCAGCTGGTGTTGAAAAACTTCAAGTGATGGGATTTCTTTACTTCTTTGCGATTCTGTAGCGCCAGGTTAGGAGAAGTATAGTCTTTTGCCAAGATCCACAGGTTATATTCACTCGAATCCATTTTTAACCATTGATCATAGCAAGCAGGTGTATACATCTGACAGTTTAGATATTTGTGAATGTGTTTGGCGCTATGAATTCCATCCAGATGAAAGCGTCGATCTAACGAGACTATTTGAGAAACATATGCCTACGTGTGCATAAATAGCATTTTATATATTATACTCTCTTTTCCCTTCTCTCTCTCTCTTTATATATATATATATATATATATATATATATATATATATATATATATAATATTTGGAGATCAGCCCATCACGTTGCCTTGGTTTCAACTAAAATAAACGCACAACGCGAAGCCTAATAGAAGGGGAGGAGAAAAGCAAGGGTATTGAAATTGTATCGGAGTGGGGTTATATGTGGGGGATAATATGGTGTCTAAGTAGTCCACGACTAGCAGTAGTTTACCTACTTCACGACGCTAGCGAGTATTGTATTTTGTTGATGTTAGCAAGCAGTTGTATACATCTGACAGTTTAGATATTTCTGAATGTGTATGACGCCAAGCATGCCATCCAGATGAAAGCCTCGATCTAACGAGACTATTTAAGAAACATATAATTACGTGTGCATCAATAGCATTTTATATATTATACTCTCTCCCCTTCTATATATATATATATATATATATATATATATATATATATATATATATATATATAATTATAAAAACGGTATTGGCCAGTGTTGAATTAGACCAGGAAACAGTAGTATAAAAGTACTCAATAGACGTATAAATAAAATAAAATACGAATAAAAATTTAGGATGCAGAGTTTTTGAATTAAAGAAAAAAAAGGTGAGAGATAAGCCAATCACGCTACCTTGGTTTCAACCTTTTTTGTATCTTCATGCAATTCGAGCTAAATAATTTCTTAACGTTTATCTGTTGAAAATAAACGCAGAACGTGAAGTGTAATATAATGGTAGGAGAAAAAGCGGATTGAAATTATATCTGAGTCGGGGTTATATGAAATGTAAATATTTTCATACGAACTCAAAAGGAATTTTCCTTAGTGTGTATGCATCGTGTCCTTATTTCAGTTCTCTCATTCAAAAGTTTATATATTAGAAAATGGATTAAATACGACATATTTTTAATTTATTTGTTTAAAAGATATTTTTATTGGATACTCATATTTGAGTCGATGTTCTGTTTTTATTTACTTATTAAACAGTATATTTATTTATTTACCTCTGAATATTCAAGAAATTTTGGTAGAAAAATATGCACCCTCCGTTAATTTTCTCAAATTTGAGTAGCCATTAAAAATAACGTTTAAATAAATAAATTATACCTACTTCACGCCGCTGGCGAGTAATATATTTTGTTGAAGATTACCATTTCATTTCTAACCTCCGTTTTGGTTTTCCTCATTCCGTAACCTTTTCTAGGTTACAACAATTACCAAACAAGGGGTGTATATTATGCAAGAGTAGAAGCTTTTTCCCTCACATTCAAGACAATTTTAGAGGTGCGTATTATGGATGAAGGCATATTATACATGGGGAATTACGGTATGTGTGTATCGCTACGAATTACATAACTTTTCAGTATTGTCAATTTTAACGTTTCTTTTGCCTTATGTTTAATTCTTCGTGGTTTTCGATATCGCTAATCAATAATCGAAAATAAATGCTGCATGATAAGCGTTTTCATATCCAGAGAATTTTCATCGTGGATCGAAATATCGAACGACAGTTTCATGTGAACAATTTCGATTTATTGTTTTAGCTGTAGCGGTGTGGCCTATATTACGAAAAAGCGAATGTCACTTGATAAGTGTTTGCTGCTAGTCGTGTCTGAAATTTCGACCATAACAAATGTAATGTCGCTTTTTCTTAACGAGGTCAGCATGTCTGTTGGGGAATATAAAAGTTGTTTCTCCGATCTGAAGGACTTGTAAGATTGAATGTTCTCGAAGGAGCTTTCTGATTTTTATGAGCTTAGGAGCGAAGATAATCTTACAGTTTTAGCGTTTCAGAAAAATGCCTGATTGTAGTTTCATTTTCGCTTGGTTTATTTAAATAGACTCACAAAACAGACATCTATATGAGTGCTTACCGTAGCGCAAGATATGCAAGCTATGGCTCGGAAACCAAGAGTTACTGATACTGAAAAATGGGTTAAGAGATTTCATATTGGAAAATATCGTAAATGGATTCAATACGGCCATGAAGCTCTCAATATAAATAGAATTTACTGGGATATGGGAAGTTATGTTTGGTTTGGTTTGGTTTGTTTTGTTTTACGGCATATCAACCTAAATGGGTCATTTAATGCCTACAACTTTTTTTTCCTGGTAATATTTTTGTTTTGTCAAAAATCTATTTCTGTTAATATTTTTTCCTCAAAAATGTATAGCTAGTAATATTATTTTTTCAAAAACGTATAGCTGGTAATATTTTTTGTCAAAAACGTATTATCAGAGGCCTTGCTGTTGGACGTAGTTTATCGTCTTGTCCAGGACGTGGATGTAGTTTATTGTCATACCCAAGGCGCGGATGTAGTTTAACGTCATATCCAGAACGCGTTCTCTGTTTGGTGGATTTCAGAGACAGTTCTTCATTATGAAATCTTGATACCTAGGCACACTAAATATATTTCATAATTGGAAAAATATAGCAGTGCGACAACACGAACTGACGCGTGAAGAGGCGGTGCTTTGAAAAAATATCATATGAAGACGCGATATTTGAAAAACGATGAAGACGCCATATTTGAAAAACGATGAAGACGACATAGAACTTAAACCAAATATATACGCATAGTTACAACACGATGACCAAAATTTCTTTGGAAAACATGAACCTTTGTGCTCGCAATAAGACGGAGTGTCAAAAGGGCGGCTTTTCCCATGACACGCTATTATTTTATCTACTTTTGCTTCTTGGCAATGTCTATTGTTTTAAAAACAATGATTAGAATTGGAATAAAACCTAAACATTTGAAAGTGATTTTATATATTTTCTTTCTTCTTGAGAAAACAAAAATAATAAACACTATGTATTTATTATATTGTTTATTGAAATGGTTGGCAAAACATCGGCTAATTACAAATCGATTCGAACTTTATAAAATGGTAAATAATAAGGATTTCGTTATAATTGCTTCATATATTTTCAAAATTTAGTAAATGTTTATAAAATTGTGAAGAAAAAATTGTTTTCATATTTATTTTTTTATAAATTGGTAAATGATAAATATTGCATTGCATTTGTTTTAATTGTAGTGATTTTTCGAATGGTTTGAATATAAAAATATTCTTGTAAATAAACAATCGAATAAATAAATAGAGCTTAATTTTTCTGTTGCAATTTGACAGGAATAAAAAAAATGTATTAATTCACATTCATCAAATTGTTTAGGTTTTATTACAATTCTAATCATCCGTTGATATATAATACAAATGGATCCTAGTAATATAAAATATTAAAACTGATCCACAAAAAAGAGAACAATGTATTTATTATTACATTAATATATTAATTATATTAATCGGGTTTTTTTCTTTGGGCTTCAGACCTGCATCTGTGCGATTTCTTCGACAGTAGTTCATGTTTGTAGCTTTCTTTTTTAAAACCTTTTTTTTTTTTCCTCGAGATTGATTTGATTATTGGCAAATCAAAAATTCGAGGGTTTTTCAAAACGAGTCTAGTTATCTATATATATATATATATATATATATATATATATATATATATATATATATATGCGTGTGTGTGTGTGTGTGTGTGTGTGCAGTGCGTGTATTTCATTAGTAGTTATTCATTTGTGCAGGTTTGCTTAAGATATACTTTTTTATTTAATTTTTCCTCTGTTCGAACTGATCAACATAAGCCATTATCCCAGACGATTTTGTGGGTTGACACACCAATATCTGTATATTATAAAAGTTGAATGATCAGAAGTCACTGGGCATTTATGGTTAAAATTCTTCCTGGAATTGGTCAGAACAGAAGAAAAATTCCATTAACAAATTTGTCTTCAATCAATATATATATATATATATATATATATATATATATATATATATATATATATATATATATAGTCGAAATGAATTATCTTTCATTATATTTCATTCATATATTAATTTAGTCAGTACATTTTCCTGGTCTGTATTGTGTTCGAAACGACATTTCGGACACTGTACTCTCCGGCCTTGGAGAAAAGAAACGAGAGACGTTTCCACTGTCATTTCCAAGATTAATTATGACTTTTTCCACAAATCCTGTATGAAAAGCAACAGCGTGAAGTGAGTCGTGTCCTTCGGGAGCTTTTCCACGCCTGGTAACGAGAGATAAGCGCGATAGGTGTCACCTGACCGTCATTAAGCGGCTCTCTGCAATAAACGGAGATTCGTACTCGAGACTTGAAACAAAACCATTACGTCAATATTTGCAGTTAGAAAATATCAAACAGGGAATGAGCAGGTTAAGAATTAATATTTTACTTTCTACCCAACTAGGAAAATAATTGGCAAATAATGGTGAATTTATGGAAGTCAATTCTGTAAAACAGATTAAGAGGAGACTCGAGGCAATGGAGATGTTGTCATACAGAAGGATACTGAGAATGAATCAAACATCTGAACAACGAGGACGTTTTAAGCAAAATGAGAATGAAAAATATATTTTTGCTTAGAATAAGAAAGTTACAGTTGAAATTTACGAAACACATAATGGAGAAAAAAGGGTTGGGAAAATTTGACTGGATGTTTTGATTGATTTATTGATTCATTTTCACGGTTTATCAACCCTTTGCATGTGGAGTAATGGATAGCGGCTCAGATTGAGGCATTAGAGAGCCGAGTTCGAATTACAGTCGAATCCATTACATTCACTTACGTGCTAATACCCTTGGGAAAGGTATGAATCTTCTTCTCCCCCTACCTATGGGTAAGTAGCAGGGCAGACCGGGTTCTATAACTTTGGATGGCAACAAAATTGGCAACCTACAGCGGGAAAAAATCTCCCTCGAAAGACACATGATCGCCTAAGTTATGGCACATAACTGATTGACTGCAGGATATTTAAAGCCAGAAACTATTTTTTTATATATTGTAATATACTTTTTGGCGATTGTAATGGTTTTAATGACACAAGTCTTACTAATTAACCCATAGTTGGGGAGAGAATAGGTAGATTCATACCTTTTCCAAGGGTTTTTGCGCGTATGTGAATATATCGAACCCAACTGGAATTTGAACTCGGTTCTCCAATTAACAATTCTGAACCATTATCGATTACACCACCTGCACATCCAATCTTCCCAAGCCGTCACCCATCTAGGTATTGACCAGGCTTGACGTTGCGTAACTTCGGTAGACATTTTGAAGCCAAGAAGTGAGAAAGAGAAAGACGAGTTATATATTTATAACTTGTGTAAATGGATGGCACATGCTACTGAGATTAAGTGTTCAAACGTTGTTTGGTTTTACGGGGGAATAGGAAGTCGTGTAGAGCCATGATCATTTACGACCTGAAAAGACACAGGTCATTAATCAAGAACACCCTCTGATCGATAAATAATCGTTATTTCATTTAAAGTCCCCTTTTTGAAATTCGATCCTTGATCCATGTTGTTCTCTTCACTCATATTCACTTTCCAGTAATGCTATTTAATGTCTGGAGAATCTAAATTCTTGGCGTACATTCACCTGTTTCAATTTCTCGACGGTGGAGCTGATTGCTTTAAAATTAGAGAAAAATATCCAACGCCCTCAGTCTAACATGTTCAAATCGACTGCAACTTCTACGCATTTGCCAGCGTTTATATGTAAAATTGAAAATGACACATCAAAGCGAACGCTAAACAACTACACAAGCAATCAAAATCTTTTCATCGTACGCGAGAACACGCATATGCACATTTGCACACCGACAAACAAACACACGACGTTATATAAAAACAGTGAACATAAGAAAAAGATAGGTAAAGCTAATTACAAAGTTTGAATTCCGGACAATCTTCTCGCCATTCAAGAAGAGATCGGAAGTGACAAAAATCTGATTCTACGGACGAACGCTGAAAATATCGGGCACAGAATATATGATCAACGAGGGAATCTTAGGGACTAAAAGGAAGTGTATACTTACAATCAGAATGAGATAGCTGAATTTTTTCGATTCATAATAAGAAAAGTGGGCTTCGAGAAAATAACGTTCACAAGGCGTATCGAGGAGAAAAGAAGTGGGGTAAAAAAGTAAGTTATGCATGAATGGATGACGAAACAATGAAAAAGAAGGGAGGAAAAGAATTAAAGGCTAATTAGCGCAACATAGGGCTAGAACATTATTTATATTATTCGGACTATTGTCCTCATCTTTGTCGCCATATTTATTACAACGTTTCGGCCTTTGTACGCTCCGTCCTTCTTCAGATGGTTGGAATGTCGAACTGAACCATTTATTTCGCTCACTGGGGTTGACTGTTCAGTTCGACATTCCAACCACCTGAAGAAGGCCGGAGCGTACAACGGCCGAAACATTGTAATAAATATGGCGACAAAGATGAGGACTATAGTCAAAATAATGTAAATAATATACATAAATATTAGGTTGGTGCAAAAATAATGTCGGTTTTTGACGTAGTTTTTCAATGTCAAAAACCGACAATATTTTTGCACCAACCTAATACCTCATCTCAGAAATATAGACAGATACTGAAAGACCGAAACGTTGTAATAAATATGGAGACAAAGATGAGGACAATAGTCCAAATAATTTAAATAATATACATAATACCTCATCTAAGAAATATAGACACATACTAAAGGGCTAGAAGTTGTGGAGAGTAATTGACAACGTTCTGAAAAGATATGGCATATGAAAGAAGATTCGGTTGGAAGCTGATCACAATACAGACGTGCCAAATAAACCTCATACCGACTAGAATTGGTCACCCGGTGTTCATCGTTTTTAAACATCCTTTTTTTTTCTATGTGCCGTATGTGGGTGATCATGGCTCTCTATGACGTCCTGAGACTCGTATTAAGTTTTGTCTTTTCACCATCCATCACAGTCCCTGTTCTGCCAAAGTCTTTAACAAGGTTATTTGCCGATTTCCCTTGTCCCTCTTGCATGCAATAGGTCCTGTGAATATCAAATTCTCCAAGCCGTCTTTCCTCATTATGTGCCCTAGACATTTCAATTGTCTCTTTCTGATTCTATATATAAATGTCCTTTTTACGGTATTCATAAAAGTTTCTTGCAGCTAAAATGTTCAGGCTTACAGCCTTATCAGGCTGAATCATCAGTTCTCAAACGATCACCGAAGTTAAGCAACGTCAAGGCTGGTCATTATCTAGATGTGTGACCGCTGTAAGGTTGGATGCGCGGTATATGCAGTGGATAATGACTTGGAATCGTTAATCGGAGAGACAAGTTCCAATTTCCGTTAGGGTCATTATATTCACTTATCTAGGAGGCACAGCGGAGTAATGGATAGCGGCTCGGATTGAAGAATCGGAGAGCCTAGTTCAAATTCTAGTCGAATCCATTATATTCACTTACGTGCTGATACCCTTGAGAAAGATATGAAGCCTCTTCTTCTCCCCCCAGCTATGGTTAAATAGCAAGACAGACCGGGTTCTAGGGCTTTGGATAGCAACTGGTCTACCGCAGAAAGAAATGGCAACTCATTGCGGGGAAAAGTCTGTCACGTATCGAAAGATACATGATCGCCTAAGAGTGTATCACGTATGGCACATAACTGATTGATATTCACTTACGCGCAAATACCCTTGGGAAAGGCAGGAATCCAACTCTTCTCTCCTCCCAGCTATAAGTAAAATAATAAGAATTGTATCACGAAATCATTATTATATCCAAAAACATTCTTGGAATCTAACGATATTTTGTGGGTTTAAATAACCTACAAAGAGTTGATAAAACGTAGAAAACGAATCAATCAAAAAATAACATGTTCATGGTATTATCAGCATCTTCCTGTAGAACCACATTTCTGGTGATTCAAGTCTCTTACTTACATATATAAGGCCTGATAAAAAAAAAGTATTAGGAGTGTTGCCATGGTAACAGGGCAAAAGTACACAAAGTGAAGCCGCTTACTACAAATTGACCTTGAACTCTGTAGCGTATACGTACTAAGTTATAACGTTGTCGATCACTTCTGTTGTTTATAGCACTGCTTGGAAGGAAAGTGTGTAGAGTGTGGTCGTTTCCCCACACCACAGAGCTTTCATCAGTGACCATGGCTTGTGCAGCAGTTTTTTGTCTAAATACAACATTCCCGAGACTTGACAACCACCACATTCCTGAGATCTCGCGCTTTTGCGTGTTTTTTTCTCTTCAAAATCAAACCCGATTTGCAAAGGAATAAGATTTCAAGATGTCGAGGAAATACAAGAGAATTCGACTTGGTAGCTGCTCGCTATCTCCAAAAAGTAGTTTCAAGAATGCTTTCATCAATGACGACACTGGTATATGTTTTGTTTTGTTTTGTTTTTTGTTTGTTTTTTTTGTTTTTTTTGGGGGGGGGTTAGCACCAGTCCTGATATTCTTTGATCATAAGCATGATGTCCGTTTAAAAGATATCTAGCCTTTTAAATTCAATAATAAAGAAAAATGACCTACCTAGAGAACTGGCACCTTAGTCTCTTCAAAATTTGGGTTTGGTACGTTTCGGCGTAGCCCACTTGGCTGATTCGGCGTCAGAAAATTAATTGGACTATTCGGCACAGTTGTTTAGGCGTCAATCAGTTTCAAAAATTTATTAAGCTATTTATCCATAGTGCATCACTGTTTCTTCCGTGTTTTGATAAAATATTTGCTTTCATTTGGAATAAAAACGGATTTGACGACTAAAAAAGATGAAGCTGCCCGAAGGAAAAATAATATTAAAAATATCTCCAAATACTCTTTTACTTAAATTTAAAAACGCCTCCAGTTACTCTTTTTCTGAAACTGTATATAACGACGAAGTACTAATTTGACTACTAAAAGAGAGAGAGAGAAATAGTGGGGGTTAAAATTTGACTATAACCACGAAGTAATAATCTGACGCCTAATCGTTCCTCTGCCAATAAATTCCTATGACGAATCGACGACGCCGAATCATCTACGCCGGAACGTCCCATTCCCTTTTGATATGTCTCGGAAAGGGATATATTTGTTCGAAGTAGCAAAGTGGTTTTGGACTACTGTAACCGGGTAGAACAATCTAGCAGGTAAACATAATGGACTGGTCCTCGTCGTACTGGTAGGCAATAGGCGTAGGCAATAGGCGAAGACTATAGGCGTAGCCAATAGGCGTCGTCCCTGTACTTCCATATCAGTCTGTATTTATGGCTGACACCAGCCAATCATATTACTGTGAGGGGGGAACCCAGGTGTATGCATATTGATTACTCCACTTTCAAAATTTTCACCATTTTTAATATAGTCTACACAGTCTTCGTTAAAGATCGCCATTAAATTTGTCGAGTTCGATTTCATCTTTAATTCTGTCCATTGATATTTCTGTTTTGAACGGCAATTATGGCGTTATGAAGAGCCAGAATCGGTATGAAATGAAATTTGCATCGTAGAATGGGGCTGGGTAGACATGGATGAGACGGCCTTTTGCCAAAGAAATCTGTACGAGATACCGTAAATGCGATAATCACACATTGCTCAAGTTCACTCAGCAGCATTTCACTTCGGACTTCGTAACCCCAAGAAAAAGAGAGAGAGAGAGAAAGAGAGAGAGAGAGAGAGAGAGTTTATGTTCGTTCATGCTCAGCAAGCTCTCTTGTGATTGGCTGTCAGGTTACCGTACAACACTTCCCGGGATATGTATAGTGGCTGCATACTTTCCGGACAGATTTCTTATCATTTTCAGGTCGCACGAAAAAAATTGAGTGTATCTCGATGTACTTATGAATAAACAGCTCTATCATTTATGAAATGGCCTTCTGGCGAGACGCTCCAAAGTCCACACTACTTAACCCTATATTCTCTGCTATATTTGGCTCGTCAGAGTGAAATGGTACATACTTGTACAAAAGATAAACAAGTTCTTAGATAAGAAAAATTGTGAGCTATACGCACACGCTCACACACACATATGTGTGTGTGTGTGTGTATGTGTGTGTGTGTGTGTGTGTGTGTGTGTGTGCATAAAGAAAGACTTGTACCTACAGAAATAGAAAATAAATTTAAACAAAATGAAAGGGTCCTAGAGGCTAAATCTCTCTCTCTCTCTCTCTCTCTCTCTCTCTCTCTATATATATATATATATATATATATATATATATATATTTAATAATCAGACAAATTCTTTTACTTCATATGGGGAATAGGCTATTTCAGCCCCCATATGAGGTAAAATGATTTGTTTATTAATTATGTTGCTCTGTATAAATAAAATACACCGAGCTCTTTGTGGATAAGTTCAAAATAATTTTATAATACTAGGATCCACTTGGATTGTATACCAACGGATTTTTTACCTTACTATATATATATATATATATATATATATATATATATATATATATATATATATATATATATATATATATATACAGAATATTTCTCCCCAAAGTAAATAACAACGATAGTGAACATACAGTCAAAAATTGTATAAGTATTTTCTACAAAAACCAAATTCACATTAACTACAAACAAAATGAACCTTCACTTAGAAATATTATAAAGAAATATATATTATCTCAAAAAAAAAAAAGATCTTAAAATCTAAAAATATTTTCTGCCTTAAAATGCAACTGCAAAGGGTCGATAAACCGTGAAAAACGAATCAGTCAATCAATCAACATTAGCTGTGATTTAAATAGTAAACATTTACTCGTGTTTCAGTGCGCATTCATAGTTTGTTCATTTTTTTTAATTATTTACTTAATTTGTTTATTTATTTAAAAATTTGTATATTTTATTTATCTATTTTTCGAGGGTGGAGTTTTTTTATCTTATTTATTTAGTTTAAAGTACTGGCTTTGTCTCAAGTATGTTACGTTATCCACATTTTTCGGAATGGTATTTTAAAAGATATTCGTTTTTAGTTTTCGATTTTTAAGTAACATAAGCTGGGCAAAGTATTACGAGACACAGAAGGATTTCTTTGGTAACAAAGAAAAGAGTACTGAGCAGCGACCTGGCATCTGTCCTTCTTTATGGCAGCGAATATGTATTAAGTGAAGCAGGGAATGTTTATTTAGTTATATAGGTATATTCGTACATATCTACATATATATATATATATATATATATGAAGAAATATAGTCTTAAGGTGTGCTATATTTATGGAATAAAGTGCCCAATATCAGAGATAGAGCGTGTGTAAATATAAAAGTGAACATAGAAGTCAACACTTAGAGGCGACAGTCTGTTTCATGCTATATGCAATTGTAGGCCACGCGGCCTGACGATTATATATAGCATGAAACAGACTGTCGCCTCTAAGTGTTGGCTTCTATGTTCACTTTTATATTTTATATATATATATATATATATATATATATATATATATATATATATATACAAGTATATGATTGGTGTATATGAAATGAATTCCAATAACCAACAATTACTATTGTTAAAAGAGTGCTCAATACAAAGTAGAGCAGATATAATTATTTATTTAAAAAATCTGAATAGATATTATAACAGATATAATTATTTATTTTAAAAAATCTGAATAGATATTATAACATGACTTCGTTATCAAGCTTTTTGAATTTTCCTATACTTGTCTTTTGATTGGTCCATCTAGCCTTTGTAACAACGTTTTCCCCTTGCGAAGCATTGTTAATTAATTTGAAACTTTTAAAACCATTTATTTTACATTCAACATCATCACTTGATAAGACACCGAGGGTGTTGAAACAAAATGGCTATTTTTGTAGTGATTTTATAACATATTTATGTTATAAATTTTTTAAATAAATAATTATATATATATATATATATATATATATATATATATATATATATATATATATATATATATATATACCTATATATATATATATGTATGTATGTATGTATGTATGTATGCATGTATATATATATATGTGTATGTATGCATGTATATATATATATATATATATATATATATATATATATATATATATATATATATGTATATATATATATATATATACGCACCCCAACAAAATGCAAATCTGCATTACTCTATTACGTGAATGTGCCTTATTTCCTCGGTTTCTTATTTGTACCTGTTACTTATGCTACCTATGTTAATGTTTTTTTCCCTCCCACGTCAACTTCCCCTCCTCAGACCACATTCAACGCTCAAAGAAATACCATCATATTCTACTGTCTCACCGATAAGACAACATTCTTTGGAATATAGATGGCAGATGAGAGAATCTAAAACAGCCAAGAGTACTTATTATCCACTCAACTCATCTCTATCCGTTAGCTTAAAACTCCCGCCCATATCCCGACACAAGTTCTACAATCTCGCCTGGCTGCCGCCTTCAATGACCAACTAACTCCCTACCGCGTAAATTTTGCATGCCGACCCTCACTAAGTATTTACTGACTGACCCGTGACTTTATCATGCGCTTTGCTATCTTCAACTTTTATCGAAGCGATCACCAGACTTTCTGAAGAATAAATAGATTCGATAAAAAGAAAAATTAATCGTGGAAGAGACTACTGTATTTCCCCGGCGTCCAAGTCGCACTTGCTTTCCGTACAACTCCAGGGATAATTATTTCTCTTAATTAAATCGGAAGGCGTATTAAAGTAGCGAAAGATGCCTTGCAAAATCTAAGCAAAAATTAAGAGGAAGAAACAAAGGAATGGGTGCTGAAAGGAAACGATTCCAGTAACTGACATGTGAAATGATGATGCTTCAAAAACTCACCAAAGGAACACATACAGATGTGCAAAAATCCCCTCAGCCAGACACAAAAAACAAACACTTTCATAATGGCTTATGAAAGTCAAGAGCGCTCAGAATATATTGAAGAAGTTCTTCCTGGAAAACCAGACAAAGTTTCTCCCTGGAAACAAGACGAACCGGAGAAAAATAAAATGAAAAAGGTCTTAAATAAAATCTTTCCACCAAACCCGCCCGTTCTGTGTCTGACGATAAACTACATCGGCGTCCTAGGTAAAACGATAAACTACAAACAACAGCAAGCCTCAGATCAGGAAGTTTTGTGGGGCGTGGAACCACCTCTTAATTGCCGGTGTTCTCAGATCTACGCTGACCCGTTGTAGTTACACCTGTTAGGGTCCCAGCAATAGTTAACCCCTAAACTTGAGTCAAAACATTATGAAAGTGTAAAAATAGATTTTAATACCATCAATAAATTTTTGAAGAAAAAAAATTAGTACCAATACATTTTTAAAAATAAAAAAATATTACCAACAATAAAAATCATGTCTATCAGCAATAATTTTTTGAAAAAAAATTTCCAGCTATACATTTTTCAAAAATTTATTAGCAGCAATAAAAAAAAAAGTCGGCATTAAATAACCCATTGAGGTGTTGATATGCCGTAAAAAAAAAGAAGCAAACAAACAAACCAAACCAGCATAAATGAAAACGTGCTTTTTTTTTTTTTTAATCATTTCAACCCAGGTAAGGCGATGTAGCCACTAAGACCCAAGGGGTAACTGGGGGTGAAAGAGAATGAGAAGACTTGAGGAGAAGGAACCAATCCTAAACATGAAACAAATAGATAAATTTCTACACCTGTCAAAAGACGTGGAAGGAGTGTGAACCGGGTGATAGACGAAAATATCTACTCCTGCTCAAAAGTACCTGTTTGAGAAGTATTGAAAGTTTAGGGTCTGAAACATTTCCCTAATTCTACCCAAATGAATAAATGAGAATTTTTGGTGGGAAGAGCTTCTTCATTAAGCTGAGAGTTTTTCAGCGGTCATTCGGATATATGAATGTGTAGGTTTGGTTGGGTTTATTTTGTTTTACGGTATATCAACCTCAATGGGTTATTTAATGCCGACAAGATTTTTATTGATGGTAATGTTTTTTTGTTTGTCAAATAGATAGATAGAGAGAGAGCGGGGGAAAGAGAGAGAGAGAAATAGAAGTAGAGATATAGAGGGTGAGAGAGTGATAGAGGTAGAGGAAGCGATAGATAGATAGATAGATAGATAGATAGATAGATAGATAGATAGATAGATAGATAGATAGATAGATAGATAGATAGATAGATATTGGTTTGGTTTGTCTTACGACATATAAACCTCAATGGGTTATTTAATGCCGACAAGATTTTTATTGCTAATAATATTTTTTTTCAAATAAATAGATAGATAGAGAGATCGGGAGAGAGAGAGAAAAAAAGAGAGAGAGAGAGGTAGGGAGAAAGATAGAGAAACAGAAGTAGAGATATAGAGGGTGAGAGAGTGACAGAGGTAGAGGAAGAGAGAGAGATAGATAGATAGATAGATAGATAGATAGATAGATAGATAGATAGATAGATAGATAGATAGATAGATAGATAGATAGATATTGGTTTGGTTTGGTTTGCCTTACGGCATATCAACCTCAATGGGTAATTTAATGTCGACAAGATTTTTATTGCTGGTAATATTTTTTTCTTTCAAAAATTCATTGCTGGTAATAATTTTTTACAAAAATCTATCGCTGATACTAAAAACTATTTTTTACGCTTTCATAGTGAGTTGACCCCAGGTGAGGGTTAAGTATTTGCCCATAGCTAGGACCCTAACAGGTGCTACCACCCTAGGTCAGGGTGGGCCTGAGAACACCAGCAATTAAGAGGTGATTCCATGCTCCTCAAAACCTCCTGATCAGAGGCCTTGCTGTTGGACGTAGTTTACCCAGGACGCGGATGTAGTTTACCGTCAGACCCAGGATGGGAATGTGTGTGTGGTAAATAGAGAGAGAACTGGGTGAGACAAATCTGCATTAATAGACATCATAAAATACAAAATACCTTTCAGATAAGGCATTTAAAGGGCACATTTACATAACTTTTTGTTTCCCCGGATGGAAAACTTAATCCTTTTTATACAATGCATGACATTTCGATAAAACAAGCCTGGATTTCTATTCTGGTCAGTCCTACCCGTATGCTTAGCCCAAGTCGCTGACAAAATAAAACACAATAAACATTATCTTCCTGTTATAAATAAAGAACAATATATCGTATACCATGCGACCTTTGACGACCTAATTTTGAAGCTAATTGACTACAGTAGATGGATATATAGTTTGGTCAACGGCATGGCCAGGGACAGCAGTAGCTACGCTAATTTCATATCTCGTATATGATGCGACCCTCTTAAAATTAACTTCAAAATTAGTTCTTCAAGAGTCGCATGATAGGTGAGTATATACGATATATTAATGTATATTTTAACAGGAACCTTTCCTTTAAATATATTTCCTTTAAATATGACAGACAAGGAAAATGTTAAAGCGATCTGATATGTTAATGGCCGATTTCATAGCCATAGGTGCTGAGCTCAAATAAAAGTTCTCTAACACCGAGAAATTACTGTATATACTCGCGTATCGTGCGACATTTGAAGATCTAATTTTGAAGTTAATTTGACTACAGTAGATGGATATATAGTTTAGTCAACGGCGTGGTTAGGGACAGCAGTAGCTACGTTAATTTCATATCTCGTGTATGATGCGAACCCTTTAAAATTAGCTTCAAAATTAGGTCTTCAAACCGTTCTTTTAAACATCTTTCGTTACATATGACAGTGAAGGAAAATGTTAAAGCGGTCTGATATGTTAATGGCCGATTTCATGACCAAAGTTATGTTT
>OZ010573.1:16479870-16497370 GCA_963932145.1 Acanthosepion lycidas
GGTTCCTCCCCGCCCGAAGGCAGAGAGTTCAACCGATCAACCGGTCGTCCGACATCGACTGACGTCTCTCTATCCGACTACCCTCACTGACTGTAACTCTGGGTATTTAACGGCATCAGTCCAAGTACACTTGGTAGAGTCCACTTATGAAAAAGGGGTGGACCCCATAACACATCACAAAATATCCAAATCCCGATACGCAGATGACACAGTGCTGATAGCAGACACTGAAAAGAAACTACAAAACCTCCTACAGAAGGTAGAGAAGGAGAACGAGAGGAAGAGACTAAACATCAAGAACGAGAAAATAGAATGTATGGTCATCAGTAAAAAAGATGAGCCCGAAATGCGATTTACAGGACGGGGACACTAAAATCAAGCAGGTGCGGAAATTTAAATATCTGAGAAGTGTTTTGACAGGACGGCATTGGAATGGCCGAAGACGCGTTCCAAAAGCTAGGCAGAGTATTACGAGACAGGAGGATTTCATTAGTAACAAAGAAAAGAGTACTGAACTGCTACGTGATAATATTGTTCTCCTTTACGGCAGCGAATGTTGGACGGTCTCCTCAAAGATGAAGAAGAGACACAAAGTACTATTAGTGCAAGTGTTATTCAAAAGTATCTGACACCAGTATTGTTACTATAGATGTATCTGCGATTACAAAGTCTCTACTACAACGAGCATTACGAAGATGATAACGGGTATTCATTGGCATTACAAAATGCATATACTACATATTCTTATATTTGAATAGATACTCGATTTAATTATTAAATGGAATATTTACTTTTTCTAATGGTACCTGTAGCAGACATGAGATTCCGACATAATTTAACATCATTTGATCACAGAATGATTTCTGTGGTACTCTATTTGCGACCTGAAACTATTCCATGCCTTTAACGATAGATGTATAGATCCGAAATAAAAGTTACTAACACCAGTTCTGTGTATCTCATTGCATATTAGAAGCAACCTTTCGCTTTGCACGTGAAAAATATTCAGCAATTACAGATATATATATGTGTGTGTGTGTGAAAAGAAAGCAAAAAGAAAGGACACCATCAACGGTAAGAATACAGAACGTATGGTCATTAGCAAGAGAAAAATCCCAAGGTGTGAGTTATGAATTACAGACCTCAGAAGTACTGAATTCCGGAAAGTGTTAGAATAGACGACGGAAAATGTGACACTGAAATCCGATTCTGATTTGGAATAACCAAAGATGCCTTGCAAATGCTAACGTGTTAGGACATAGAAAACTTCGATAGGAAAAAAAAGAAAAAGATAAAGAACTACTCTATAATATCAGTTCTCCTATATGGCTGTATATGCCTGACAATTTCCCCACAAATGAAGATGTGACTTGAACCAAGAAAGATGAGGTTCTACAGAAGGATGCTGAGAATAGTATGAACTGAATATATGAAGAATGCGTAAGTTATAAGGAGAAAGGAAAGTAATGGGACACTTGTGCTTAGAATCAGAAAGAGACAGTTGAAATTTCTAGGACCATAAGGAAAGAAAGCTTGGAGAATCTGACACTCACTGGATATATTAAAGTAACAGATGTAGATGGAAACATCGAGTAAAGTATTTAACTATCTTAAGTAAATGGAAGGAAGTGACTAAGGGGAGACATATTATTTAGACATACAAAGAACAAGAGGCTTTGGAGAGCCATTAAGTTTTGAAGGAACACGACATTTAGAGGAATTGTGACATAAGAATATTTTCACTGAATTTTGTCACGTCAAACAGTATAATTGCTGTTCGATGTTTGGTAAATTTCAACCGGTATAAGGGCGGGGTGGATAGGAGAAACAAGTAAGATTGCGTTGCTTCAGAATTCTCTGCGGGCAATTTCTGGCAGAATTTAAAATTAATATTCTCGATCGAGTCTTTTAAGATCGTTTTTTTTACAGTAAGGTTCACCCTACACAAATGTCTGTGTGTATGTATGCTATTTATGCACGTCCACATTTCTCAACCGATTTCGATGAAATTGTACAGACATTTTTACAAATTTATTAACTTAGGTTAAAACCAACGTTTCAATCTCCAAGTCCGTCGGGTTTGGCAGAAAAATCGATAAAACTGAAAATGGGTACAACCTTTGGTATAAACCAAGACAAAATTGCAAGCGAACAAAATTTTCACTGGATGAGATGTTCTTTTCACTTAATGTACAACATCAGATATAAGAGAGTTTTCGGGACCGGAGAAGAAGTCTCTTATATCCGGGTTTCTCTTATATCCAGGTTTGGTCTAATTTATATACATTAACACAGGCTCTAATTTATCTTATACCCGGGTTTCTCTTATGTCCGGGTCTCTTATATCCGGGTTAAACTGTGTATATATATATATATATATATATACAGGCCGGTAAACGATAATAAATATATTGTTCAAAACAAAAACGGAGCGTCTATTTAAATATGGTCACAAAAATCTGTTGGATTAATAAACTAAAATCCCTTACTTCTTTAGAAATATATATATGTGTGTGTGTGTGTTATACACACACACACACATGTGTATGTATATGTGTATGCACGTATAATTAACGGTTTGCACATATTTCATATCTATTTAATTAGGATATATTTTATTCTATATTTTGACCAAGAGTTTCTGTCTACTTCGTGCTTGAAATGAAGTCTGGAGATTGATATCGTTCCACGTGTTATTTATTATAGAATGTTTTGAGTTCCTTTAATTTATCCAAAGTAGGCGGCTAATTTAGTCTGAAAAAAGAAAAGTCCTAATCGCTATCCCACGTTATATATATATATATATATATATATATATATATATATATATATATATATATAGAGAGAGAGAGAGAGAGAAAGAGAGAGACAGACAGAGACAGAGAGAGAGACAGACAGCGAGAGAGATTTAATTTATTTGTTTAAATATTAAATGGTTAATCATATTTGAGTTGATGTTTATATATTTATTTATTTACATCTACTGGCCTGAGTATTCGAGAAATCTTGTTAGAAAAATATGCACCTTGGTGTGATGTGTGTTCTATTTATGATCCAATGTCTAACAAAGACTTTTAAATCTTAATCGAAAATTGCATTTGTTTAAGAAAGATTGGTCGTATAGCTGTTAAACACTTTTAGTCTTCTCCACTTCTGTCCTTGTTAAAGATCGACTTCATAACAGTTTCATCCCTGTTGTCTGCTTAAAAGAGGTCTTCATCGTCTTTTGAATTTTCTTTTGATTTTCATCAGGATATTAAACACGTTTTAGCTTGCACACCTGCTCTTGTGCCATGGATGAAAGCAATTGATTGGTAAATGTTTTTCGGTTTTTTCTTATGCCGAGCGCGGACGTAGTAGACATTTCCACTTCCGTTTGACACCGCTATATATATCCCATGCCCACTGGAATGTGTTATATTTCTGTTTGTTAGCTTATTTTCGCTGCAAGCTTGTTGCATTATTTTTTGGATGAACATATCCATACGTTTAATCCACTGTATATATTTGTGAGATGTTAAGTTTGTTTTTTTACGCCAAAAAATAGGGAGTCAGTATATACACAGGTAATTTTTCTCAAAAAGGTTAAAAATCATACATTTCGGTGAAAGGTAATTTTTTTTGGAGCGGTTAAAATTCACGCAAAAAAATTTGGGGATCTAACTATATAGTATGCTTCTACTCAACCACATCGCGTTGAAATACCGATCACTGTACGATCAAAAAGTTAAGCAACGTCTAGTTTGGTCAGTAGTTAGATTGGTGACCGCTTGGTATAGGATGACTTTTATTATAGTTCGCACTAGACTCAGGTAATTCATGCATTTTCAGTAACTGTAACCTACTTGACACCGCTACATATATCCCCATAAGGATGCTACAGATTAGTTTATTATAACTTGGTCTCTCCAGAAAGGAAATTGCATGATAGATGAGAAAAAAAATTTATAAGTGAAAATTTGGGGATTGCGAGCTCGTGCGTGACATGAGTATATATATATATATATATATATATATATATATATATATATATATATATATATAATAGCTGGCTACTCGTATTCGAGGATTCCCGTCTACTAGGGCGGCTAGCTGCCCTAGTAGATGGCTATCCAGCTGTCTCTTCCTGATGTTAAGTATAAGCTTCCTCCTTGTTTACATCCTCTACACCTTTGTCCCTGACTATCCCATACTGTAACAATATAAGATCCACTAGTGGAAAGTACATTGATCGCTAGTTCAGCAGCCAGAAATTTGCGTCCAGACTCTTACAATATGTCACCATTTTTGTTAGATTTTAATTTTAATAAAAAATTTTTTAAATTTTTCTCTTATTTAAAGTACAAAACAACTACAATTTGGGCCAATTTTATAAATTATGAGGGGTAACCTCAAACATTTGAAGTGTAATGTATGTATGAATATATATATATATATATATATATATATATATATATATATATATATATATATATATATATATATATATACATATATATATACATATATATATATATAATTACATCAATCATTCACACAAAAAACAAATATAGAGCTTAATGATTAATGATTTGTCATTCGTCAGCTAAACATCTTATAAACGTAAACAATGGTAAAGATGCATATTCTCTGTTTGTATTTTATAATACGATAATAATATGTGAATATCACATGCTTTATTATTGGATACAGTTAAACAAAACGTCAGTTATTTTTTCAAATTAATATTTGTTTTAAATACAGATGAACTTTTTAACTACTGTAAATGAATATATAGTTTAGTAAACGCTGTAGCAAGGGACAGCAGTACCTACGCTAATTTTATATCTCGTATATGATGGGACCCCCTTAAAATTAGCTTGAAAATTAGTTCTTCAAAAGTCGCATGATAGGCGAGTATATACGGTATATTAATGTATATTTGAGTACACATATATACATATATATTAATGTATATTTGAGTACATATATATATATATATATATATATATATATATATATATATACATATACATATATTAATGTATATTTGAGTGAGGAGTGTATATACGGTATATTAATGTATATTTGAGTTTGCTTTAAACATCTTTCCTTTAAATATGACAGACGAGGAAAATGTTAAAGAGGTCTGATGGCCGATTTCATAGCCATAGGTGCTGAGCTCAAATAAAAGTTCTCTAACACCAAGAAATTACTGTATATACTCGCGTATCGTGCGACATTTGAAGACCTAATTTTGAAGCTAATTTGACTACAGTAGATGGATATATAGTTAAGTCAACGGCGTGGTTAGGGACAGCAGTAGCTACGTTAATTTCATATCTCGTGTATGATGCGAACCCTTTAAAATTAGCTTCAAAATTAGGTCTTCAAACCGTTCTTTTAAACATCTTTCGTTACATATGACAGGGAAGGAAAATGTTAAAGCGGTCTGATATGTTAATGGCCGATTTCATGACCAAAGTTATGTTTGTATTTGATAATACGATACTAATATGTGAATATTAAATGCATTATTATTAGATACAATTAAGTAAAACATCAGTTTTGTCAAAATCATGTTTATTTTAAATACAGCTGTACTTTTTGACTACAGTAAATGGATATATAGTTTAGTCAACGGTGTAGCCAGGGACAGAAGTACATACGCTAATTTAATATCTCGTATATGATGGGACCCCCTTAAAATTAGCTTCAAAATTACTTCTTCTAAAGTCACATTATATGTATATGAATGTATATTTGAGCAGCAACCTTTCTTTTAAACATCTTTCTTTAAATATAACAAACAAGGAAAATTTTTAAGCGGTCTGATATGTTAATGGCTGATTATATAACCATAGGTGTTGAGCTCAAATAAAAATTCTCTAACATCAAGATATTATATGGAACTAAGAAAGTATTTCTGTTTTTAAATAGATTTACTGTATATACCCGTGTATCGTGCGACCTTTGACGACCTAATTTTGAAGCTAATTTGACTACAGTAGATGGATATATAGTTTGGTCAACGGCGTAGCCAGGTAGAGCAGTACATAGGCTAATTTTATAGCTCGTGTATGATACGACCCCCCTTAAAATTATGTTCAAAATTAGTTCTTCAAAAGCCACATGATACGCGAGTATATACTGTATATGTGTGTACGAGTGTGTGTGTGTGTGTGTGTTTCTGTTTATGGGATATAATATTGGACACAGAGGTCAAAGTTAGAGGTGGATATTATAAATGAATAAATGATTTCACTTTTCTACTTGTTTTCGTTTTTCTTTCTTTTTTTTTTTTTTTTTGTGATACTACAATGGCCTCTGGAAACCCAAGAATATTAAGGAAGAAATGCAATATTTATGACTGGAAAAATACAGACAATGGCATCTGATTTCAGGATTCTTTTTCACTCTCTGAATTGAGCACTTCTCCAAGATTCGTCGGAAGATTCTATCGATTATTTTGTGATATTTCATAAAGTTACAGCCCTTCCGTCTTGCTTACTTTCTCTCTTCCAGAAACAACTCGTTTTCCGTATTTTCAGAATATAACACGCACCAATGTATAAAACGGAGCCAAAATGTAAAGATAAAGTTTTGGAGAAAAAAACAGTCTTATATGAAAAATTCTTATTGTATACAAATTTCAGACTAAACGCAGAAGAGCTTAAAAGATGAAACTATTTTATTTATTTAGCATCGGAAACGGCGCTTTAGTTCTCTGGGACGCATTGAAGTTGACAGTAAGCACATGCCGGACTGTCGAGTAAGCAGTGGAAATTGAAATACTGATTAAGCGATTACCGACGCTAATTATATTAAGCATTCTGACTGTCCATATTATTATCGATAATTCATTCAAATAAACTAACAATGCATGCCTATGTAAATATATTTACACATAGATTATGGATATCACGCACACATGCATGAATATATATATATATATATATATATATATATATATATATATATATATATATATAGTGATTTCCAAGCCCGGCTTAGATGTGGCACAAGGCCGAATGTATGGGGCACCCAGTGAGTATCGAACTCACTAGTCAGTCGTAATTGATCTAGCAAGACAAACTATATATATATATATATATAGGAGGTACGAAGATTTTATATATATATATATATATATATATATATATATATATATATATTGCCTGAATGACATGGACAGCCTGTCGCCTCTAAGCGTTGACTTCAATATTCTATTATATATATATATATATATATATATATATATAACTATGAACCTAAAGAGCCAGGCAAACCTACCTAGGTTTCACCTACGCGGAAGTCGGGGATTTGCTCTACTTAGTGTATTGAGCACTTTGCTTAGTTATTTTTACTTTACTCGTGTCGGTGTTTTTTTTTCTTTGGGCTCGGAGCTTGGATTCTGGTCGATTTTTTTCGCCTGAATTTCATGTTCTCAGTTCTTTCTTTTTATTCCTTATTTTTCCTTGGGTATTGGTTTCTTCATTTACAAGCCAAAACACCTAAGGTTTTTCCAGACGAGTATACGTACTTATAACAAAAAGATTATATATATATATATATATATATATATATATATATATATATATATATATATATATATATATGTGTGTGTGTATGTATGTATGTATGTATGTATGTATGTATGTATGTATGTGTGTGTGTGTGTTCATAAAAATGGGTTAAATAAAAAAAAAGATACATCCTTAATTTTATGTATAGGAGGTACGAAGATTTTGAGATTAATTTTTTGGCAGGAGGGGGATTTTTATACACCGAAAAATGTCTTTAAATATCTGTCTGGAATTCTGAAGCATCTACGTGTCTCTGTGTACTTATATAAAGAATGGGTGTTAAGTTCCTTGATTCGCGACTAAAACAAGAAAATAAACGTTAATGGAATTCCTGCTGCGATTTATCTACCAAAACGAAAATAGTTGAACCCATTCACGAGTGACTCGCCCGAGGATGATGAATTGAAAATCTAAACATTGTAATGAACGGTAATGTTGGTAGGAAGCGAATAGAAAAGCTGAAACTAAATTCAGATGCTGGGTTCGAATACAGACATCAACTGTAAAATATTAATATTAGGTTAGAATTGCTTTAATTTCTTGAGAATTTGCTCTATAAATAAATACAAAGGTAGACAGGTACGATATATACGAATGCTATAGTAAAAACGTTTGTCAGTCATATGAAAGAAGTCCTCCTCTTTGTGAACTGAGTCGGGTCGTGAATTTTCAACAACGCCAAATATATACACAGGATGTCAATAAAGTTACTATACTTATAATAACAATTAAAAGCAATTAACCAACAGTCCAGAACTTTATTATTAAAAAGGTTCTGGTTAATAACATTGGTAAACAATAGTAAACTAATTACCGATACTGTTTTGCAAATCACTTACTTCAGTAATTTCAACGCCTTGCTTCTTATTACAAGTAACTGTCTCGTGACATTATTGCCACCTTGTATATAGATGATAAGAATATAGGTTTAAGCTATGCTATATTTATGTGTTCATGTGCTCACTATTAGGGATAGATCGTATGTAAATATAAAAGTGGACATGGAAATCAACACCGAATGGCTACAGTTTGTTTCATACGCAATCTTCAAGCTATTAGGTTGGTGCAAAAATAATGACGTAATAATGTCGTTTTTTGACGTTAAAAATAGTATTACGTCATTATTTTTGCACCAACCTAATATCATATCATTGTTTGTTGTTGACCTCAGTCTACACTTTTATGTTTGTTTTTTTTTTCGATACAGTTTCGATGCCTTTCACTGATAATTGTAGTACATTTTTATTTCTTAAATTGAATTAAAAAAAAAAAACGAATACGGCGGTGACAAAGTTAGCGTTTGAAAAATCTACTTTGCAAGGAATTGAACCCTTTGAACCATGCGCCCCTGATGAGTACGATAGTTGCAAGTTCACATAGCGGTCAGTATACGGATCACTCGGATTGAAATTCAAAATATGATTCTTTCTCAAACAACAATATAAATAATGCAAAGCTGTGCTCTGAATGGCAAAAAAAAAACGTCGAATTGATGACAAAAGTGGGGTCTGCAGAACACCCTAAATGTTAGCCTTCTAAAACTTGACTTTTAGCAGGGTTGGAATACGTGGGATTTCCAACCTACTGGCATACACCTACATATACTGGCACCTACAGAGTGCGATGGATAAATTGTGGTCTGTATACACATAAATATATATATGAAGAAATATACTCTTAAGGTGTGCTATATTTATGGGATAAAGTGCTCAATATCAGGGATAGTGCGTGTGTAAATATTAAAAGTGAACATTGAAGTCAACGCTTAGAGGCGACAGGCTGTTTCATGCTGTTTCGCATCTAAGTGTTGACTTCAACGTTCGCTTTATATATATATATATATATATATATATATATATATATATATATATATATATATATATATAAGAAAGAACAGTAAGATATATAATCCAGTGTTCTCATAGATATTTTTTTTTACAAAATAGTGCTTAATGTAAATTTACAGAGCATTAATATTATAAATTAATTGAATTAAAATGTGTTTTTTTTCGCTACACAGTTCTAACCATGTTTCAAAAATGGAAGCTAAAAGCTTCGAATTTAATTTTGTAATTAAATTAAAGACTGGGTTTTAAAGGCACAGCAAAAAAATATAATTCACGTTTCCAAGGATACAGAGAAATCTATTCATACAGACAAGGGGTGTTTGGGTGTTCATTATCGCTGTATTTTGATGTATCAGTTATTAGTTACGTTTTGGTAGGGGTAGGGATGTATTTTTCAATGAATTCTGACATTCGTCAAATGCATGTCGTCTGGATTTTTTTTTAAATTTATTGTTAACGGCAAAAATTCTTACTCCAATTTTTTTCTGTTTGTAAATTTAAAGAATTTGGTGGGGTTAGAATACTTTTTATTTAACTACGATTTTAAAAAATTCACTTTTAATTTTTAATATAATATATTACTTTTTAAAACAAGTAAATGTATTAGAATCACTTACAGTATGTAAAATTATTTTCACATCAAGTATAAGTATGTATATTACTAGGTCACAATTTTTTTTTAAATTTATATTTAAATATTATTTAAGTAAAATTTTTGACGATGACAGCAAAAATAGCTAATTAATTTCTCTGATTTAGTAAACTTATTTTTTATGGTTAGAACGATGTAGCGAAAAAAACATATTTTAAATCAATTAATTTATTATATATATATATATATATATATATATATATATATATATATATATATATATATATATATAATTATTTATTTAAAAATATGATTAAAAATATGATAAATAATTATATGATTAAAAATATGATAAATAATTATATTTATGCTCTACTTTTGTATCGAGCACTATTTTTTTTTTAAATAATAACAAAAATACTAAAGAACTTTGGATTATTTACCTAACGAGTTCTTTCCTATTTTCTATATATTTCATATATATATATATATATATATATATATATATATATATATATATATATATATATATATATATATATATAAAAGAAAGAGGTTGTAGTGGTTCCAACGAGAGAAAAGCATGTATATTAAAATGAAGAGAGGTGCTGCAAACGTTTTTGGTCGTAATGTGGATTTATTTAGAAAAAAATATTATGCTTTGTTTTCCATAATTTTACTACACGTGTTTCTGTTCTCGCGACCATCTTCATGTAAAAGCGGAGATTTCCACATATTATTAAAAATAATTAATTTTTTCCTTATGTTTTTCAATGTTAAAAATTCTCGATATGAGACATTGTCTGTTTTCGTGTTAGTAATATATATATATATATATATATATATATATATATATATATATATATATATATATATATATATATATATATGGACATTGATGTCAACACCCTGCGGTGACAGTCTTAAATGTAATCTTCAAACCTGACGCTGCTGGGTACTGACATTTGACATTTATCGTTATTATTTATTTATACATACAGTTTGCGATGGATAAATTGTCGCCTAAATTACGCAAAAATGAAAGTAACACTGGCACGTTGTTACAGGTGATATACCATTCGGTAAGGATCGGGTCCCTAGCATATTCGATAGAGTAGCGAAAACCTAGCAATGTTTCATCTGTGGCAAAGAGGTTGCAGGGTGTAAAATAATTAATCTTCCAAAATGCCGCCTTATCTTTACCCAATAGTATATCACCTATAAAAACGTGTCAGTATTATTTTCATTTTTGCGTAATTTAGACAACAATTTTCTATCGCACAATGTGTGTATATATATATATATATATATATATATATATATATATATATATATATATATATATGTATATATATATATATATCTTATAATTTAATTATAAGATACATATATATTATAATAATTATTTTTAAAAAGTATGAGCCCTTCGCAAAGGAAAAAAAAATAATTAAAAAATAATTATAATTTAGGCTCTACTTTTGTACTGAGCACTGTTTTTTAAAAATAAAAACAAAAATAGGAAAGAACTTCGGATTATTTACCTAACGTGTTCTTTCCTATTTTTCTATATATTTGCACACACACACACACACACACACACACACACACACACACACATAGGTGCGATGGATAAATTGTCATCTATTTACATATATATATATGGATAAATTGTCGTATATACATATATATATGCGCGTGTGTGTGTGTGTGCGGGTGTTTTGCATGAGTCCTGCGGAAAGCGTTTTTTAAATAATTCTTTTTTTCTTGCTTTTTCTTCCACGTTTTCTTAGCTTGCATTTTTCGCAAAACAGATTCTGTTTCTAGGGGCGTCAAGTGGCTGTTGAAATTTACACAGACAATTTGCTTGTATAAAAGATATCATGTCCGTAAAATAAGGTTTCTTACTACTCAGAGAACAGGATATTTCCAGATACACCAAAAACTTAAAATTCCAATTATTCAATGGGCCCTGATTGCATAATAACCCTTATGATACGTGGTAATGGCCCATATATTAGGCATTTATGGTCCACGTTTGAAAAACAATCGGCCTAACAGATTATACTAATTAATTTCAAGAAACAATATACCGTCCAACACACACCCTTACATATGTATATATGCCTACATACATACATACATATATATATATATATATATATATATATATATATATATATATATATATATATAAGTGAACATTGAAGCCAAGACTCAGAGGCCACAGATTGTTTCATACTGAATACAATCATCAGGCTACATGTATTGTGATTTGTTTTTTGTTTTTTTTCTGACTATTTATACATACGTGTTAGTGGTGAATTTTGGTTAGTCTATGCTAACGGTTATTTGGGCGGGAGTGGTTTGTTTATTATTTATTTATTTATAAATAAATAAATATATTATGCTTGGCGTGTGCAAAAGTTGCCGGCGTTTTCTTTCTTTAATTAAAATTTGCTCATTTCTGGGATTTGAGAAGGGTATTTGTGCGAAAGTGAATGCAAAATGCAAATATATATATATATATATATATATATATATATATATATATATATATATATAAACACACACATACATGTGGCCGAGTGATTCGAACATTCTCTTTCTAACCATGAGACCCGGGTTCGAATCTCACCACTCCTGATTTGTCAGGAAGGAGTCTTCCTAATGGTATCGGTCTGGAGTGGGGACGATCGCATCGTGCGGTACCTTTGGAATGTGCCTGAAAACCATACCACGGTTTGACCCAAGCCTTTTGAGTGAAATTGGTGGCCGTCGATAGCTGTGTTAGCACGTAGTCACAACTCATCGTGACCGAGGGTTTAAGTGTGCTGGTGTTGTTCTGATTGTTGATCATGCTAGATAACACGCTCTCTCCCAGAAACTGTAACTAAGGTCTTCTCAGTATAGTTGCAGTATAAACCACAGGTTGGCTGTGTCGATATTGAACAAACACAAATGTGCCTGAGCGAGAATCTGCAATAGGGATTGGCTAGACATATATATATATATATATATATATATATATATATATATATATATATATAGACATATATATATATATATATATATATATATATATATATATATATATATATATATATATCAAAAGATTGAGGCCATACCTGGTAATTATTTAAACTGGCCCAAAATATAGTTGTTTCGCACTTCAAATAAGACAAAATTATTTTCCATGGTTAAAAAGAAGTAGGAGATATTTTTTTTTTATATATAGATTGCATTATGACAAAAAGAAAAAAAGCATTTTATGATTAAATTTTGCTCTCGTTACAATATCCTCCTTTAGCCTTGATTACTGCAGCACAAACTTTGGTATTCAATGTATAAGTTTGATAATAGATTCCATCCTTTTTTCAATGACCCATTCTATTTGTTTTTTTCACTCTCAAGTTCATCTAATGCTAATTCTAGGGGTGGCTACAAACTTTTGAACTGTAGCGTATATATCGTGGACTCTCCCGTTGATCCGCGCCTACCGGGCACCCTTTTACGACGTATGAGGGTCAGGCAACTCAGTTCCTAGGAACCAACAGCCAGGCAGATTTGATTATAGAAGTGAAGGTTTTTTACAGAACCAACCATCCACACTTTTTGAAGAGCCGAATAGAGAGGACCTGGTGCGCCGTGCCACGAGATCCCTAAACGAGCCTCAGAGATGTCTTTCTCCTAGACCAGTTGCCATCAAACACTATAGGCCTGATATTTACCCATAGCTGGGGGAGAAGAAGAGGATTCATACCTTTCCTAAGGGTATTAGCACGTAAGTGAATATAATGGATTCGAATGAAATTCGATCTCCGATTCCTCTGTCTGAGCCGCTATCCACTACTCCACCGTGCCTCCCCAAGAAAGAGAGAGAGAGGGGGGAGAGTGAGTGAGTGAGTCAGTGAGTGAAAGTATATATTATTGATAACAGATACAAACCTGTACAGCGTGCAGTCGCAGCGCTAAGGTTGAATAATGTCGTTTTCTCACATGGTAACATATGTGAGAAAACGACATTATTTTTGCACCAACCTAATATGGCAATTGTTTTTGTTGTAGGTGTATCAGTCAACGTGGCATGAAATAAATTGTCCAATAAATAGAGCAATGTCTCAATTGTTTTCCCGAAAGTTTGCACATCGGATCATTTCTTTGAATCAATTATGTGGTGCAGTTTAATTTATATTACAATGATTATATTACAATGAATTCGTGCAAAAAGTAAATTAGTATTGTTATATATATATATATATATATATATATATATATATATATATATATATATATATAAGTGAACATAGAAGTCAACATTTAGAGGCGACAGTCTGTTTCATGCTAGATGCAATCGTCAGGCCTGACGATTGAATCTAGCATGAAACAGACTGTCGCCTCTAAGTGTTGACTTCTATGTTCACTTTTATATTTACACACGCTCTATCTCTGATATTGAGCACTTTATCCCATAAATGTAGCACATCTTAAGACTATATTCCTTCATATATATATGTGTGTGTGTGTGTGTGTTTTGTCTGTGTGTACACGCTCGCACGTGCGTGTTTGTGTGTGTGTACGAAGGGTTTCCAAAATGATCAAAATGAGCAGCGATTTACCTCTTAAAAGATGAATAAATAACCAAATACCAAAATTTACTTAGAAAGAACTTCTTGGGCAGTTCGTGAACCTTTCATTACCAATGCTGCGCCAATTTCAGCACCGGATCACTTTTCACTTTCCATAGGGTGACGTTTTTATGCAACGCCCAATAATTGGCGGCAATATTGCGCGTAACGTAGAAGTTATTGGAGCGGAACGTGGGCTCAGCGAACCGAGTTCGAATTCTACCCCCGGAGCATTTGCATTCACTTTCGCATAAATATCCTTCTGGAATCCCAGAATTGAACAAATTTTAATTAAAGAAAGAAAACGCCGTCAACTTTTGCACAGGCCAAGCATAAAGTAAGATAGATATAAAATATGATGCCGTAGATCAAGCAATCATGTCAAGAGAGAATATTTGGTCCTGCCCTCTTTCTTGCATTGTACAGGAATCAGTTAAACATTACAATCACGAAGAATTCTCTAAATCCTGCAAAGAATGTTTTATGAATACGTTTAAAAAAGAAAGAAATTTTCTACGTGTTTCTGAAAGAAATTCTAAGCAAAACTCGACAGATGCCTTTTTAACTATATTATTTTTTCAAATTGTTTCCAAAAATTCTAAAATCTCTTTTAACCAACTCCACACCCAATCTTGACAGCATAATCCGCTCCTTTTATGTTCTTCCAACACACTTCCACATCCCATGACTAATCCTCGACTTAACAGTTATTTCATCTTTGCTAAATTCACAGATTTTATTTATCAACCTATCGAGGCAGAAAAATCCAAATCCTTGCATCTTTCTTGTTACCCTTCCGATTTGTTCTTTCGACTTTGACAAACGAATAAGGTTTTCGCGAGAAAATTTTGGCTTGTCTTTTCTTTGTCTCATTGTTGTTGTTTTTTTGGGGGTTTTTTTATTACAGACCCCTTATGCTGCTTTGCATTTTTCTTGTTTATGTTCGATATCTTCCTTTTTTTTAAATTAAACTAAAAGTCAGATTAATACGAACACGACAAAACCATTAACAACCGATCCATTGCAAATGGCTAATGGATTGGGCGAAAGCGTTTAGGTCAGTAAACATTACGGACAATTTAGAAAATCTCTTAGTCCTTCCAGAAAGAAAAATGCAAGAACTTTAGAAAAAAATATTAATATAAAATTGTCCTTGTTTGTCACATTGAAAGAAACAATTTTAAGTAAAATTAAATGAACGTGACAATTGTTCCTCCCCCACTCTCTCTCTCTCTCTCTCTCTCTCTCTCTCTAGATATATATATATATATATATATATATATATATATATATATATAATAGATGGTTAAATAGATATAGATAAATAGATAGTTAAATAGATATAGATAAATAGATATAGATAGATATATATAGATAGATATGTATAGATATATAGATATATCAATTAGAATTATAATATATATATATATATATATATATATATATATATATATATATATATATATATATATATATATATATATATATATATATATATGTATATATATATATATATATATATATATTAGTAAATATACTACCACCTACGTGTTGGTGTGCGACTTAAGTTTCGCAGAATTACAGCTCGTCAGGTACAAGGTCTCACACCAATACGTATGTACTAATCAATATATATCTTTGCTGTATATAACCACATCGAGCACTATTATGTTTACACCTCATGTATAAATTTGAGTATTATTTATCTGTTTGCCCGCGTATGCACACCAATACGCTTGCTTATACCTGGTCGTTTGATCTATCTATCCTTATAACTATATATATATATATATATATATATGTGTGTGTGTGTGTGTGTGTGTGTGTGTGTGTGTGTGTGTGTGTGTGTGATAACGATATATATTTTTATATATCAAGAACAGTCTTGAGGTAACTGTTGAAACAATACTTTAATCGACGAGGCTATGTGCACCAGACACTATCAACAATCAACTCAAAAAGGAAACAATTAAAATTAGATAAAATTTTGGATCAGGCTTGCACAAAATACGACCCCGCAGCCTTTTGAACAGAAGTAGGGGCTTATCCCTTGTTTCCTGTTTAGGATTAGGTTTCCGGTCCCTTCTAAAGTCTACTTCGGTTCTATACTCCCAACATCTGCGCCTGAACTTTTAAATTTTATTCTCTGACCATTTATTTCATTTTATTTTATTTTTCTCTCCTCAACCATTAAGAATAGACAGATTCGCCCGGTTCATACTCCTCCCCGTTCTTTTGAAAAAGATTAGAGATTTATCCCTTCTTTCCCATTTAGGATTGAGTTTCCGGTTCCTTCTAAAGTATGCTTCGGCTCTGTACTCTTAACATCTGCGCCTGAACACTGAAATTTATTCCCTAACTATTTATTTTCATTTATATTTTCTTTCCTCCACGAATATTTCTGGACAAAACCTTTTATTCTCTCATCTCCCTTGTTCTAATTTTGAATATAAAAAAAGTCTTTCATTTTACGACTGTTAACATTTTATTTCCTGGAGAAGTTTATTCTTTGTTTCCTGTTTAGAATTGATTCCTTCTAAAAGTCTGCTTCATCTCTATATTCCTAACACTTGTTCTTTCCTACACTAATATAACTACAGACATTAACCCTCTACCTTGAGTGGCTTGTGGGTCTTGTATTGAATGAATATTAGTAAAAAAAACAGGCCGCATCTGATACGCAGACTACAAAGTTTGACTTGCAAATGTTTTCAGAATATTAATTGCTTGTGTAATTCAGAATAAATTCGACAGCTGATTGTATAGATAATTCAGTTTTGTAGAAGCATGGCTTTATGCAATCAATATCGTCTTATAATAAATAAGATGAAACCAAACTAGAAGCGAAAACAAAGGACGGACGTGTCAAAG
>OZ010573.1:16502370-16514870 GCA_963932145.1 Acanthosepion lycidas
ACATTAGTAAGGAGCGAGAACTGAAAAAGGGTAATCAAGAGGTCAATAGGTAGCGATTGATATTTCATTTAAATATTTAAAGATTAAAGTTGGTTTAAAAGCCTGGAACCGGAAGGGAATTCCACAAGTGTAAAATGCGAGAAAAGAAACTGTTAGCATAGAACATACTGTTACACCTAACCAACTCAACTGTAAATTCATGAGATCTTGACGCCCGTCTAGCCGTGTGCTTAAATTTAAAAGGTTTAGCAATGACCTCATCCAAACAATTACCATGAAAGTATTTATAGAAAAGGCACGGGGAGGCAACCTTACGGCGGTGGGAAAGCCGAGATACCAGATCAGGACCAATAATATTGCTGATTCTTATCGGGATTTTATCAAGAATCTCTAAATATATAGCAGGAGCAACGGACCATATGTGACAGTAATATTCTAAGATTGGACGAATGGTAGACTTATGGATATGTAAGATAGATTCTGGGGACAAAAAATTGTCTTGCACGACACAGTGAATCAACTTTCTTAGCAGCTGATCTAGCAATGGATTTAATATAGTCTTTCCACTTCATATGAGCCGAAAATGTTAGCCCGAGAAGGCGTAACGAGTCAGTTTCCTTGAGGTTAGCATCGGCTATGCTGATGAAAGGTAGAAAAGGTAGAAAGGGCTCTCTCAAATGATTAATGAAGAATAGTTTGGTTGTGAAGGCGTTAAAATTAACAATCTATCCTTTGCCCCATTTAACAACAAACTGGAGGCCGTTTTTGACATTAGCTTCCAATTTGACCCTATCGAACTATCTCTATAAATATTTCCTTTTTTTAAGTGTCGTAACCCTCTAAAGCCTCTTCACAATTCCTATAATCTGTAGCGGTCCCTCGCTATTCCTGTTCCCTCATCCATTTACAAAACAGATTACTGAAAAATACCTCCTGTCCCTATTAGCTTAGATGTGACCAATACTCGTTTCTCTACGTCCATGAGAATATCTGAACATTTTTAATGACGTCATACAGCTGACTAATTTGCATAAGCAATAAGAAGCCGAGTAATGCATTTCCGAGATTTTCCTAACATTGTGCGCTGGAAACATTTGCATCAACTTAATAGAGCAAATATGATAAGGAGAAAGTATTTATCGTAAGTAAAATCAAAACATCAAGAAAATGAAGCGCTCAAGAATTAAAGGATAAAACTTAAGATTTAACTCCTAGCGACAGCCATCTCTCACTTCCTTTCACCGCCATCTTGATATCTTGACGTTCCGCACCACGACTACCTCCGCCAATGTTTCGATTCTCATAGCCTGTCATCATCTGTCATTTCAAATAAAATTTAAACAGAAAAAAAAGTTTTCTTAAATTAACTAAAAATGTGTCAAGAATTTTGTTTTGTATGTGAAATAAGGAAAATAGACCACAGAAAAGATTACTTGTTACTTTAGTTAGTATCATGTCTCCTGAAAATTAGCATTTCTCCTGCTTAATGGTATAAATGTTTAAGACTATTTACATTGGTGCATGAAATCACATCTGACAAAGCATGACAACTTGTATAACTCTACGAACATAAAAAATAGTTCACTTTTAAAATAAATAAATATATATAAAAACAAATATCCCATTTAATATTATTATTGTTGCTATTATTATTATTATTATTATTATTATTATTTCTGAATAGCATTAAGAGCATAGAAATAATATTAAGTTTCATTCATTCATAAAATAGAAGGGCTTTGTAGCAAGGACGAGAGTTTTAGCAATGGAGAATAATGGCCTGCCTGGCGACGTTTACTTCCGGTAAGAACGTATTCACTTTGGTTCTTCAAAAAATAATGGCGCACATCGTACTACTCTCTCTCTCTCTCTCTCTCTCTCTATCTATCTATCTTTCTGTGTGTCTCCGCTGTGCATGCGTGCGTATGTATGTATGTATACAGTGACACTTATGTGTGAGCGATCACGTTTCTCCACAGCTTCCTGTCTTTTGTTGCTCGTAGTAAGCACTATACCGTTGCAAACCTTTGTTTCTGTAATACTTTAAACACAATAAGAGCTAAAGTAAATAAGCAATGCAATAAAAAACGCATAATTATTAGTGAAAAAAATTACATTGAAATTCTACCATTCTTTAATCTTTTGTTCTTTTTTATTCTTGTAAAAGAATAAAGGATTTTAGAAGAAAATAATTCAGATCGTACTGAATTAATAAATTCTCTATTTATTTAATGATTTGTGTATAGTCATGATTTGTCTTGAGAATAATATCCCTTGCTTTCTCCACATTGACTTTATCGAACCACCACCTCTTGTTCGCTGGTCATTTTTTTCTTTTTCCAGCATGTAAATTATGAACAATTTTCTCACAGATGAAGATGAGACTTGAAAGGACAGAGATGTGGCTCTAGAGGAAGATGCTAATAATAACATGCACTTAAAGTGGGAGCAACGGAGAAATTTTAAGGAAAATAAACTCTAAAAGGACGCTTACATTTACGGAATATAAAGACATAAGCCATATAATGGAGAAAGAGAAGAATTGAGCACTTACAGGATATGTTAGAGGAAGTGGGTTAGGAAAAAACAGCGAATAACCTACCGATTGAGTTTATGTAAATAGATGGCTGAGAGAGGAGAGCCATGATCATGCATGTCCGAAATGAACATAGCATATAGATAAGATTCAGTTCAGTATATGCTGCAAACTATTACAATCTAAAACTCTGTCACTTTAGTTTATTTTACAATGTATGCACTTGTATTGTCATTGTGAACACTTTCTGTTGACCGCAGTTGAAGATTTGAGGCATGAATTTATTTCATCGCCCGTTAAAGTTTCAATATTTCATATTTAGTGATTATTATTTTATTTAAGCGTTTCACCCCAAGCAAGACGGGAAGCTACTAGCACGCAAGGGGTTACAGAGAGTTGGAGCTAGAGCAAATAGGGGAGATAGAGGAACGGATGAAGAGACGGTTAGGGGATAGATCAGGGCATCTGAAGACGTCGATTGGCATTACATTTGAATAGTTGGAGATTATAGCTATCAGAGAAACAGGAAAAAGGGGAGGGAGTTGCACAGGCGAGAAGTGCGAGACATGAAGCTATTAGAGTAGATTATTATAAATTATTCCCAGAATTTGCAATAGACGGCGTTTACCAAATTCCCCTGACTGCTCAGCAACATCTTACGAGTGTGGAAGCATGGGTTATTTATTGAAATAGATTTCTAGCCTAACTCTTTGGTTCTTTCAAGATGAAAATATTACTTACTTAGTAGATCGTTATTATGACTTTAATTACTTGGTGGGGGGGGTTATGACTTTACTTATTTAGTGGGTCTTTATTAGGACTAATCCTGATGAGCATATTCTTAATAAATTAATTTAATTTTTATAACTTTTAAAACGACAATCAATTCTGTCTCGGAAGGTGACATGTTACTTGAGTCCTTTTTCTCTTTTTTTTTGTCTTTCTTTTCTTTTGTTTCCTCTTCGTATTCTTCTTTATTTCTTTCTATGTTTCTTTTCATTTGATTATTCTTTCCCTCTCTCTCTCTCTCTCTCTCTCTATATATATATATATATATATATATATATATATATTCTCTCACTGATTAATTACCTTCCTCTCTCTTCTCTTTTATTGTTCTTTCTTCTTGTTTCTCTTTTATTGATTTATTTATTTTTATTTGAATCTCTATTCCTTTCTTTTCCTTTTCATTCTGTTATTCGTTATTTCCCACTTTCTTTAATTTTCTTCCTCTCTCTCCCCCTCTCTCTCTCTCTCTCTCTCTCTATATATATATATATATATATATATATATATATATATATGTATATATATATATATATATATATATATATATATATATATATATATATATATTTTATTTCCTTCTTATCTCTTTCTTTTCATCTTTATTTCCTTCTTTTTTCCACTGTTTACTGTTTTGTTCTATTTTATTTCCTTCTCGTCTCTTTAATTTCAATTTTCTTTCTTCTCATTCTTTCTTTTCTTCTTTACTTTCTTTTACTACTTTTTTCTTTCTTTCTTCTCATTCTTTCTTTTCTTCTTTACTTTCTTTTACTACTTTTTTCTTTCTTTCTTCTCATTCTTTCTTTTCTTCTTTACTTTCTTTTACTACTTTTTTCTTTCTTTCTTCTCATTCTTTCTTTTCTTCTTTACTTTCTTTTACTACTTTTTTCTTTCTTTCTTCTCATTCTTTCTTTTCTTCTTTACTTTCTTTTACTACTTTTTTCTTTCTTTCTTCTCATTCTTTCTTTTCTTCTTTACTTTCTTTTACTACTTTTTTCTTTCTTTCTTCTCATTCTTTCTTTTCTTCTTTACTTTCTTTTACTACTTTTTTCTTTCTTTCTTCTCATTCTTTCTTTTCTTCTTTACTTTCTTTTACTACTTTTTTCTTTCTTTCTTCTCATTCTTTCTTTTCTTCTTTACTTTCTTTTACTACTTTTTTCTTTCTTTCTTCTCATTCTTTCTTTTCTTCTTTACTTTCTTTTACTACTTTTTTCTTTCTTTCTTCTCATTCTTTCTTTTCTTCTTTACTTTCTTTTACTACTTTTTTCTTTCTTTCTTCTCATTCTTTCTTTTCTTCTTTACTTTCTTTTACTACTTTTTTCTTTCTTTCTTCTCATTCTTTCTTTTCTTCTTTACTTTCTTTTACTACTTTTTTCTTTCTTTCTTCTCATTCTTTCTTTTCTTCTTTACTTTCTTTTACTACTTTTTTCTTTCTTTCTTCTCATTCTTTCTTTTCTTCTTTACTTTCTTTTACTACTTTTTTCTTTCTTTCTTCTCATTCTTTCTTTTCTTCTTTACTTTCTTTTACTACTTTTTTCTTTCTTTCTTCTCATTCTTTCTTTTCTTCTTTACTTTCTTTTACTACTTTTTTCTTTCTTTCTTCTCATTCTTTCTTTTCTTCTTTACTTTCTTTTACTACTTTTTTCTTTCTTTCTTCTCATTCTTTCTTTTCTTCTTTACTTTCTTTTACTACTTTTTTCTTTCTTTCTTCTCATTCTTTCTTTTCTTCTTTACTTTCTTTTACTACTTTTTCTTTCTTTCTTCTCATTCTTTCTTTTCTTCTTTACTTTCTTTTACTACTTTTTTCTTTCTTTCTTCTCACTCTTTCTTTTACCCCCTCCCTTTTTATTTACTATCACTTGTTCTTCATTACGTTTACTCACCTTTCTTATTACCATTGTTCTTTTATTTCCTTTTCTCTCTTTCTCTTACTTATTCCTCTTTCTTTCATTCTTGCTTTCTACTCTCTCTTTTCTCTCAAATTCCCCCCTCTCTCTCTCTCTCTCTCTCGATTTTTACTTTTTATTTATTTATTTTCTTGATATCTCTTTTCTTAATCTCATTTTTATCTGATAAAATAAACCGCATCTTTTCGAGATTAGTTTAATAAAGGCGAATTCCTGTTCGTGTTCTTTCTTATTCTTCATCGTCAATGGAATTGATTTCAAAATTGATTATATTTTTCTTTTAAATTGTATCATTCTTTTTAATAAGTATTTTATCGTTATTGCTTCAGTGGGTTTCAAAAGATAAATAACAAAACCCCGTTACCTTGAAAAGAAAACGGAGAAAATGAAATTGATTAAATCTCCTAAAATCCACTATTTTTTATATATTTAATATAATCAAAAAGTCTTCTTTTTCTTCTATTTCTCTGTTTTTTTTCCTTGTTCTTCCTTCCAAAATTCTTCCTTACATTATCAGCGGATTATTTTAATTTCATTCTTTCTATTTTATTTATCACACTAATCCAATTTACTAGACTTGGGTAATATCGCTTTGTTTACTCGTTTTGTTTTTCGTTTTCGTCACTTTTTTTTTTTTTTTTTTTTAAATGTTTAGGAAGTTTCACAGTTGTCCTTTTTGAAGGATTATATTGCCCACAAATTTAATTCTTTTTCCCCCTCTTTTATGTGACACAATGGGTCGGTAAGGAGAAGAAACAAGAAGAAAAGGTTTGTAAATGTCCCAGAATTAATTGCAAACGCTAACCTGATCTACAAGTGTCCTCAAAAAATTGTTTTTCAGCACACTTGTTTTACAACTCTCTTCTCTCTCTCTCTCCGGTATCATGGCACACACTACAGCACACAGCACACACAGCACACACACACACACACACCACTGTGTGTGTGTGTGTGTGTGTGTGTGTGTGTGTGTGTGTGTGTGTGTGTGTGTGTGTGTGTGAGAGAGAGAGAGAGAGAGAGCGTGTAGAAAAGTGCCTTGCGTTAATTTCGGGAAAATGAGAGAGTGAAAAAGCAATAAACAAATAAATAACACTTTTTAAAAAATAAAAACACTGAGATCTCTGATGAGGGATAAAGAGAGAGAGAGAGAGCGTACAGAGAGAGACGGGGGGAATTGGAGAGATAGTAGATATCGGTTAATTGGTTTGCCTGTTAATTGGGGCATCTGTTTATTTGAGCGAACTGATGAAAAGAAAACAACACCAGATCATATATGCACACACGTATCTATCTATCAGGTTGGTGCAAAAATAATGACGTAATAATGTCGTTTTTGACGTATTTTTAACGTCAAAAAACGACATTATTACGTCATTATTTTTGCACCAACCTAATATCTATATATATATATATATAGATAGATAGATAGATAGATAGATATATATATAGAGAGAGAGAGAAAGAAAGAAAGTGATAGATAGATAGATAGATAGATAGATAGATAGATAGATAGATAGATAGATAGATAGATAGATAGATACGAACAGAATGAGATAGATAGATACGAACAGAATGGGATAGATAGATAGATAGATAGATAGATAGATAGATAGATAGATAGATAGATAGATACGAACAGAATGAGATAGATAGATACGAACAGAATGGGATAGATAGATTGATAGATAGATAGATAGATAGATAGATAGATAGATAGATAGAGAGAGAGAGATGAGGGATCTGCGTGAATTTAAAATTGTATAATTTATTCTGAACATCTGTATTAGAGGCATTTGAAAGAATTACATCTGATAAAGTATCCTTCCTTCGAAATTCATGTATTTTGCTGATGATTTCTGCTTTCGTGGCATCTCTATACGTCTTCTTCTATGTGCCACGTTCCTTCAGGACGTGGGCGATCATGGCTCTTCATATTTCCCCTCCGTTGTAGCCTTTAGTAAAATTTAACTTCCTGCTATATCTTCTTCCCTGTTCTGACAATCATTTACACAACATATTTAGGACCTCACCGTTGTGAGCTACTTTGCCTCTGTCTTTTCGACAAATAATTTCATAGCAACTGTCGTGATGATCACTTTAACTAATGGCCTCGACTTCATGAACTAGATTGACAATTAGTCTAACTATTGAAATATCTGAATGCAACCGTCTCTTCTATTGTAACAGCTTCTTTTCCCGTACTTCTCGCCTGTTGAACACCTTTCCGATTTCTTGCTTCCCTGCCATCTGCGATCTTCAAAAATTTAAATGCAACGTCAAATTCCAACAAACTAAAATCGCCGGTATTTAGTCAAATACATCTCGCTTAACGGACTGATCACTTGACCATAACTGTACGCGAATGTAACAAAAAAAAAAAAAAGAAAGAAAGAACTTTGGAAAATTTATAAATAATTTTATTCCGGATGTAAAATACTTCGGTCGGAAATTGGGAAGACAGCATAAAATTTGCTATAGACAGAGCTTGTCTGTTCTTTAATAAAACATATTTCGATGAACACGAGTCTGTGTGTCTGTGTGTGTGTGTGTGCTGGACACTCCCGTCGTATTCAACATATGAGGGTCAAGCAACTCGGTTCCTAGGGACCGACAACCAAACACATGCACATATAATTTGCTTATAGTAGTGAAGGCTTTGTGCAGAACCAAGCACACTTTTTGAAGGGCCGAATACAACCCTGACCCTGTCCCTAACCCTAACCTGGTGCACTACGCGCCACAAGATCCCCAAACGACCCTCCGCAGTTTTAGAATTTATTTCGTTGACATCACGTTCATGTCTTTAGACCAGTTTTTCAATCACATTTAAAATATATACGTGTATATATATATTAGGTTGGTGCAAAAATTATGACGTTTTCTCACATAGTAACATGTTAGAAAACGACATTATTTTTTGCACCAACCTAATATATATATATATATATATATATATATATATATATATATATATATACATATATACATATATATGAAGAAAAATATTTGGAAAAAACAAACAAAAATCCTTAAATGCAATTATGTTGTTTTAATATGAATGAAATGTCAACGTCTGACGTTTCGGTTTAATAAACCTTCTTCAGGACAATATTCATTAAAATACAATTAACATAATTAGTTCAACATGACAAAATACATTCATTCAAAATACTCAAATTTTAGGAATACGTTTTGAAAGCGTCGCCCATTTGACGACAACGTGACCATACTTAAACGGAAAGCTGATTATTTAAAATTTTCAGTTATCTGTTTTGGATAAGTCTTGTTTTTATGTCCATCGTCTTTGTCACGTTGAACTGATTATGTTAATTGTATTTTAATGAATATTGTCCTGAAGAAGGTTTATTAAACCGAAACGTCAGACATTGACATTTCATTCATATTAAAACAACATAATTGCATTTAAGGATTTTTGTTTGTTTTTTCCAAATATTTTTCTTCATTCTGTCGGATTTATATCCATTTATATTTGCTTACATATATATATATATATATATATATATATATATGCCACAAATATTCATCGAAATATGTTTTATTAAATAACATAAAAGCTCTGTCTATAACAAGTTTTATGCTGTCTTCCCAATTTCCGACCGCAGGTTTTGAATTCAGAGTTGTCCTTCTGCTAGACCAGTTGGCATCCAAGGCTATAGAACCCAGTCTGTATTCTCCCCCCACCACGAGATATGGGAAAAGAAGATGATTCATACTTTTTCAAGTGTATTAGCATGTAAATGAATGTAATGGAATTCGAAGTCTGCTCTCCGATTCCTCAATCCTAACCATTATTATTATCCATTATTCCAACGTGCCTATGCATATGTGCGATTGTACGTGGTGTAATGATTAGCATATTTACGCCCCCAGGTAACTTTTGAAAATCATGGATCTGTGAAAACGGTAAAGTTATTTTAAATGAATATCCTTAAAGGCGCCAGTTGCATTTTCGACTTCTTTTTCTGATACTCCCATTCTGAGAATGACATAATTTAGCTCTTGAAAAAATATTTTCAATTGAGAACTGTTGAATGACAAGCCATTTCTAAAAAACAACAACAACCTGCGTTAATGCGAAGCTCTTCAGTAAAATGAATAGAGCACTCCGGTTGTTGGGCATTTGTTTACATTTGTAAAAACAATACACTAGATTTGGCTAGCCTATACTGCCGAGTGACGATAGATCAGTGGTAGGATCTCTGACTGATACCAAATCGGTTGGGTTTCAATCCTAGCTTGACGCATTCAGATATCTAGTCGCACGGAATAGCTGTGATACAGCACTATCTGCGAACGACATATATATATGTATGTACATATATATGTATAGTGGAAATATTTCTAAGGTATGCTTATTAATAAAATGAATTTTATGACTGAAAAACTGGTTTAAAATGATGATCATTTGAGGGCCACGAAATAAATTACAACCTCACCTCGTGGGTTTTTAAGGATTCTGTACTCATTATTATATTACTCTGTTCTTATATTGAGATCTCTTTGGATTTATATCCTCTTTGGTTTATCCCTAATAATCATCAAGTGGCATTATATATATATATGTGTGTGTGTGTATGTATGTAAGAAAAAGAAATACGAACCTTTTACCAATCTAACATGTTTCTCTTTTATTAAAGCTTCATCAGAGAATGAGGTATGGAGAAAAAGAAGAAAGAAATTCCGTTATTTTTACTTTTGTGTTGTTCGATTTTTATTGTTTAACCATATTGCACCTGCATTCAATTTTTTTAAACCAAGGATTGGCCAGGAGGCCACTCAAGGTAGAGGGTTACATTAGGTTTATGCGTATCGGAGGGGAATATAATGGTTAACTATAGACCTGAAGAGCTTAAGATTGTAGTGATCGGGGAAGCATCCGCTTGGGTGTCGGTTCCACAGATCAGCGGTTTGTACGAAGAATCTGTTCGAGTGAAACTTACTTCGCACCAATGGAATACGGAGGGAATGTGATTGGTTTGCTACAAAATGAGTTGCATGGCGGGTCCTAGCCAAAAAGTTTCGAACAGGTGGAACCAAGGAAAGTAGCACTAATATATATATATATATATATATATATATATATATATATATTATAAATTAACTGATTTAAAATATAGTTTTTCGCTACACAGTTCTAACCATGTTTCAAAAATGGAAGCTAAAAGCCCCGAATTTAATTTTGTAATTAAATTAAAGACATTAGTTCCATTTCATCCTCAAGCGAATGGGCATAGGATCACTGCGCAGATAAGCTGCAGACCGACTGTCGCCATCTATCTCGGTTGCACGCCAATGTGGGAATCTCTGTAAATGATCTTCTAGTCACTTCAGTGATGTTATGAACCTGTTTTTTCTCAGTCTGTTTTTTAGTCTTTTGCCTATGGTCGTACTTCGTAGGATGGTAGTGAAAAGACTGTTGGATCTTATAATGCGTCCTTACCATTTTAGCTGTCTCTTCTTGACGGTGGATACGAGGTATTTCAGTGAGCCTGTTTCTTGTCTAATGGTGTCTCCAACTGTGTCATTTGCTATGCGGTTTTTGTATGAGATGCCTAAGTTGGTTCTGCGTTTTCGAACGCTTCTCTTCTCAGCTGTTCTTCTGCTGTCAAATGCCAAAGATTCAGAAACACAGAGAAAGATCGAGAAGGCTTTTAGAACGTCACCAGAAAATTCTTTATTTAGAAACTTCTGAATTTTTCTCATTTCCTAACTTTGAAAAGTACACATCTTCTATGTACCGTGCCTCTTCAGGGCGTGGGCAATGATGGCTCTCCACAACTTCCTGCCCTATGTAGCCCTTAATAATGTTTGTCTTTCTGCTGTATCTCCTAATCCCTGTCTGCCAACCATTTACGCAATCTCGTTATGTAAAGGGGATCTAGAGTAAATTGCTCGAAATCAATTACTCGACAGCGAATTGCTCGAAATCAATTCCTTGAAAAATAATTTATCGAACTATCGAAGTAATTTCGAAGCTCGAAGCATTGGTATTGAAGTAACCTACTACTGACTAATTTCCTGATTTTATTTTCTATATTTTTTTCTATTTCTATTTCAGTAATTTTGGAGATTTCGAACCCTAGTGATGGACGCAAATTTTGTTGAAAGCGAAAAAGGAAAGAAGAAGTTGTGTTTGGGTGTATATCTATATATTAAGGACAAAACAGTGAACAATAAGATTTACTGGAAATGTGAAATGTGCAAAAAAAGGAATTGCTTAGCACGCGTTATCACTGTCAATGATAGTATCCAGAAACGAAACGGGAATCAACCATGTTGAAAAATATTTAAGAAGTGTTGTATATAATATTTCATAATAATAGAGTAAATATTAGCAACAATCGTTATATTTTTATTTTTTTAAATCACGAAGAATAACAGTAATAATAAAAATGTAAATGTATTTTATTTTAAACTATGACAAAAAAGCAATGTAGAAAAAAAATAAGACCTGCTATATAAATGTACTCATTCTTTAATTTTAACTGTTCAGTTAACAACAATGAAGTTGGATTATTTTATCTTATAGTAAATATTAGAAACAATGTAGTTTTAATTTTTTTTAACCACGGGTTTCGAGCAAACTGCCTTTCGAGCAATTGATAGTTTGAGAAATTATTTTTCGAGCAATTGATTTCAAGCAATTTACTGTTGAGCAATTGATTTCAAGCAATTTACCAGATACAGATAAAAATAAAGTCAAATTTATCCTTACTTATTTCAGTAAACATTTTTTTTTAAATTGGTCACCGCTGGAAAGTTATGTGTGATAAAGCTCATCTTTGTCTTTGTTTTATTCTTATTTTTGTTGGAGTTGTATCATTGACCCTGCGATTAGAAATAATATTTTTTTCCAAATATTTTTCTTCTTATTTTTTTAACCACATGTTTGAGAAATTATTTTTCGAGCAATTGATTTCGAGCAATTTACTGTCGGGCAATTGATTTCGAGCAATTTACCGGATACCATGTAAAGGTTATGCGCTGCTTTCGTCTACACCTTTTGCCTTAAATATGCCCTGTGAGTGTCAAATTTCCCAAGCCCTCTTTCTTCATTATGTGTTCTAGACATTTCAACTGTCTCTTTATGATGCTACGAATGTGTCCATTTTGTTTCCATTTTCTCTATAGCTTCATCTTTGTTCCCCTCTTCAATCCATTGCATTCTCAGTATCCTTTTGTATAACTATATTTCTATTGCCTAAAGACTCTTCCTCTATCTGTCAGGAGATTGCTCAGCATTCACTGCC
>OZ010573.1:16519870-16647370 GCA_963932145.1 Acanthosepion lycidas
CACAACGTTTCGGCCGTTTTACGCTCCGACCTTCTTCAGGTGGTTGTAATTTCGAACTGAACCCTTTATTTCGCTCACTGGGGTAGACTGTTCTAGTTCCACGTGCCATGTTTGATGGATGTCAGTTATCAGTTATCTCCTGTTGATTTTCCCTCTAAAAGTTCTCCACTGCCTTAATCGGGTATTGAACTCACACTCTTTGGGTCCTGTTACTGGATCTAACCAACGCCTTTATCCACTGTGCCATGTGTCCTTGAGGATATGGCGACCAAGATGGGGACAATAGTCCGAATAATGTAAATAATGTACATAGTACCTCATCTCAGAAATATAGACATAACAAGCCTCGTCTAATATTAAAATTAGTATAATTAGTATTTTTATTAGTAATTAGTTATATTGTAATTAGTATGCAAAAGCGTAATATTCTTCTGCACTGCTTTCAGTAATCTATGTCTGAGCTGTGCTTTAACCAAGGATATTAAATTCTCCAGATTTTAAATAAGTATGTCTTTGAATTCGAACACCGACCTCCGATCCCAGTAAGATATCTTTAGCTGTTTTTTATTCACTAAATAGTCTGTTTGGACCATTGTATGGCACAAGGCAAAATTCTAAGAACAGGGAGAAAAAAAAAGACTGCTTTTCGTCACTTTTCCAACAAGAATTGCTTGACTGCTTTCATGCCTAAAAAAATCTAGATAAGACTATAATAGCTTTTACCTGGGATCGAACATCGGACACCGGAAGGAAATGTTTAACTCTCTCAACCAAGAAACCGGATGAGTTGTACACCAAACAAAACAAAAAAAAAACCGGTCGTGTAATGAATCAATTCTTACTGGAATGTGAATATTTGGATGAAATGACAAACGAAATTCTTCTCTTGGTTCTTAAGTTACTCGTTCCGGAAATCTTCATTAAAAGAAGATAAAAAAACAACACAAAGCAAGTATCAGTCAACATATTGAAATAATGATCTTTTTATCAATCCTAAAATAGCCATCATGCCATGAAACTAAGTCGACAATTATCGTCATCGTCCTTACGTCGACTGAATAAGAAAGAAATTATTTCAATTTCTAAAGCTCTTTATTCACATTATACTATTTTTAAAGTAAAAATAAACGTGGCTTTCTTGAAATTTCTACTCCAACTGTTATACATTCACGCATATAATGTTGAGACTTTAATCAAACAAAATGCATGTATGAATCTATTTGATAATTTTAAAATAAATAGAATCTATCAAAATAGAACATCGTTTTAATTTCTCATAATGTTGCGACTACACAATCGTTTGAAGTATGGCTTGTTTACAGAATATAATTATAGCAGAATAATTAAAAAAGGAAGTCTTGCTATGGACTCGTAAACGTAACGTAATAGCCGAATATAAAATTGCTGTTTAATTGTTGAAACAAAAAAAATCTGGCCAGCGAGATTTAAGAAGAAAAGAAATATAATTTTGTAGCTAGAAATTGGGATTTTTTAGTCATTATAAAAGACGGCCTTTTGCACGAATATGACAAAAAATGCGACTTGTACCGATAAACATGGCGTTTAAAACAGTCGTCACTGAGCAGTCGTGAAAAATAAAATATATTTATTCCTCATCATAACTGTTGCGACCAGTGTTTTAAGCCGATGTATTCTTCCGCCTAATACGGATGTATGTTGAACAGAAGAGACGTAAATTATCTTTTTAAAATCTTTCCAACGTAATATATATATATATATATATATATATATATATATATATATATATATATATATATATATATAAGCATGAAACAGACTGTCGCCTCTAAGTGTTGACTTCAATGTTCACTTTTATATTTACACACGCTCTATCTCTGATATTAAGCACTTTATCCCATAAATGTAGCACACCTTAAGACCATATTTCTTCATATATATATATATATATATATATATATATGTATATATATATATGTTAATTCAATTTAAATAGAAAACAGACAAACTTAAGGGTCTATTATTATTTTTATACACTTGACCTTAAGGGTCAAGTGTATAAAAATAATACGTCAATTTTAAACATTTTTTCACTCTTGGAAGGATGATCTGATGAACCAGGTAAAACCACATACTTGGGGAAATAAATTATAATCAATGCACACTTAAGGTTGTCTGTTTTCTATTTAAATTGAATTAATAATTGTTTTGACATTGAGCTCTCTGGATTACATCCTCCTTGGGATAATCCATACGGATTACCAAACTTTTCATTACATATATATATATATATATATATATATATATATATATATGCAGCCGTCGATAAATGCGCAATCGATTAATTCATATTCGATTAGTGCGCTAAAGTCTTTATATACCAAAATTCGATTAGTGCATACATAATACTCAATCAGTGCAGGTTTAAAACATTCTTCAGTTTAACTATAGTAGTTGAAAATTGATTTTTTATAGTTACCGGTGTAAAAATTAGCCGCACTAATAGAATTCAAAAACTGCGGAGGTTTATTTGGGGACCTTGTGGTACATTGTGCACCATTTCTCTGTATTCGGCTCGTCCAAAGAGTGTGATTGGTTCTGCCCAAAGTATTCACCAATATAATCAAAAAATACGTGCAGGTAGTCTAGCTAGTCTGGTAGTCTTCGAACTGAGTTGCTTCCCCCTCATACATCGATAAACAACGGGAGACTCCAGTGTATATATATATATATATATATATATATATATATATATATATATATATATATATATGATAAAAAATATAGTTTTGAGGCATGCCATATTTATGGGTTAAAGTGCTCAATATCAATGATAGAGCGTCTGTCAGTATAAATGTGGACACATATATCAACACCGACCAGCTACAGTCTGTCCCATATTCAGGCCATAAAGATTGCGTTTAAGCAACAAACAGACTGTCGCCGCTCGCTGTTTACTTCAATGTCTACTTTTTTATTTACATAAGTTATATCCCTGATATAAAAATATACCATACCTTAAAACTATATTTTTATCATACACACACACAGAGAGACATATATATATATATATATATATAATTGTTTACTATTTGTTATGTACATGAGGAAAGAATAGCTAATACCGGAAATAGAACGTTGGGAGATATATAGTGTAGACATCAACGCTGCATGATGTGTCAGTTTTAAGCTGAAAGCGATTTTCAGACCATTTCAATATGGTTTGAGTCATGAATCTGATAGCATAAAGTATTGATTTCTATGTCCACACTGTCAATATATGTGTATGCGTGTGTATGTGCATGTGCGTCGGTGTATGTCGCTCGAAATCAATGCCTGGCAGCAATGTTGTTGGCCCACGACGTCAGAACCTAATGTTATTGATGTAGCAGAAAAAGCAGGACCTAATTCTCAAAAGTCATTTTTTTTTTACAGACGGCTTTACGGTAAACGGGCAAAACAGCGTCTGATATGAAACTGCGTTCAAATTAGAGTCGTATCACGGGGTTCTACCATGCAGAAAAATTGACATTCACCGACTCTTAAGGGATGTTTATAGAGAAGAAACAATGGATGTGAGCACAGTGGTTCTGAGTGGTCTTACGCGGTAGCTAAATTGATGCTAGTGACCAAGTACATTTACGACGGTCACATACTAGCTCGTATTCATCACCGACAAATTGGAAACACATGCAGACACATATTATCCAATGAATTTCTTTTCTTCTTTCGTTGTTTGAACCGTCTGAGTATCGTGTTGCTCGAGAAACTAATAATCACAGTAGAATATTTATTCTCATTGACCTTTGATTGTCGATATACAAATAGGTATATAATATATATATACATAATCGGAAAATAAGTATATAAATGTGTGTGTCAGTGTGTATAAGTTTATTTCTCGAAACGAAAATCACGTCTACGAGTAATAAACAATTAAATATGATTTAGTAGTTTGAAAATGAAATCTCTTCCGTAGGTTTATATATATATATATATATATATATATATATATATATATATATATATATAAAGAACAGTAAGATATATAATCCGGTGTTCTTATTGATATTTTTTTATTTTTGCAAAACAGTGCTCAATGTAAATTTACAGAGCATAAATATTAGCTTGACGATAAAATGGAACTAATGTTTTAATTTAATTACAAAATTAAATTTGAAGGTTTTAGCTTTCATTTTTGAAACATAGTTAGTACTGTGTAGCGAAAAAATATATTTTAAATCAGTTAATTTATAATATATATATATATATATATATACATACATACATATATATATATATATATATATATATATATATATATATATATATATATATATATATTCCCAAGAGGATAGAATCCAGGTAGAACTCAATATCCTGGACAGAGTAGGAATATAATAAAAATGCTCAAACACTAATATTTCATCGTTATAATTTATTACATTGGAATCGTAATCACGATCCAGTAGTCTGATGAATTGGATCGTGATTACGAATACAGTGTAATAAATTATAACCATGGAATATTGTTCGAGCCTTTTATATATATATATATATCTATATCTATCTATCTATCTATCTATCTATCTATATATATATATATATATATATATATATATATATATACACACACAAATGGGAGAAAGAACATATAGTAAAATTCCACTGTTCGTAGCATTTACTTTTAAAAAAGTGTTCAATACAAAGCAGAGTATTATTATTATATTTTTATTATAAGAGTTTATAATAAAAAAACCTTTAGAAATCGGCACACAAAAGCTTTCATGCTTCAATACATTGATAATACTTCTTTAGGCGATTGTAAGTAACTGTTTTTTTTGTTTTGTTTTTTTGTTATCTTGTTTTTTTATTTAGCGTAGATCTGAAATTTATTTGGTTAATTAAGACATACCCACAAGTCAAATTTTAATTCTAACCTTATGCCCCACCCCTTTAAATTTCGGAAAAGAAATAACAATTTGTTTTTTTTTTTAAATTTCCTTAAAAATCATTTAATCACCAGTTACTTACCATCGCCTGAAGAAGTACAATCAAAGTGTTGAAACATGAAAGCTTTTGCGTAGTGATTTCAATATTTTTTTTATTATAATCTTTTATAGTAAAAATAATTAATCCATTCAGCCCGAGCAAGGTGATAACGCTACCATGACGCAATGGGCTACTGGCAGTGAGAGAAAATAGGAGGACTATAAACCTGGAACCCAATCTTAATGAGGAAACAAGGGATAAACCTTTAATGTTCAAAAGACCGGTGAGGCGTGTGAATTGCACAGTAGGCAAACCTATCTATTTTTTCATTGAAGAAAGATAAATATTAAATAAAATTGTTTAGGCGGCGACATTAGAAGAACAGGGTTGAAGAAGACTTTAGATGAAACTGGAAACTTAATCCTAAACAGCGAACAAAGGATTTACAGGGTTTACATATATATATATATATATATATATATATATATATATATATATATATATATATATATATATATATCCAAGCTTACATCACATGGTATTCCTAAACCAGGGTTTACATATCTATATATATATATATATATATATATATATATATGTAAAACCCTGTTTTTTTTTAACAGGATTAGAGGTTTATCCTTTGTTCGCTGTTTAAGATTATATATATATATATATATATATATATATATATATATATATATATAAGCTCTATCTCTGATATTGGGCACTTTATCACATGAATATAGCATAACTCAAAACTATATTTCTTCATACACACACACATATATAAGAAATAAAAACAATACACGTCTCTACAGCAAAGAAATATTCATTTAAAAATAAAGTATTTTTAAAAATAAAATAATTTTTTTTTTATTTATTTTTTTTTAAATTACCAAAATTAAAAAAAAATATATTTTCTTTTTTGTTTCAGTTATTATCAATGGATCTGAAGCAAACCAACTTCTTCTTGGAGTGATGCTTGTAGCAGTTCCAAATAATACCAAAATCGAGGATAAAAGTCTTGGAACATTCAAGGTTGGTTTTTATGAAATGTCCTTTTATTTAGTTTACGATTTTTCAGCCGATAATCTCACATTTTATTTCCTAAGTGTGTTTGCGCTAATATAAGTAACCCAGTTAGAATTCGGCTCGCCGATTAACAATTCCTAGCCATTATAAATTATACCACCCGCGCATCCAAGCTTACATCACATGGTATTCCTAAATGGTCACCCATCTAGTTACTGATGTTGCTTAACTTCGTTGATCGTACGTGATGTAACCGTAAGCCTAATAGATTTCATATCAAACCGTAGGCCCGTTCTGGTTTGGTTTAGGTTTATTTTGTTTGGCGGCATATCAACCTCAATGTGTTATTTAATGCCGAAAACATTTTTAGGATAGATTCGTATGAATAGAATATGTGTTCTTTTGTTTAGATTGGTTTGGTTTATTTTGTTTTACGGCATATCAACCTCAATGAATTATTTAATGCCGAAAACATTTTTAGGATAGATTTGTATGAATAGAATATGTATTCTTTGGTTTAAATTGGTTTTGTTTATTTTGTTTTACGGCATATAAACCTCAATGGGTTATTTAATACCGAAAACATTTTTAGGATAGATTCGTATGAATAGAATATGTATTCTTTGGTTTAGATTGGTTTGGTTTATTTTGTTTTACGGCATATAAACTCCAATGGGTTATTTAATGCCGACAACATTTTTAGGATAAATTCCTATGAATAGAATATGTATTCTTTGGTTTAAATTGGTTTGGTTTATTTTGTTTTACGGCATATAAACCTCAATGGGTTATTTAATGCCGACAACATTTTTAGGATAGATTCGTATGAATAGAATATGTATTCTTTGGTTTAGATTGGTTTAGTTTATTTTGTTTTACGGCATATCAACCTGAATGGGTTATTTAATGCTGACAAAATTTTTTATTGCTGGTAATATTTTGTTTTGGCAAAAATCTGTTTCTGGTAATATATTCCCTTCGAAGTTGTATTGCTGGTAATAATTTTTTCAAAAAAAGTATTGCTATTAATAGTTAACTATTTGCCCATAGCTATGACCCTAACTGGTGCTACCACCACGGGTCAAGGTGGACCTGGGAACACCAGCAATTAAGAAGTGGTTCCACGCTCCTCAAAGCCTCCTGATCAGAGGCCTTGCTGCTGGACGTAGTTTAACGTCTTACCCAGGACGCCGGTGTAGTTTAACGTCTTACCCAAGCCGTAGGCCCGTTCTGGGTATGACGATAAACTTACATCCGGCTATGGGCAAATAGTTAACCCCAAGTGTAAAAGTTGTTTTTAATGCAGCAATGCTTTTTTGTAAAAAAAAATTACCAGCAATATATTTTTGAAGAAAAAATTATTACCATCAATACATTTTTAAGAAAAAAAAATATTAGCAGCAATACATTTTTAAAGAAAAAGATATTGCCAGCAATAAAAATCTTGTCGGTGATAAATAACCCATTGAGGTTGATATACCGTAAAGCAAACGAAACCGTATGCGAAGATTATAGCCGTTTCCTTATAAGGAAACATTCGGCATTCACTTTCTGGCCATCGGTCTGGGATCAAAGTGTATTATCTGTTCTCCACATCTCTAATTGTAATCGTAATATTAGCCGTTTCCTCATAAGGAAACATTCGAGATTCATTGACCGAGCAGCCAGTGCTTCTCGTTACAATTTTCTTCATTCCCTGGCCATCAGCCTGGGATGAAAGTGTAGTATCTGTTCTCCTCACCTCTAATTGTAATGATAATATTAGCCGTTTCCTTATAAGGAAACATTCGGCATTCATTGACCGAGCAGGCAGCTCTTCTTTTTGTTGAAATTTATATAATCTTACTCTTAAAACAATTTTACAGGAAAATAGGTTTCTTTAGTCCATTGTTTATTATTCTTGTCAATATTGATGGGTGTGGATTTCCTTCCTAATATTCTGCTTAAATTTCTGGGGAACGTCTGCATCTGGATTATGTAATTGTGATGCCGAGTTCAAATTCCTGCTGTTATTTTCACTTTTCCACAGTCACCCTTGGAAATATATGAATCAATCCCCCCAGAGCTAAGCAGACTGAGCTCTCTAGCAGTGATAAGTAACCAGTATAGAAGAAGAAACATTCTGAATTCAAAACCAGTGTGGAACGAACTCACTACTCAGTCATAAGTAATCTAGCGTGACAACTTTGTTAGCCATTACATCAACATGGAACCGTTCCTGTTAAAATGGTTATGATGAATGATATGAAATATGAATGACAGTGGAAATGGTTGTAAGAGATAGTTATAAGGATAAGGAGAATGGATAACGATTGATCTTTGACTTGAAGCGGTTAAGATTGTTAGCTTCAGGGCAGCATCCATGCGAGGGTGTGTTGCGCAAAAAGCTGGATGACTGAAACAATCTCCTTACATTTGAAATACGGGAAAAATGGGGATGATTCAACAGCGTAGAAGTGGCATTGTATATCCTAATAGTAAAAGTCCAAACTGGTGGAACTAAAGAATGGAGGTCGTCGGAACATTTAACATGTCAGATAGCGATAGGGTAGTGTTACAGTGGAACACACCTATTCTATAGTTAATAGACTCTCCCACCTATAATAAGTAGGAATAGTAAGAGTAACGAGTCAATCGGCTCTGGGGGTCGGTCAGTCAGTCGATGTCGGACGACAGTTAGTCGAATACTAAACTATCAGCGACCACAGCTAGATTTCTCTGCGTCATACCTATTATATGAAGTTCCTAACGTTTTGTACGTCGAACCTATTTTAGGAACGACTTAGTACAAATGCAAGCCTTCACTGGGAAATCACTCCATAACAGGTAGCAATGTTATTAAAGATAAAAAACGTTCAATCCCTGGGCCTAGTAAAGAAATATGTCTACTCTTGCTGGAACAAATTAACAACATAACAAGTAAAAATAAATAAAAAAAATGATGACCAGAAGGTACTTGGTTCAAACGTCGTGTCTTTAACAACTTCCATAGCCAAAAGTGGTAACTGTAATACTAGACGTTTCCTTATAAGGAAACATTTAGCAGTCATTGTCTGAACAGTGAATCGAGTGAAATTTATAAAATCTTTCTCAAGTACACTAACTGTTATTGATCTTTCCACTATTGTAAGACGATAAACTACATCCGTCAGCAAGGCCTCTGATCGGGAGTTCTTAAGGAGCGTGGAACCACCTCTTAATTGTTGTGGTTCCCAGGTCCACCCTGACCCGGGGTGGTAGCACCTGTTAGGATCCCAGCTGTGGCCAAATAGTTAACTCCCAATCTGGGGTCAAAACACTATGAAAGTGTAAAAATAGGTCTTAATACCAGAAATACATTGTTAAAAATAATTATTATCAGCAATACAGTTTAGGAAAAAAAATTACCAGCAATAGTTTTAAAAAATAGATTTTTTGAAGGAAAAATATTACTAGCAATACATGTTTGGAAAAAATATTACCATCAATAAAAATGTTCACTATTTACATTATTCGGACTATTGTCCTCATCTTTGTCGTCATATTTATTACAAGGTTTCAGCGAAATAAAAGGTTCAGTTCGACATTCCAACCACCTGATGAAGGCCGGAGCGTACAACGACCGAAACGTTGTAAAGAATATGGCGACAAAGATGAGGACAATAGTCCGAATAATGTAAATAATGTACATAATACCTCATCTCAGAAATATAGACAGATACTGAAAGACCGAAACATTGCAATAAATATGGCGACAAAGATGAGGACAATAGTCCGAATAATGTAAATAATGTACATAATACCTCATCTCAGAAATATAGACAGATACTGAAAGACCGAAACATTGTAACAAATATGGCGACAAAGATGTGGACAATAGTCCGAATAATGTAAATAGTGTACATAATACGTCATCTCAGAAATATAGACAGATGATAAAAATTTTATGGGTATTAAGTAACCCATTGAGGTGTTGATATGCCATAAAAAAACTCAAACCAAACCAATCTTATCACTTTTGATGGGGTTTTCATTCCTCGCTTTTTCTTTGGAGTAGTATAAAACGTCAACATCTTCATTGTGTTATTTTCACATCGAGTTACATGTGTCATCCATTTTAGTGGTTGTTACTGTTGAAAGTTCTCAAGTGATGTGGTTTGTGTTATTCGATACAGTTGTTTATTTGTGATTCCGTAGTGCCTGTCTTCAAGGTTTCGAGGGTGGTCTTCGCTAAGGCCTGCAGGCTTCATTTTTAATCATTGATCTAAGAACGCGATTGTTTACACCTCATAGTTTAGATATTTCTGGACGGATTTGGCGCCACGCATGAAAATGAAAATCTGACGTCGATATTTAAGACCATGACGCGAGTTTTCAGGTTAATGTTATGGTCTTGTAGTGGGCTTGTGGCGTTGGGCAAAACTACCTTTAACACAGTCTATTCAATGTCCATCCAAAAAGGAGAACAATAGTACGAATAAATTAAAAAAAATTACAACAATGATATATTTAATTTCAACTTAATTATCTTCAGGTATTTAATATGAATTTGGGCGTCGGCTGGCTTCATTTTTTTTCAGCATTAACTATAAAGCTTACTTCAGCTTTCTGACCTATCCCAGCGTCCAATGCGTTTTATATACCCTGTAGGTATAAAGAGGGTGTTGCCAGTTTTCGCATTTTAAGAATTACAGTATTTTATTTTTCTGTCGCAAATTTGATACATCCAGTTCAAAAGTATTTGGTACTGACAGATCGCCATATTTTTTTCTTCTTTATCGTTTATTTGAAACATGTTGCGTTAGACTGTGCTCTTCCACGAATTTGATATAAGCTTTTTGCATGATTTAAATTGTTTACTTGATTATCTCCGATCTAGTTTCTTCGTTTCGATGTAACATTGTGCTTGGTATAAAATCATATATATGTACATATATATACATATATATATATATATATATATATATATATATATATATATATATATATATATATATATATATATAAACGGCTTTGTCATGCATTACTCGACTTCCGTTCTCTTAGAAGCCCGATGACGTATTTCCAAAAGAATGTCCCGATATTTGGGCTGGTTTGCGTCTTGTCATTCAATTGTCGCTTTTCCATTATGAGGCACCGGTTTTCTTGTAGCAGGAAGTATACGGTATCATTCTAGACCTCACTGGACTCAGCCATCGAGTTGCCTGATGCTATATATTAATCTAGGTCTACCATTCATTGATCGGTTTCCATCTTTTTCGAAGCCTGATTATGTTCTTCTAATGGGGGTCACACTTGTCTTTCCAGTTAGTTTGCGAGTTCAGCTGTCGCTTTCACATCACGGCACCAACGATTAATGTTTACTTGTCGCAAGAGGTGGTCAAAAGCTTTGTCTCATATATATATATATATATATATATATATATATATAGTCGACTCTCCCGTTGTATTCGATGTATGAGGGTCAAGCAGCCCAGTCCCTAGGAACCGACAGCCCGACAACAGCACATGAGATTTGATTATAGTGGTGAAGGTTTCGTGCAGGACCATCCACACTTTTTGAAGGGCCGAATACAGAGACCTGGTGCACTACGTGCCACAAGGTTCCCAACCGACCCTCTGCAGGTTTTGAATTCAGAGTTGTCATTCTCCTAGACCAGTTGCCATCCAAGGCTATAGAACCCAGTCTGTCCTGCTGGGAAAAAATAGGATTCATATCTTTCCCAATGGTATCAGAACGTAAGTGAATGTAATGGATTCGACTGGATTTCGAACTCGGCTCTCCGATTCCTCAATCCAAGAATATATATATATATATATATATATATATATATATATATATATATATATATATATATATATATATATATATATATATATATGGACTTTTTTGCAACGATTTAGACAATTATATATATATATATATATAATTGTCTAAATTGTATATATGTATATATATATACATTAAGAAATGGACAAAGTCCGACAATTTATTTATTAAAGACATTTTTTATGTTTAACGTTCTTTTTATAGATAAAAGTATTTAAGTAAATGCTCTGTTTATGATAAACAGTATTAAATAACATTTACCGGCCTGTAAATGTTATTTAATACACTTTATTATAAACAGAGCATTTACTTAAATACTTGTATCTATAAAAAGAACGTTAAACATAAAAAATGTCTTTAATATATATATATATATATATATATATATATATATATATATATATAATTGTCTAAATCATAGAAAAATAGTCCAACTGTTAGATTGAGCTTTGAACCATTGTATCTGAGAAATGATTAAAGATATCTTACTGGAATTCTCCGGGGTTTTTAAAACAATATTTGATTCTACTTTCAACAATAAGAATGTATTTAGTTCTAAGTTGAAATGATGATCCCTCTTTCTGTTCTGGCCTCCTGATCAAGTTTTCCTCTCTTCTGTTATTTCTTTTAAAAACTTATTCACCGTTCTCTTGATGGTTCTTGAATAAACTTTGAAAACGGAAGCCAGAGTACAAATGTTGGTGCCATTACTGAAGGCCTGAATGATCTTTTTTTCCCTTCACTATTGCTCACTTGGGAAGACATTTGAGGCTGATACTGAATGATTTTAACCTATCCTCTTTCTAGCTGAATAACTCAGAGGATTTTTCAGTGATTCTTACGACAGATGGTGACAAGATGGCTAAACGTCTTATCTGAAAACCTGAACAAAAGAAACTCAATTAGTTTTGTGTTTTTTTTTTTTTTAATATTAAACATTTTATGTGATGGGCAATTATTCTGTAACACGATTTGGACAATTTTGTTGTTACACTCGGTATATATATATTGTGTGTTGTAGAATATTCTTCACAAAGTGAACAGATTCCGAACCTTTTTTTACCAACCTCCTGACGGTGGTAGACTGGGACACATGTCTTTTCCAGGCTTATGCTTTTTCATGCTCATACGCCTGCATATTCGTAGACAATTTTGTTGTTACACCTGATATATATAACGTGGTTTTACAATCTAATTACTGTAGGCTAAAATAAAATGATTCTTTCTGTGATTTTTAAATAGACATGTTGCTTTCTTTGTTGAGAAACTGATATCAAATATCACCAACATACGGGGAAATTTCTGAAAGCCATTGAGAAGCACGTGATATTATTTGGATCTTTGGGAGTATTAAACATTTTCACGATCATGATCCTGTGACCCGTCAGGGTCGTAGGGGAACCATGTGCACTGCGGCCGCAGTAGAAGTGGTGCGTCTTGAACAAAATAGCCTAACGGAGCCCAACCCTACCCAGGCTGGTTTGAATTCAGAGTTTTCCTTCTCCTAGACTGGTTGCCATCCAAGGCTATAGTACCCAATCTGTTCTACTATTTGAGCTGAGTGAGATGAGATGGAGTCATACCATCAAGATATTACTTGTATCTTGGGAGTATTAAACATTTTAGTACATGATTATAGGTACATTTAATTGGGAAAAATAATTCGAAATCATTTGTACTATTTACATCGTTTGGATTTACATCACGACGTTTCAGCCGTTGTACGTTCAAACCTTCTTAAGCTGATATACGTTGGAATTTTGAACCGAACCCTTTACTTAATCCACGGTGGGTAGATTGTTCTATTTCTACGTGCTATGCATTTTTTGGATATCTCAGTTTCAAGTAATTCTCTTTTCTAACTCAACTCTCCATATTTTGTTCCCTCTGCTGTGACCAGGTATTGAACTCATAACTTTTTGGGTCAATTCACTTTTTGAATTACTCAACCAACGCTTTTATCCACTGGGCCATATATCTTTGGGGACGTCGGGAATATGGCAATAAAGATGACAACAGTCCGAGTGATGTCAATATTGTAAATAGTTACAATACCTCATCTCAGAAATATTGATAGATATTGAAGGATCATTTGAACTATTATACTCTGTCCAAATATTAAGCCATACAATTAAACTATTCTTCGATAAAGAGCTATAGGTGGAAGTGTATGGTTTACAAAATTATTTTACTATAAAATTAGGATATTATAAATATCACTATATGCTTAACTGGGTTTATAGCAAGAGATTTCCGGTGATGTCGGTTAAATTTCAAGACCAAAGCAGGAAATGACGAAAAAGAAAAAAAAAGAAGTTAAATTTCAACAAGGACAAATTTTATTCAAGTTGATATAATTTACAAAAAAAAGTGTAATTTGCCAGCGTGTGTCGAGAAATTTCGACTCAGTTGTTGAGTTTCTGGATAGAATATCAGAGTTGTAATAAGTGGATTTTTTTTTGTCTATGTGTGTGATTCTGTAGCAACAGCGTAATTAACATGTATTTGGTTGAGGTCACTGCATGTTTGAAAAAGCAAACTTAACATACTTCCCTTATATAAAGAACTCAGGAAGTTATAAAATATTACAAGAAATTCTATCAAGTTTCTCCTCCTGATATTGTTCAGATTGACAATAAATTTGCTACCGCCATTTTCCCGATCATAAAATTTTCCTTTTTTGCCAGCACGGTCAGCGACATTACACATATTCCTTTGTCAGTTTAATTTTGGCCCATCCAAATATTTATTGTGTGTTCTTGCGAAACACAAAGAAACATATTAAATCACAAACTTTTAAATTCAAATCATCGTCATCATCATCATCATCAGGACAGGATGTATCTGTAGGGCCGCCACGCATGTGAGCACCTGACCTGGAATGAAAGCCGGGGATATATTTATCCATTCAGAGTGTGTCTTGAGCTAGTAAACCTGATGGCACCCATCCCCCTCCAGGTCAAACGACAGTTATTGTCCTCCACTTTGAAGGCTCTCCGTGACCGTTAATTCAATCGGAGGAAACCTCCGCCCTGGCCATTGACTTCACGCTAAAACAACCTTCACCCAGCGACATTATGTCATCACCGTACTGATTTCATAATTATAGATCCCATTCTATTCCATTGTGCCAGATCGCCATTTGCTCAACAAGAAAGTTCTTCCGTCCATTGACAAATCATGTTACTTATCTAGCTACTCTCCTCACCGGAAAATCCTCGTGGCTGAATCAGTTTAGTCGCCATCATTTACAATCTTTATGGCAATACAATAATTCTCGGAGGAACAGGGATATAGACCGTTCATTACTGTCAAACTCTCCCCCCTCGGCGGAGAGGAACTCGGACGAAGCTTTGCCGAAGGGTAAAGTTTCGTCCGGGGAGGAAGACAGGCCCTGAACCCGTTTATACGGGTTCAAAGAGAATATTTTTAGCCGAGCCTACGGGCTCGGAGGACCCACAATAAACCCGCCTTATGCCACATATGACCCACGTGGTGGTGGGGGGCGTTAAATATAACAGTGATATAGACTATTCAACTGTCGAACTCTCTGCCTTGAGAAGCAAGGAAGCCGGACGAGGCTTTGCCAAAGGGCAAAGTTTCGTCCAGGGAGGTAGACAGGCCCGGAACCGTCTATGCGGGTTCTACGGGAATATTTTTGGCCGAGATTACGGGCTCGGAGAACCCACGGTAAACTCGGCCTTCTGACACATACATCCCTCGTGTGGAGGGGGCTGTTAAATTATAACAGTGATATAGACTGTTCAACTGTCGAACTCTCTGTCTTTGGCAGAGAGAAACCCGGACGATGTTTTGCCGAAGGGCAAAGTTTCGTCCGACCAGGTAGACAGACCCTGAACCCGTTTATACAGGTTCTACGTGAATATTTTTGCCAGAACCTACGGGCTCGGAGACATACCTCGTAGTGCGGGTGGCTGTTAAATATTAACAGTGATATAGGCTGAACGCTGGTCAACCGACACACACTCCCAAGTCGTGTAATACTCTTCTGTTGTATTTACTGTTCAATACACGATTTATCTGCAACCTACTTTTTTTTTTCTTAACCATTTACTTGGTCACAACAGAGGTAGTTTTAATATCGACTAAGTTTTTAGTTTAGTTTTAATATCGACTAAGCATAAAAATATTTTGCAAGGCCATGATAATGAGTTACAGAAAAAATAGCGATCATTACACAATAAACTACTAGATTCTTTTAAAAAAATATTATTAGGTTGGTGCAAAAATAATGTCGGTTTTTGATGTTAAAACATACGTCAAAAACCGACATTATTTTTGCACCAATCTAATACTTTATGTCTAGCAACCAAGACGTCTACTAAGATTAACCTTTATTAACGCTGAGTCAGGGCCACCTCGGCGTGGTGCAATGGTTAGCAAGCTTGTCACGCTAGATCAGTTACAACGGAAAAGTGAGCTGGATCCTCACTGGGTGCCCCCTTCTTTCGACTATATACCACTTCTAAGCTATGCTTGGAAACTCACTATTAACGCTGAGTCATTATGATAGAACCCCACCTCAATGAGCATTTAATTTACAGACAGTACTCTGCAAAAACTAATAACTCGTCACAGCTAAGATCTTCTTAACGGTTGCCATTTGATCTTAGGTAGCTTTCAGTCAGAAAGTATGGTAATCTTTTATCGTCATTTTGTCTTTTCTAAAACAATCAACAAGCAACGTTCGTTTTTAACGTTTTACTATATAGAAAATAGATTGGAAATGCTTCATTTTTACATTCGTATTTTCCATGAAACTGTGGAATGTTTTAAAAAATAAGTTCGTAAATTGTTTTGAATCTAATTTAGAATTTTGTCAAGCTCTAAGGTGATGCCGTCTTCTGAAATACTTACTCCGAAAAAAAATAGAAACATCCCAGAGGAAATTGTATCGATAGAAAATAACCATTTCCAAAGCTAAAAGTTAGTGTTGCCCTGCGAGCTCTGCAATCAACACTTCTCTGTAGGTTTGCCTCTTCAACCGTTAACATAAAAAATCCTAAACGTTTTATTTTGCCTTTGCGGTTAATTATTTATTTTTCAGTTTCTGTTTTAACAGTATTTTGTTACTTTTTTCCTTTTTTTTTCAGCTTTATGACAACGAAGACGTTTTACAGGTTGCCAAGCAGTGCAATCACACAGTGATTGTTCACCGTTTCTTACTTCCCAAAAAAGGAGTCTATGTCATGTGGAAAGCCCCCGAGAGAGGGTCAGGCTGCGTCCAGTTTAGGTAAGGACAGTTGGTTAATAATTTTTGGTTTTTGTGTTTCCTACAATGAGAAAAAAAAAGGAATGAAAGCTCAATTAACTTCAGTTTAACCAATGATATAAATCATTTTCGAATCAGTTTTATTCAACATTGATATTCAAATCAAATTTGACAGCACGTGTCAGAATTTACAGTAATAAGTATGATGTTAGGGTGACCTTACTATTAGGTTGGTGCAAAAATAATGTAGTTTTTTGACGTATTTTTTAATACATTATTACGTCATTATTTTTGCAACATAATAGCTATCATAGATTATCTTTGTACTCATATACAGTTATATGTGATAACTATATATTTTATTATGGTTCTTGATTCCTTGGGGAACATAGGGCCGCAACAACACTTCTTCAACGGACGCGGTTCCGGGCAATCCTCTTCAGTTTGGCCCATATCATGCCAGCTGCCTTCACCTCTGCGTCAACACTTCTGTGCCAAGTCTATGTTGGTCGACCAAAGCGCCCGCCTACATTACTCGCTGTTTCTTTCTGCTCTTCTTGCCTTCAGCGTAATAATACTGCTACTATGCCTCTTGATCCCTTAGGGAACATAGGACAGCAACAACGCCTCTCCAACGGATGCGGTTCCGGGCTACCTTCTTCTTCTCGGACCATGTCGTGCCGGCTGCCTTCACTGCTGGGTCAACACTTCTGCGCCAAGTCTGTTTTGGTCGACCCACTTTTCGCTTCCAGTCTAGGGCCTGCCTGGGCAAGGGTCTGCCTGGGCAAGGGTCTGCCTGGTGACACTAGAATCAGTTTGTGGCCGATCCATCCCCATTTCCGATGACATCTCCACTGGGTCTTGTCTGGTCCCACAGTTGGTCGTTGAAGACGACTTCCAGCCGCCTGATATTGAGGATGTTCCTGAGGCATGGGTTGGTAAATGCCTGAAGTTTGTGGATTTTGGTCTTGGTTAACCGCCAACATTCTGAGCCGTCAAGTAAGACCAAATTGTTGGTGTTGGATATCCGGATGTTGGTCTACAGATTGGCCGCAGAGTGATGAAAGCGTGTTGGGCTATGTTGATTCGGCACTTGATCTCTTCAACTGTCCCCCAATCTTTACTGACGACGCTTCCCAGGTAGACAAACTTATCGACTTCCTTGATGCCTTCTTGGTGTGGTCGCATTGGGGCTTGTTGTCTCTTGTTTAACCTCATGACGTCCGTCTTCCAGATGTTAATTTGAGGGCCAGTCTTCTTCGCTTCTTCTCCAACACGACCCAGCTTCTTCTGCGCATCTTGTTCTTTGTGGGGGAGAAGGCTGATGTCGTATGCGAAGTTTAGAGATAACGATATATATTTTTATATATCTGAAAACATATTAAGGAATAATGTATGACGAAGAGGAAAAAAGTTTTCTTGTGACGAGCTTCGTCCTTCATTGGATTAAATTTGTTATGTTGGTGCGACTACACATGCGCACGAACGAGGGATGTTGGGATTTATTTTTTTTAATCTAGACGATTTCATTTAGATTCTTTTTCTTTCCTTTTGTTAGAATTCCCAGCATCCTTCGTTTGTTATCAGAGGTCTATTTCAGATCAAAACTTCTATTTCCGTATCTGTCTATATCAGCACATATGCTAAGCCACAAAAAACTCCTGAGCTGACCAAACATAGAAATGAATACAGTATGGGAACCAGTAATAAGGAGTGCTAGAGAAAAGCAATGAATAACAACAAAAAATTGCAATATAACCTCTTGCAAAAAAGGCAATAAAAATAACAGAAAAAAATGAAATATGAGAACTAGTAATAAAACGGTTACTGAGACATTAGGTTTATAAGTCCCAAAGATTCATACACTGATGTCCCTCAAGGACAGATGGCCCAGTTGATAAAGCCGTTGCCTAAATCCAGTGACTAGACTCAAAGAATTGTTAATTTAATACCAGGCCACAGCAATGAAAGAGTTGAGCTAAAGGAAAATAACTGAGACAACCGGAAGAGGCACGGCACGTGGAACTAGAATTAAAGGGACAAAATAAAGGGATCGGCTCGAAATTTCATTCACCTGAAGGAAGTCGAAACGTATGTGAATATGACAATGAAGATGAGGATAACAGTCCGAATAATGTAAATGATGTAAGTAATCCTATTCCCGTCTAAACTTAAAAAATGAACACCGACGATGTCATTCAAATTTCAGACATGTATCATTTATTATTCATTAAACACCAACGGTATTATCAGTAGACAAGCGATTAGCAGAATTGAATTGGCGAGCCAAATTCAAACGTCTTCCGAGATAATCGTTTCACTCATGACCATTTCACACTATCGCACTTGGAAAAGGCAGGAATAGGAATAAATGAAGCGACTGTCATTAAAATTGTAAATTCACATACACTAATTGTGAAAATAGAAGATATTTTTAAAATATTTTTAATCATTATCATTCGACCGTAGTCAGGATCATCGAGCCATACCCAGGACGAAAACGCAGTGGGTTTCTGCAATACTTTCCTTTATTTTCATTTAGGTATTTATTCAATTTAGAAAAGATTCTGGATAAATTTTTAAAACGGGAAGACAAAAAACAATACTCAAAAAGGTTTTATGAATCTATGTAATACTAAAAGTCTGTGCTTGCGTGATGCGTCGTCCGCCCGACGAGTAATGATTTAAGTTAATCTGATATAAGTGAGTAAGATTTTAAAATGCCAGCTGTAAGTATTTTTATTTTAACCTTTTCAAACAGACAATTTTTTAATTAAAATATTTTTTTAAGTTAAAGACAGACACAAAGAGATCCCGCTTTGCTGTTTCATCCAGTTGTTTGCAGAGTAATAATTTATATTTCAGTTTTCTTTAAGCAAAAAATATTTTAAATATTTAAAAATATTTTCAACCTAATATGATTTTAAAATATTTTTTGGCATATTAGAAAATATTTTAAGTTAATCTGATTTGAAAAATATTTTAAGCGAATAAAATTTAAAAATACGAGTTGCTTATACAGTAAGTATTTTCTTTTTTTTTCAAGTTTCTTCAGACAATATTTTAATGTTGAAATCAACTTCAATGTTTTTTAACCTGAACCGTCAATGACCCAACCGGTCATGGGTTGTTTAGTTATAAATATATTCATGGATATATTTGAATTTTTATAAAATTATTTTTTTAATTTTAGAAAACAAACCAAGAATGTAAAAAAGTTATTTTTTGTAAGGTTTTTTTCTTTTATTTTTGTTTATTCGATTTGTTTTCAATAATCTTTTAAAATCACTCCAAGAAATAAACTTCTTCTCTTTGTTGTGTCCCTTTAAGTCGTTAGTGAACATGACTCTCCACAATTTCCTGACCTTTGTAGCTTTTAGTAAATTTTGTCTTTTTGTTATCTCTCCTAAGCCCTGTTTTGCCATCCATTTACTCAAGCTCGCTAGCTAGGTTATGCGTTGTTTTCCTCTGTCTCTCTTGTCTTCAATCTACCCTGTGAGTATCAGATTTTCCGAGCCTTCTTTCTTTATTACGTTCCGTAGTAATTTCAACTGTCTTTTTCTAATGTTAAGTATGAAAATCCTTGTTTTAATTTTCTCTAAAACTTCGTCGTTGCTCACACACACACAAACAAATAAATAAATAAATAAATTAAAATTTAAATTTGGAGACCAAAATTAATTTTGCCCGAATATTTCGACTACAGTACGCCAGCGTTTTGGTATGTCATTTTACTAGCTAAAGTTTACTTAGTTCATATGTCGGTCTGCTTTTACGTAACAAAATAAAAAAAGGCATATTTTGATTACAACCCAGAGAGGACAATATAATTTTTCTTGGATCTCAGTTCTACCGACAACAGGTATTTAACAAAGGTTTATTTATTAAATTTTATTGAATATTTTCTCCACAATGGTAATATCATAATGATTCTAAAGTCGGGGATTTGCAGCTCAACTCTCCGCTTCTGAAAAGCCAATATTTAAAAGAGTTTTACTACATATAATGAAACTTAAATCACCGTCCAATCAGAAATCAGTATTTTCAAATACTGAGCTTGTGCTGGAATCCTACCTATAACTATAAAATTATTCAACACTCTAAAGCTACCAGTATTTATCCCAAGGCTCAACCAGAGATATCCCTTACTTCTATGTTATGCAACATCTTTCACATGGCTACATATTGGTTTTGTGAACATTTCATTACTATAAGGGTCACTTCAGCTTAGATATTATTGTTCTCATAAAATCTATTCTTGTTATTATTATAACGACAGAGTCGATGATTGATTGTTCATTAAATAGCAATAACGAACTCATCTGATATTTTTAATTTCATTCTACCTTTTATTTTCACCAACGATATTCAGCATTTCATTTTAACAATATTACTAACGCCATTTTGACCATGAGTTTCCTTATATAATTTTCTATAGCATCGCATTAAACACTTTATCGCTTTGAACGTGACAAGGTTTAAATCAAAGTTTCCCTTTAAAAGATTGAATGCAGAAAGAAACGTGTTAAACGTTAATGATTTTGAACATTTTTTAAGAACGTCTAAGTGGTATCTTCTTTTCATATGAGACCGCTTCGACTCTAGGGCGCCATTTTTGCTGATCCTAAACACACTTCATTTTAAAAGTCAAGGAAACTGAGTTACGATCTCAGATGTCTTATTTTCTACGTTTTATTTCAAATTTCAAGAATCTTAAATAGCAGCGTGGGTGGTGACTGTTCCTTTCGTTATTTGGGGCCATTCAAATGCAGAAAATAATTGTAAGCTATTTTTGGAAAGAGTTTGTGTGCGTACATTTCTGTCTGTGAGAGGCAGAAAGGTAGGAGAGGGGAATAAGCGATATATCTTAAGTGTTCTGTAACAGGGTTTACTTCTTTTCTGTTTTGTATTTTGCTTTCTGCGTTTAACATGTTGGCATTTGTTTTTCCTTTCCCCGGAAAAAAAATCAAATAAACTAAAATACAATACGTCAACTTGAATTGCGTTAGATCTGTTATGCGTTTGCGCAATAGATCAAAGGGAGGTAACTCTTGAATGTTATTATGCTAATATGGTTTCGAGGCTGACAAACAAATTTATGTTCCAAACAGTCCTGAATCAGAGAGACGTGCAGTCAAGATGGAAATTACAGTTTAATATATTGTGACAATTATTCAGTAAATTAACAGACAGATCATAAGAAAGGACGCGTTTAAGATTTTTTGAATTAGCAAAAATGTTCAAGAAGAGAACATCTGGAGTGGTATTTTTTAATCATTTCACCCCAAGCAAGGCTATAAAGCCAGTCAGACTCAAGGGTTAACTGATTGTGAAAGAATAAGAAAAAGTAAAACATTATTAAGGAGCGAGAATAATAAAGAGGACTCAAGAAAACAGAAGTTAACCATTGACATCGCATTTAATTTTTTTGAAGATCAAACTTGGCTGGAAGTCAGACAAGATTTCCACAAGCAAGAAGTATGAGAAAAGAAACTGTTAGCAAAGAACTTACGGTTACATCTAGCCAATTCCCCTGTAAAATAATGAGACCTTGCCGCCAATCTAGTACTGCGCTTCAATTCATAAAGTCTAGCTACCATAGAGCAAAATTGATCAGAACAATTACCGTGAAAGTATTTATAGAAAAGACACAGGGAAGCTATTATGGTGGTGAGAAAGTGACTGAAGCCAGGATATCCTATTGAGATATGAATGATCAAGGTTCTCCACCTTTTCTTTGTTCTTATATATATATATATATATGTGTGTGTGTGTGTGTTGTAGTCATAGTAAGTGTACATGGGGTTACGGGACTCGTAATCATGGATAATAATAATAATAATAGTAATAATAATAATAATAATAATAATAATGCCTGTGCCCTTTAACAGCGAAAAATAATTTTTTATCACCATGCTTTTATTTTGCCTCATAGCCTAATAATATGAAACAATTATTATTATTATTATTATTATTATTAATGGTTATAATAACATTATTGTTGTTGTTGTTGTTGTTAATGATAATAATAACATTGTTATTGTTATTATTATTATTATTATTATTATTATTATTATTATTATAACTTTTTCTTGCTTTTTCGAATTTCTAATATCGACCCACTATACCGACATTCTCTAAAAATATACATGGACAATAATTGTCTCTTTTTCTTTCTATAACTTTGTCTCTCTCTCTCCCTTCCCCTCTCTCTCTCTCTCTCTATACACACACACACATACATACATATATATATATATATATATATATATATATATATATATATATATATATGCGAGAGACTATGTGCAAAAATAATCATGTCATTTCGTATTAACGAAAATCGCCTACCTAAGGCAATTGTGCCTTAAATGGCTGATGCTCATTTTTTTTTTTTTAAATTCCCTTGAGTCAACATTGATGTACTTACTCAGTCATTATGTATGCCACAGTCTAGGAATGATCAAGATTATTCCACGGTATCTGTCTGATGATTGAGTAAACCCAGGCGGGAATGTCATATCATGTACGCGCAGTAAGATCTCTTCTGACAGGCTACGTGTGCATTGCTTAAAAATGAAGAATTGTTTTCTAGACAAAGAATCAATCTGCTATCAATTTCCGTTCAAATGTAGATTAACTTTTTAAAAATCCTAATTTAGAACGGGTGACGCCAGTAGTAATGCTTCGAGTTCTGGATTTTGAATTAGAGCTAAATTTCGAAAATACAAATTGTGTAGAATTTAACATTAAGCCCAACACAGCCATGCGAAAAAATAAACACAACTTACCAAAGGAGAAAATAAAAGCCAATAAATCACACATACGATAGCTTTATGTTGCCTGTGACACATTAATTCATGGCCACTGTTGTAACCGGAAACTAAGAAAACGGAAGCGCCGTTGGAGATATTGTTCTGATACGGAAGTACCGTGTCGGCCATATTGTATATGTGTGAATAAAAAGCAGGAGTATCGCTTCTACATGCAGAAATCATTAGACTAAACTGCGTTGTTGTTGCTAATACAGACACTCCTTACCAAGTTGTGACGACACACTGGCAATCTTTTTTCTTCTAATTTCAAAGCATTTTTACAGCAAATGCGTAACCTATGCACTTATTTTGTATATGTGATAGCTTTATTCTGTCAGCAAAGTTTTCATTAACTCCTGACCACTAAATATCCTTTCCCTTTTGATTTCAATGCATTTTACAAGCAGATCATAAGTAATGCATTTATATAATAAACACAAATACTTTATTCAGTCGGTAAATTCGAAGGCGCACTGAAATAGTGAAAGATGCTTTTTTGTCCAAAAACTAAACACATTACAGTAGAATCCTTCATAACTGGAATCCCTCAAATCCGGAATCCCTCAAATCCGGAATCCCTCAAATCCGGGGTCCCTCATATCCGGAATCCCTCATATCCAGAATCCCTCATATCCGGACATAGTTTTGATGTGAATATTTGCACTATTTGTGTGATATGTAACTGATTTGAAATTTCAGTTTTTCAGGAAATTTACTTTGGATAATTGCTTAAATTCACCATAATGTCTTGTATTAGTACAAACGATGATGGGAACCAGAGGAAAAGAACAACTTTGGAGTTATTGTAAAAATTGGACATTTTAAACAGACTAGACGCTGGTGAATGTTCATTGTAACTAATGGCTGAGTTTAACATAGGAAAGTCAACATTGTATGATATAAAATCTTCCAAATAAACTATTCTCCAGCGTTCACACTGTCATAATGAATAAGGAAATAAAAACATGATTGTGATGAAACCTGGACTGAAATTGAAAAAGCTATTTAAAAGGTTGTCAGTTTTATGGAAAGAAAACCAGCATTCAGCTATGATGATTGCAATAACGCACGCAGAGTTAAAAATTGTCTTTCGTTAAAAAAAATAAAAAACAAAAGCAAAACGAAACGCGAAAAAAAGTTGAGAATGGCATTAGAAGAGAAAGAATCATCATGCAATAGCGATTAAAAGATAATCGTTACATTATTTGTTTTGCATACGTGGCATACTTAATTTAATGAATTTTCATTAAGATTACATAATTTATTTCTTTTTCCTTAAAATCAATTCCGTTATATTTCACTCACCATTAGCTTAATTTGTTTACTATAGAACATTGAAATAAATGTTAAACTTGATTTCAGTTCTTTTATTTTAGTCTAAATATAACCCCTCATATCCGGACTTTGTAACCAATTCCTCATATCCGGAAAGCCTTCTTAGTTCAGTTGCCAGGGATTTTGCTGTATTGAAACAAAAAAAAAATGTTAGATAATTTTAAAAATACTGAAGTGCTATCTAGTATCAATCCTCCTATATGTCAATGGATACTGGACAATTTTCTCTCAGAAGAAGAAATCTGGAGCATTATAAATGTGTTTCTACAGAAGGACGATGAGAATGTCATGAATAAAGCATGTAATCAACGAGCAAATTTTAAGAAAGGGGAACAAAAAGAACACTTGTACTTAGAATCAGAGACAATAAAAATTTCTGGAATGCATAATGAAGGAAGTTGGCTTGGAGAATTTGACACTCACAGGACCTATATAAAGCAAAAGGGACAGGCGGATACGTTGAGTAACCTATCTAACGAGATTAGGTGGATAGATGGCAGAAAATGTGAAAAAGGAGGGATAGCAAGAGGACAAATATTGGTTAAGATTGCACTGGACAGGATGTTGTGGAGAGCCATAATCCCCCATGTCCTGAAGGGACACAGTACATAAAAGACGAATGCTTGAATTAATTCATGACCACTGGCAATAAGATGAAGTGAAATAATTGGTAAAATTATATTATTAATGATTATTAAAATTATTCATTTAAGAAGTTTTTTTTTTTATGTGTTAGCAGACGGTAAAGACATAGGAACAATCGCCGACAGGCTTAATGTCGTTAAACGGTTTGTACTTAAAGTTCAATTATCCACAATTCAGGGTCAGAATCGGTTAGCCCCCTGTCAGGGTCAGCAAAACATCTCTGCTATTTTCGCTTTTCTTTCTTTTTTTTTCCCCGAACGTGAAAGTCGTTGAGTAGAAAATTAAATATGACAAGTGTTAAAAAAAGATCATCAGATAGCGTTTACTTTCCTCGAAAAACTTATTTTAGTTTTCAAATGAAGGCGAAGCTCTCGGTAGGGCGGAGATGAAACAAAGTCACGTAACTCCTGACACGATCTCCAGCAGTGCCCGATTTTTATCAACAATGTGTGTGCGTGCATTTTCATGGTTGACGGTATAAATTCCACTAATCAAAAAATACTATTCTTAAAAGAGTGCTCAATACAAAGTAGAGCAAATATAATTTATTCGAAAATTATAACATAAATATGTTATATAATCAGTGCAAAAATAACCATTTTGTTTCAACACATCTGGTTTCTTATCAAGTGATGGTGTTGAATGCACACTTGATAAGACATCAGAAGTGTTATAATTTTCGAATGAATCATAAATATATATATATATATATATATATATATATATATATATATATATATATATATATATATTAATCATCATATGTATTTATTTCCTGTTAAATGGATAAATAAAACACAGCATCTGCTCAAATTATAAATAAAAAATAAAAAATAACAAAAATTTAAAACAATAAAAATTTAAACAAATAAACTAAAAATATTTCGGATTAATGAAAAATTAATTCATAAAAATTGTCTTTGGTTACTTTAGGATACGAAACTGATCAGAGATGTATATTTCGAGAATCGGTTTGTTTTCAAATGCATTATTCGAGCTAGTGACGTTTTCCTTACGGTACGCAAATATACAGGGTGTATGAAAAATACTTTCACAAACTTTGAAGTGGGTTCCTCACCAAAACAAGGACAAAAGTCCATATAAACATATGTCCGCAAATCCTTCGTTTATGAGTTATTAAGTTTGCTGTAGAGGATTACGTTACATTTGTCATTCGTGTACATTTGTGGGTAGTCTGTTTTCAACGCTTAACGTGAGTTAACTGAGAACTGTTCCTTTTATTCAACCCTGGATGTATACCCAAATGTGGTAAGTTTTGCTGTGTAATAATAATAATAATAATAATAATAATAATATATATATATATATATATATATTTATATATATATATATATATATATATGTATGTATGTATGTATATTTAGTTGCGTTAATGTGAGTTTGTGACCCTGGGTTTCACGCCCTTTGCGATCGGCAGATAAACTTTTTCTGACGATCGCAAAAGGCGTGAAACCCATGGTCACAAGCTCACATCGGTCCAACTAAATATGTTAGCTCTATCACTGATATTGAGAGCTTTCCATTAAGTACCAGCCATATATATATATATATATATATATATAGAGAGAGAGAGAGAGAGAGAGAGAATATAAATATAAAAATGAACGTTGAAGTCGACATTTAGAGGTGACAGTCTGTTTCATGCTAGACACAATCGTCAGGAAACAGACTGTCGCCTCTAAGTGTTGACTTCAATGTTCACTTTTATATTTACACACGCTCTATCTCTGATATTTAGCACTTTATCCCATAAACATACCACACCTTAAGACTATATTTCTTGATATATAATATATATATACATATTCTCTCTCTCTCTCTCTCTCTCTCTCTCTCTCTCTATATATATATATATATATATATATATATATATATATATAGAATATGGTTATTGCTTATTTTTTAGAAGACAATCTGTAAATCTGTAATGCGTGCTAATCATGTTCTCGGAAAAAGCTACACATTTTCAAACCGAGACCAAAATGATTTATTCAAACGATCAATGACGTCTTAATCGTATCTTAGGATTGATTTTCTCCGATTAACGTCCAATACTGCTAATTAAGATTTTTGTTTCGATAAATTTGACCGAATATTTTCTTTAATGATATTATTGAAAACTAATTTTTTCTTATTCGTATTTTCCTTCCTTATAAATATCATGCGAATTACAGATTCCAAATCATTTTTCTCCCCGACCTACATTCACAATCCCGATTGCATTCACACCGTTTTTCATTGTTGCAATGCACTTTGAATAATGCATGAACGGAGGTTTTCCGTAGCCTAATGATGAAAAATATCATTTATTTTACACAACAAATATTTATTTGTTGATAGAATCTCTTTCTTTGACAAGGTATTTTTCTCAATGATTCTCCATCGATCAAATAGATAGAATATTATTATTATCATGTTTATCTTAATTTCTTTCGTCACTCTTTCATCTTATTACAATTTTAACAGTAACCCTCTAACTTGAGTGTCCCACGAGCCTTGTAATCTTCATCACCTGAAGATTGCGCGTAAGCATGAAACAGACTGTCGCCGTTTTGTATAGACTTTAATGCTGACATATATATATATATATATATATATATATATATAACCATATATATATACTTTTTTCCAATTGTCATTTTATTTATACCAATCTGTCTTGTCCACAGAATTGATCTGGGAATTTAACTATATATATATATATATATATATATATATATATATATATATATGCGTGTGTGTGTGTGGTGCGCCAGTAATACCTCCCAGATATACCACCCAAGAATAATTCCCACACACTTGTAAGAATTTAGTGGAAATGGTGTTTTCATCTAGCTAATGTCTTACCATTATATGAGAGGTATTTCTGGTGGGTATATGTGAGAGGTATTTCTGCCGCACACTATATATAGATATATATATATATATATATATATATATGCATATGTATGTATATATACAAACATATATACGTGCATATATACATACACACATATATAGTGATTTTTCAAGCATAGTTTAGATGTGGTACAAGGTCAAAAGTATGGGTCACCTAGTGAGGATCGAATTCACTACTCAGTCATAATTGTTCTATCGAGGCAAACTTGCTAACCATTACACCGCCTCGAGATGCCCCGCACTCACACAGATACAGACACAGACACACACACACACACACATATATATATATACATATATATATATATATAGAATATGAATATATATACTGGCGCACCATATATATATATATATATATATATGTATGTATACATATATAGAATATGGTTATTATTTATTTTCTAGAATATATATATATATATATATATATATATATATATATATATATATATATTCGCTTTCTATGGCTAATCCATGTTTTGCGGATTATTTACAGCCAGAAAATATTTTTACATTATAACAATTTTTTGAGATAATAATGATTTAGTGATACAAGTTTTACTTATTAACCCATAGCTGAGGAGAAAAGAGATGTATTAATAACTTTCGCAATGTTATTCGATGGTAAGTGATTATAAATGACTCAACTGGAATTCGAACTCAGCTCTCTGATTAACAATTCCGAGCTATTATCCATTACACTAGCCATTACAGCACCTGGTATTCCCAAGCGGTCACCCATCTATGTACTGACCAGTCTCGACGTTGCTTAACTTCAGTGATCGTACGAGAATTCGGCTCTTCAATTAACACTTCCTAGTCATTATCCATTACACCATCTACACAACCAAGCTTACAGCACCTTGTATTCCCAAACGGTCACCCATCTAGCTACTGACCAGGCTCGACGTTGCTTAACTTCAGTAGACATTCTGATGCGAAGAGCTTGTGCAAATGGATGATAGGGAGATTAAGTGGACGAACGTTGTTTGGTTCTACAAAGCATATGAAGCCGTGCACCGGTGTTTCAACTCTTTATTGCCGTAACGCTTTTTGTTTTTAGTTTTTCTTTTGTTGCTAGTCAAAAAAAACCCATTGTTTATTTCTCCTTTCCCGGGCAATTTTTTATAACTGTGAAATGAACTAGCGACTTTTCACCATCGCTGATCGAACCCAGATCCTTGAGCATCTCTTGAAACTTAAACTCAACCCAGACCGCAAGTGGAACTTGTGACCCATTACTAAAGATGCTGGAAAAATGTTCAGTCTCTTGTACCGCTTGAGCAATTACCTCACTCCTCCTTTTTGTCTTTGAAAAAACAATGCCCTGATAACGACATTGTGTTAATGTTAAAAGTATTCAGAATAAGATGAATATGTGTCAACATGTAATTTTCTTTTTTTCCTTTTATAAGTATGCTAAGAAACTTGTCCGTAAGTATAAGATCCACTTAAAAATAAGAGCCAGATCAGGGCGAAAATAGCGTATTGCTGCAATAGATGCAGAGGACCTTCCCAGTCTTCACTTTGTATTAGGTTGGTGCAACAATAATGTCGTTTTCTCACATATGTTACTATGTGAGAAAACGTCATTATTTTTGCACCAACCTAATACTTTGGGGTTACGGAATCTCTATTGCAGATAATTTACAAAGTTGCATTTTCCCGATCTTACAGAGCTTTTTTTTTATACAATTTCAGCACCTCTTTATCGACGCCTCTTTTATATTCATCAATAGGGACTTCATAATTATTTGCTAATTTATCAGCTTGTACGAGGATCTTTTATCTTTTAAGGGTTCAAGGGAGGGAAAATATCAGGTCCAATTCATTAGCTCAAAAATCAAACGTGTAACCTTCAACCATCACTGTTTCGAACAACTTTCACCAGTTGTAATACTACTTCCTGGAGGCCCCGTACCTTGAGCGTCTCTTGAGACATATGCTCAACCCAGACCTCAAGCGGAACTTGCATATACGATCCATCGCTAAAGATGCTGGAAAAATTGTCGGTTCCCTGTACCGCTCCAGTAAGTACCTCACTCCTCGTCTCCCTTTAAAAGAGGAGCCAGATCAGGCCGAAAATGAAGTACTGCTGCTATATATAAGCGGGGGGTGGGGTCTGCCCTGTTTTTACTTTCCACTTTCCAAAATCGTCTCCGCGTCCTTGTAAGTGACAAATTACTTTAAAATTTACAACCCCTGTCTTGCAGATGAGACGTCGCAGGCCTCTCGCTGCTCTATCGCTATTTCCATGGAGACGAAACTAGAATCCTTAGTTTCCACCAATACTAACCTTCGCGGCTAAGACCCGACATGCCACGCCCATTGTAGAGAGCTACCTTCATTCCCTTCATGTTCCCCTGGTAAGATGTGAGTTCCACTGAATCAGATTCTTCCCATAAACCATTGCTTTTGGAACCGACTCCCAAGAGGTTGCTTTCTCGATCACTACAATCTTAACTTGTTCATATCTAGGATTAACCGTTATTTTCCGTATATATCCGCATAAACTGTGCCCGTATTCAGTAACCCTCTACCTCGAGTGACTTTCGGGTCCGTTTCGAGACAGTTCTGATGGCTAATAGTATCTGTCAACCGCTCCTCTAAACAAAAAGCGCACTGCTAGAATCCCTTAGCTTATAAAAGACAAAGAAGAGATGGTTTTGCGCCAACAACATCAAAAAGACTCATACCCGCAAGAAAAAAAATACAACGAAGTAATGATAATAAATTATGTATGCAATATTGTTACTGATAATCAAAGTCTAATATGAAGCACACAATTAACTCAATCACTGTTTAGGACATAAGCTATTCGTGTATATATCTCTAATTTTTGTACGCCTATTTCTTGATAATATTTCGAAGAGCAGAAAGTGTGAAACACTTTCACCGTTTAACGAAATCTCTGGGGAAATGTCCTTAATGGATTCAACACACTCAAACGGGACTTAAGGTGATATTTTTGGCATGGATAATGTTTCCTACATCTCTCTCGATTGATTCATCACGCTTGATATAATATTTTGTTTTGTCTTTGTTAAGATAAAATGTGCGCGCGCACTCGCATGTTTGTAAAAGTGTGTGTATGCGTACGTGCGTGTGTGTGTGTGATATTAAACCTGTCCTGTAGTTCTACAGAGGAATGTTGACCGGAGCGCGTAAGTAACCGAGAAGACTGAAGGAAAAATGGAAAAAGAAAAGGTCATTTAATACTCACAGAAAAGATCTAGAATTCTGACAAAGTCTCTTGAGGATGCTTTGTTTCAATTTTTTTTTTTTTATTTCATATTATTTTCCAAGCTTCGGGTAAATATTTGAATCTAAATTACCCGATGCTAGAGTAATTTTACCATAATATTTAAATTATTCGGACTATTCTCCGCATCCTTGTTGCCATATTTATCACAACGTTTCGGTAGTTGTACGCTACGGCCTTCTTCAGGTGGTTGGAATGTCGAACTAAATCCTTTATTTCGCTTGCTGGGGTAGACTGTTCTAGTTCCACGGGCCATGTCTAATGGATACCAGTTATCAGTTATCTCCTATTAATACACCTCTCCAAGTTCTCCACTGCCTTAACCAAGTATTGAACTCACAAGTCTTTGGGTTCTGTTACTGGATCTGACCAATGCCTTTATCTACTGTGCCATGTATCCTTAAGGTCAAATGGCACAGTGGATAAACGGTCGAAACGTTGTGATAAATATGGTAACAAAGATGAAGACAATAGTCCGAATAATGTAAATAGTGTACATAATACCTCATCTCAGAAATATAGACAGATAATGAAAGGCCGAAAAGTTGTAATAAATATGGCGACAAAGATGAGGACAATAGTCCGAATAATGTAAATAGTGTACATAATACCTCATCTCAGAAATATAGACAGATAATGAAAGGCCGAAACGTTGTAATAAATATGGCGACAAAGAAGAGGACAATAGTCCGAATAATGTGAATAGTCTTACATAATACCTCATCTCAGAAATATAGACAGATAATTTTACCATTTCTAACCAATTTTCAAATGTTTTTTTATTACTAATATTGGGACTATATGTATTGTATAACTGACTGAAACAAACGATGTGCACTTACTACGTTCATGATTTGTGTATTTATCTATCTATATATAAAACAGAGGATATCTGTCTGTCTGTCTGTCTGTGTGATACCTTTTCACTCAAGATCCACCCAACCAATTTGGACCAAACTTGGCGCATACATTGTACAATGTAATCTATATTTTGTTTTAAATCAATAATCGATAAAGCCGATCAAAAATCGATAAATTCATCTTTTTTTTCCTCCAATTTCGTTCAAACTCGGTGTATAGGTTGCATATATCATGACGAGCTGAACGGTACCTCATTTTATTCCTACGCCATTGTGTTTAGCGAAAAACGAAAAATCGATTTCAACACAAATCGATTTCAACACAAATTTTAAACTGAAACTCCTTCAATGTTCAAGCAACCTAATACAAATTTCACTCAATTGTAGCGAACAATAAGTTGATTGTTTCAAAGTCATTTAACTTGATAATTGAGTCCACCCATATAGTGAAAATCTGCATAAATTTTTTACTGGTTTATTTCTTTTTTTTCGTTGATCTTTCAACCAATTTTCATCAAACTTAAGAATTGCTTTATAAATGTATTCTCTTTTACATCCCTGGTAGCACACTTACAAATTGAATTTCAAAAACTCCAAAATAATTGTGGTCTGAAGTGGGTCTTCAATTGAATAAATATAGACTACTTCTGTTATATCAGTAACTGCATTAATTCAAAATGTTTTTAAATGAAAATACTTTAAAGTAATTAAGGAATATAGACTCTGTTACATCTAAACATGATGTTGTTTTGCTCTATTCTAATTGAACACTTTTTTCTATTCGACCAGCTGGGTATGGCTGCTAGTAGTTATATAAAACCAAGGACAAAGTCCAGAAACTTGAAAAAAAATCAGTCCTTAAATTGAACTAAACAAAAATACCAGAATTCTTTCTTAGGTGTGTCAGTTGATACATATCGGCATAACACCATCGATAAAATTCTGTAATAATGAAATTTCTCAGACATCGGGCAATTTATAATTAAATTTTCAACGGATACCAGGAAAATAGTCCTAAATAAAAAAAAAAATAATAATAATCAAAAAATCCTTAACAAAGAACTCTCGTTTGTCTTTAACCAAAATTTGCTGCCCAAATACACCCAATTGAAGTTTATTCCATGGAATCAGGCACCCATCTCTTCAGACCCCCAAAATTTACACTTTGGTCTGAATAGATGGACGCCTGATCCTGTGAAATAAACTATTACCTATGGATTTCTAAGGACTCCGCTTTCATTATATATATATATATATATATATATATATATATATATATATATATATATATATATATATATATATATATACTACGTGAATCATTCATACAAAAAGTAGATTAGTAAAGTTAATGATATAAATGGCGAAAAATTTACATTAACCTACGAACCACTCACTGAATGTTATGAGCCTTGTTTTTAATAACTTCAAGTTGTTTTTAATAACTTCTTTTTTTTATTTTGCTAGTACTTTCAGCTGTACTTACAGCCATCCTCAGGCATGGAATTTTTTTTTTCTTTTTAGTAGATCCAGGTAATAGCGGACACAAAAAATAGAGAGAGAGAGACAGAGAAAGAGAGAGAGAGGGAGAGAGTGAGAAAAAGAGAGAGAAAGAGATGGCCTGAAAATTGCATTTAAGTATGAAATAGACTGTCGCCGCTGGGTGTTGACCTCAGTGTCCACTTTTAAATTTACATAGGCTCTATCCCTAATACTGAACATAAATATTAGGTTAGTGCAAAAATAATGACGTAATAATGTCGTTTTTTGACGTTAAAAAATACGTCAAAAACGACATTTTTACGTCATTATTTTTCCACCAACCTAATATATCATAATTTAATACTATATATTAGGTTGGTGCAAAAATAATTACGTAATAATGTCGTTTTTTGCCGTATTTTTAACGTCAAAAAACGACATTATTACGTCATTATTTTTGCACCGACCTAATATATATATATATATATATATATATATATATATATATATATATAAACAATTAATGGATTTTATGTTTTAATCTGACATATTTTTATTACTTTAAACGTTATTTTTAGAGGCTACCATATTTGAGTAACCGTTCCGTTTATATTAAACAGTATTTTATTTTGTCTCCTTTTTTTAATCCGACGTCTTTTTCGTAGCGTAGTGGTCAAAGCACGTCGGATTAAACGGCGGTTCTTCCGTAAAGGACCCGATAGACGAAATAAGATACTGTTTAAAATAAACGGAGTGTTTACTCAAACAAGTCTATCCACTAAAAATAACGTTGAAATATATGTATACATATATATTTATAATTTATTTGTTTACACGTTATTTATTTATTTATTCTTGCATAACAATTGACTTTGTAAAAGTTACGATACAAAACAGACCAGATATGTATATTTCGGCAATGGGGAAAGATGTGTGTTCAAAAGAATTAGTCGGGCTTTGTTTGATCAAGTGGTCCTACCTGACCGAGAGCTCAAGGGACATCAGATCTAATAACGGTTTCTCCTAGGGACGCTGGTTCGAATCCTGCCGGAGAGCGCATATTTTTCTAACAAGATTTCTCGAATATTCGGGTAAATAAATAATTATACTATTTAATAATAAAAACAGAACATCTACTCAAATATGAGTATCCATAAAAAATAACGTTTGAACAAATAAATTAAAAATATGTCGGATTTAATCCATTTCCTGAAAAAATACACGCGCACACTACAAATTGTGTATTTAGGCAGCAATCCTTCATTTATACATGTTTCACTAATACAGCTATCCAGACGTCTTAAGTTACCCCTATCCGACCACATCTCCATTAGAACACATTTGGACACACAAGCTTACCAGACTTTATCCGAAACACACTGGTAGAAAATACAAACATAATAACCTTATCGACATGTAAAAATTAATTAAAAATAATGAAAGCCTTAATAATAAAAAGAAAAGACCAAAACGTAATAATATTAACTACGAACACGGTCACAATGTGCTAACTGTGTTCGGAAAATAAAACATCCCTATAACTCAGTCCATACACCCAGTTAAAAAGTAAGAATAAAATCATTCTTGATAATGGCTAAAAGTATAGCCGAAAGCGCTCGGAATTATAGAACATTTGGACAGTTTCTACACACTCTGTGTCCCCCCCCCCCACAAAAAAAAAGCTCTTGTTCGAACACAAGAAAAATTAAATGAAAAGCATAATCGCAGTACCTTGTCTGTCGTTTTTAATGAAAATATATATATATATATATATACACACACATTTTGCATATATATATATATATATATGTGTGTGTGTGTGTGTGTGTGTGTGTGTGTGTGTGTGAAGTGTGTGTATATAAATATAAATAAATATATATATATGTGTATAATTATTTATATATTATATGCGCGGTACTTATTAGAAAGCGCTCAATATCAGATATATATATATATATATATATATATATATATATATATATATATATATATATATATATATATATATTATTATTATTATTATTATTATTATTATTATCATATAAGGCACGAACACTTAAAATTTCACGAGTTTATATTTCGTTAGTCTTTAAAAAGTCCCCAATTCATCAAACCTTCAAATTCAATTTATCAGACCTTCAAATCCAAACGTTTTGGATTTGAAGGTCTGATGAATTGGGGACTTTTTAAGACCCTAACGTATTAAATATAACATCATGAAATTTTAATAATAGTTATTGATCTGTCCCTGACAGCTCTCTCTGGATTTATATCTTTTTGGAAATATCCATACCGATCACTAATATTATCATTATATATATATATATATATATATATATATATATATATATATATATATATGTGTGTGTGTGTGTGTGTGTGTGTGTGTGTGTGTGTGCGCGCGCGCACGTGTGTATTGTACCTTTTGTAATGGTGTTTACTGACGTGCCAAAATGTCATAATTCAAGCAATATGTCAGTTTGTCTCCTTCTTACGTGTGAGCAGCACATGTCTTCTTTCCCGTTTTAAGCACATACATCTTCGCCACTTAAATATCCAAAATAGTTTATCACTTACACGCAAATGTCAACAGACACTCGTTCCCTTTCCTACAAATACTGCAAACACTATGAATTTCTGGTTCTTTTTTTACCCAATATCATATTTTAAATTCGTCTCTTTCAGTACTTTTGTAAATAATGAGTTTTACATTGGAATGGATTCATTATAAACATATTACGAACCAAATTAGCTTGCAGACAAACAAATACATATAAACAGACACACAGATATATATATATATATATATACACTGTACTGCTTTATATTTAATTTCGTGCATGTGCGTTGTTTGTTTTTTATTTGTCGACTGCACAGTATAGGAATGTCAGTTGGGAACCGCCTGTGAGAAAAAGATCACCATGCTGCAATTTACTCCGCCAGAAATTTGGAAACGGCATGCTGTACTGCTTGGCATTCGCACCGTAAGCTCGAATACGAACATTTCCGAGTCTTTGAGTCTCTATCCGATAACAGGGCAGCGGATTCGGAAGGAGTTGGATGAGATTAATGGAGATTACGAAAGTGTTTGGCGTGATCGCTAGTGATGGCGATGTTATGTCTCCATTCATCTTCCCACAGTGCCTTGAGGAGGTAATGCTTCCCCGAGTCAAGCGGGTGCTCGCTGGAAGACCATATGTCTGGCAACAGGATCTGGACTATGCCCCACAAACAGGAGACCCGAGAACTCAGACAATTTCTGCGGCCACATCACCCCTTACATCTAGCCACATAACTCCCCAGACTGCAACCCCATTGATTATTATGTGTGGGACGCAGTTGAGCAAGAGACCAACAGAATTCCTTGTAACACAAAAAGATGAACTGAAGGCAAGAACTATGTCAGCATTCACCAACTTAAACAAGGAGATGGTCCAGAAGAGATTCAGGAGGTTCTGAAGTCGTCTGGCGGCCGTGGTTGAAGCCAATGGCGATTTTATTGAATAAATTTACTCTATCACACAAGCAACAGAACCTAGTCATGGCTGTCGACAATTTCTACGCCCACATCATCCCTTACAACTGTCGAAATAATACCTCTGACTGCAAGCCACTTCACTATTATGTGTAGAACATAGTTGAGCGAGAGACAAAAAAAATGCCAAAGATGAACTGAAGGCAAGGATTATGGCAGTATTCACCGACTTAAACAAGGTGACCGTCTAGAAGAGATGCAGGAAACTCCGAAGTCGTCTTGAAGCCGTGGCTGATGCCAATGGTGATTTTATTGAATCAATTTTCTCTTTATTATTTCAAGATATTTTTGTGTAACTTTGGTAAATATATATATATATTAAAATATATGTTAAAATGAGATGTCAGTGTTATTTTTCATGTTTGTCTAATTTAGACGATACTTTATCCATCGCATCCTGTATAAGTTTTTGAGGTCTGATCAAAGGTCTGGTTATGGAGCTAAAGTGAAGCCGCTTGGTATAGAATGACTTTGAACTCTGTTGCGTATTCATACTAACTTATAATGTCCTCTGTCACTTCCGAAATCGAAATTCTAACTAAATAGTTCAATGTTAATGTCTTTTTTTCTGTTTTTGTTGAAGTACTTTCGATCGTCTAAGTCATTAACAATTAGTAATTAACAATTAACTTTACAATTAGTAATTAACTGACAACACTTCTCATCGTTTTACAAAAATTAACAAAACTTCTTTATATACATGTGTATATGATTATGTGCGTGTATTTGTATTTGAAATGATGCACACTTGTGTACACATACACTCTGTCTGTCTTTCTGTCTGTCTCTCGCTACACACATATACACAAACACACACACATATATACATATAAAGCAAACAACACTCAATAAAATTACATTTCAAACTAGTCACAACACAATACATTGCATCTAGACACGATCATCAGACAAACTCTGTGCTTCTCTGATGATCGAAAAAAGCGTGAAACCCAGGGTCACAAACTCATATCCATACAACTGAATATATATATATATATATATATATATATATATATATATATATATATATATATATATATATATATATATGTATGTATGTATGTATGTATATATAAGACATTTTTATGTTTATACGTTCTTTTTTATAGATACAAATATTTAAGTAAATGCTCTGTTTTATAATAAACATAAAAATGTCATAAATAATTCTCAGACTTTGTCCATTTCATAATGTATGACGTCATTTGTTTACATTTGGATACGCATTGAGCAGATATGAATGAATGAGTGAAAATCATGGAGAATTGTGTTTAAAAACATTAAAACCGACCTTGGTAACCGAACGCTCCTCTGTGGCCCAATCGGTTAAGGCACATCAGGCCATATGCATAGGATACAGGTTCGATTCCTGTCGGAGGACGCATATTTTCTATGAAAATTTATCGGATATTTAGTTGTTAATACTGTTTATTATAAACACAGCATTTGCTTAAATATTTGCATATATAAAAAGAACGTATAAACATAAAAAAAATGGCTTAAATAATTGTCGGAGGCACGGCGGGTGTAATATATAGCGGCTTGGATTGAGGAATCGGAGAGCCGAGTTCGAATTCCAGTCGAATCCATTACATTCACTTACGTGCGAATACCTTTAGGAAACGTGTGAATCCTTTTCTTCTCCCTCCCGCTATGGGTAAATAGCAGGACAGTCTGGGTTCTATATCCTTTGATGGCAACTGGTCTAAGAGAAGGACAACTCTGAATTGAAAACCTGCGAAGGGTCGTTTGGGGACTTTGTGGCACTTAGTGCAACAAGTCTCTGTATTCGGCCCTTCAAAATGTGTGGATGGTCCTGCACGAAACCTTCACCACTATAATCAATTCTCATGTGCTGTTGTCTGGCTGTCGGTTTCCTAGGAACTGATCTGCTTGACCCTCGTACGTCGAGTCGACAGGAGAGTCGAGTAATATATATATATATATATATATATATATATATATATATATATATATATATATATATATATATATATATATTTGTGTGTGTGTATGTGCGTATGTATGTATATATGCTTTACTTCTCAGAAAAATTGTTGCGGTATGACAGATGTTTGGAAGACTGTGTTTTTGTCGATAACAGTTTTTTTTTTCTTTTTTAAATATCATATATTTATCATTTCTATCAAGAAGACTAATCTGCCATCTTTCCAAGCTAAGTGTTACATATAAATATTTAACAAAATTCTACAAGTCGTCTAATTACTGGCAAAAATTGTATGTACCTGTCTGTGTGTGTGTGTGCGTGTGTGTGTCTGCCTCCCCGTCCCTGTATGATTTACTGACACAAAAGCAATATATACCTCAATCGATAGCTGCATTAGCAACTACAAGCTAACCAATAATGCCCAATTACTGTTCATTTTTGTTCGATTTACAAAACAGAGAAACTGTTCCTGCTGTGTGCAAAGGAAGTAGCGAGAGTTAAACATGATTCATTCTGAACACGGATATGGCTGAAAGCCAATGTCATCGTTACCATATGAATGCATTAACTGTGTAATAAAATATGTCGCGTCTATGAAATATAAGCGTTAAGATGTCTCCGTGTTTCTTATGTTGACAATGTTGCATTTATCAATCGCCTTTCTTTCTTTTTCTTTCATTCTCCTCTTCTTCGCCTTTTTCCTCCGCATTTGTTAGAAACCGACCCATCTATCCACATACTGGCTCTTTATCTACAGGCGCATGAGTTTTTAATGTGTATGTTGTGTAACACTGAGGACTCACTCTGGGGTATAGGGCCACGACCACAGCTACAGCCATACGGTTTTAGGATAGTTGCGTACTGGACATTTGCGTCCCGGACAATTGCATACCAGACAATTGCGTTCCTGGACATTTGTGTTCTTAGACAAATCCGGCCCTAGATAATTGCGTACTTCTGATAATTTTTTTTTGAAGTTTTTAAAGGCAATTACCATAAATTTTGAAAAGTAGTAATCTCATTTTTTTAAAAAACAGGAATAAAATAAAAAAAATTAAAAGTTTATTTTTGCTTACATATCGTGACAGCTATTAGAGAGGTGTGATTAAATATACTTTATTGTTTAAAAAAATTATTCGGTACTATTATTGTTTAGATAATAAGCATTATAACATACCACAAATAGCGATATTGTAAAAAGGAATTTTTGACAAGATACGCATTTTTTTAAGTATTTATCTTTATTTTTTAACTTTTATCAAAAACGACATTCTTTTACATGTAGTTATGGATAATATTATACATTAATTACTAATTTATTTAATTAATAAGTATTTGTGTTCAGTTGTTGACATTAATAGCTACCTGCTGACGTGTTAAAATTTTGAAATAATGCAATAATAAAAATTTAAATTTTATCTCTCTGATGTCGCGATCTGTTAAAATGCAATGACAGATTAACAGTATTTCCAGATCACTCTACACATCGCCAGTATGTTTTTGTTTCATCGGTATATTTCTTATGATAGTGGTAGCTGTAATTTTCCTCGTCCACAAATATTTTTCCTCCAGTGTTTGATTTTCGGAACTTAGCCATGTGTTTCAAATAAAAATATAATCTATAAAATCCATAATCTATTAGATGTTTGTGGTACGTAATGCTGGAGTGAACATAAAGAGCTAGCTTAATTTTCTTTTGCTTTAAAAAATAAATTTTTCTCTTTTCTTTTATTTATGGTAACTGCCTTTCTGGTTTTTGTTTGTTTGTTCGTTTTAGAGTAATTAAATGTATTCCTGTGAAAGTTTGTATATTATACAACTCTTGAAAAAATGCTAACTTCAAAAAATTATCAGAAGTACGCAGTTATCCAGGTACGCAATTGTCCAGTAGGCATCTGTACGTCTACTTAGCCACAGTAAGTGTTGCTCCTGTGGTTTCCATAACAAATAGTGTTTTTTTTTTTTGGGGGGGGGGTTGTTTTTTTGCCGGGTAGAGCTACTTGCTCCATAATTTGGTTTGGTTTGGTTTGGTTTGGTTTTACGGTAAAAACATCAATGGGTCAATTTTTTTTCTTCTGGTAATATTTTTGTTTTGTCAAAAATCCATTTCTGTTAATACTTTTTTTCTCAAAAATGTATAGCCGGTAATATTTTTTTCAGAAACGTATCGCTGGTAATATTTTTTTTTTTTCAAAAACGTATCGCTGGTAATATTATTTTTTCAAAAATGTACAACTGGCAACATTATTTTTTCAAAAACGTATTATCAGAGGCCTTGCTGTTGGACGTTTATCGTCTTACCCAGGATGAGGATGTAGTTTATCGTCATACCCAGAACGCGAATGTAATCTGAGTGTTAACGATTTGCCCATAGCTGGGACCCTAACAGGTGCTACCACCCCGGGTCAATTAAGAGATGGCTCCACGCCCCTCAAAACGTCCTGATCAGAGGCCTTGCTGCTGGACGTAGTTTATCGTTTTACCCAGGAACGCTCCATGATTTCAAGACGGCAAAGCAATCGAAGAGGATGCAACGAGACAGCTGTTCGCTATTCCAAAAAATAAAATAGTTCCAGGAATGCTTCCATCAATGCCGACATGATATGTGTTGTAGTTTGTTATTTTTATTTTTATAGCACCAGTCCCGATATGTTTTGATCAGCCAACGCATTAACCGTCCTCTCAAGTAGAATACACCTACCGAGAAAGTTAGTATCGTATAAACAAAAAAGAGGCAGACTTCACTTCAAAGGCGAAAAACCCGCGCCCGGTCGCAATTCGACATCATAAACCAGCGGTGGGTCAGCGAAAAAACTGTAAAAACACGGGATTTTCTATCTAACATTTGGAACAACAGATATAATAACCAGAAAGGCTATTGCAACAACAATAACAACAATAACAACAACAGTTAACACATCAGTTGTAAGGTCGGATAAATTCAAATAACAGTATATGTAAGACGTCATAAGTTCTTGAAATCAACTAGAGTTTCACAAAATGGAGGAAAAGGCAGTAATTTGAGACTTCTACCTCAAGTCTAATAAATATACATTACTTCTTCGATTTTCCGGTCTTCGATTTTCCGGTCTTCAGTTATGTAGAAAAAAAAATGAGATTATCATAATATTTTTCAATTATCCAAACTAAATACATTCTAATATTTCATCTTAGTCAAGCGTTGTGAGAATTTAGGGAAAGATTACACTGAATCAATTGCTAGTTCTGCTGCTAGGAAGTTGATTCATTGTGTGTTATGCTAGACAGTTTTTCTCTCCAGAATATCTCTTGCATATTTAAAAGATCCAGAGAATAATCTTCAATGTCATTGATCTTCGCTTCAGAAGAATCTATCTCACATATTTATAAGTCTGCCATTTGTTCTTGCATTGAATATTGCTGCTACATCTGGTCTGGTGATTTTGCTATATATTTAAAGATTCTTGATAAAAACCAAAGAAGAATCAGCAATATTATTGGTCCTAACCTGGCATCATGTCTTCAGTCACTTTCCAGCCACCGTAATGTAACGTCCCTGTGCCTTTTCTATAAAAAAAACTTTCATTGTGGTATTTCTTATCATTTCCCCTCAAGCAAGGCGGGAATGCCACTAGTACGCAAGAAATTACAGAGAGTAAAAGTAATAGAAAAGACTGAGTATAGGGAGGATTGAGGAAAAGACAAAATGATGAACGGGATTCAAGAAGATAGAAGATGGCGATTGACGATGCATTTAAAATTTTGAAGATTGTAGTTATCAGGGAAGCAAATGAACGGAAGGGAGTTCCACAGACGGGAAGTGCGAGAAAAGAAACTGTTGGAGTAGAAGTGGCCGTTGATTTTAGTGATTTCAACAGTAAACTATATGCTTAAACACACGTAGTCCGGGTACCAGGGAAAAAAGCTCGTCAGAGCAGTAGCCATGAAAATATGTGTTGTGGCCTTGTTAGGGCCAGAAATAAAGACACAAAGAAAGGCTATTGAGTTTAATAAATATATCAGCAGAAACAGTAATACAAGCATATACGAACGAGAGTCATTACTGCAAGAATGTTCGGTCCGACTGTCATTTGAATACGCTATTTGATGATATAGATATTAAATTGCATTCAGAAAAAAATTACTTTTTTTTCTCATTGAGCCCGATATGCAATTTGCAGGTCGTGGACACTAAAATCAAACAGGTGTTTTGACGGAGGACAGTAAGTGCAACACTGAGATCCCAAGACGTATTGGTATGACCAAGGACGCATTCCAAAAGCTGGGCAGAGTATTACAAGACAGGAGGATTTCTTTGGTAACAAAGAAATGAGTTCTGAGCTGTTACGTGACATCTGTCCTTCTTTAAAGCAGCGAATGTTGGACGGTCACATCAACTGATAACATTTTTTTCTTCCAAAATGTATTGCTGGTAATATTTATTTTCTTCCAAAATGTATTGCTGGTAATAATTTTTCCTCAAAACATTTATTGCTGGTAATTAAACCTATTTTTACACTATCATAGTATATTGAACCCAGTTTGAGGTGAACTATTTGCCCATAGTTGGGACCCTAACAGATGCTACCACCCCGGGTCATGGTAGACCTGGGAACGCCAGCAATTAAGACGTGGTTTCATGCTCCTCAAAACCTCCTGATCAGAGGCCTTGCTGTTGGACGTAGTTTATCGTCTTACCCCGGATGCTTGATATATAGGAATGGTAATGGTAATATTAACCTTTTTCCTGTAATGAAACATTTGGCATTCATTGATAGAGCAACCAGTACTGCTTTTGTTTGAAGTTTATAAAATCTTCCTCTTAAAACATTTTTCCAGTCGCTGTTATCGCTCTTTTCAATATTAATGAGGATTTCCTTCCTAATCTTTTATTTGAATTAGCGTAGAATATCAACATGTTGATTATGTTATTATTGTCTATCTGACTTGCATGTGCTATCCATTTTAGCTGTTACTGCTGTTGGTAATCCTCAAGTGATGTGGTTTCTGTTATTTCATACAATTTCATTCAGTAACCGTCTACCGTGTTTCTTGTACTAAGTGAACAATACTAGAAAAAATGTTTTCCAGGCTTCTTGATCAAGCTGATAACTGTTTAACACCGACGTTATTCTTGACTCTTGTTAAGTTGAGCGAGCATTCTTGAAACTAGAACTATTAAAGTTACTAGTGCGCGCGCCATTGACCGACGATGAGAATCAGTTTTAAGTAATTGCTGAGCCCGCGAGTGACGGCGGACTAGCGACTGGACTTGAAGAGAGACGGACAATTAACAAGTATGTTAATATCAAAGCTAAGGGTGAATATTTTTTTGCCGTGAAGTGTTTGCTTAGTTCACCCGAAATCCTGACATTATTTTTTTTTTTTAAGTTTTCACTGGTAGTGTCCTCGACTGAAAAATGCTCCACCCATCCAGCAACATGAGAACCTCACGTGGAACAGTGGCGGCATCAGGTTCCTTATCGCTTCAAAAATCTTCCCGGAGAAACTCGAGCTAGCTATTATCTTATTTGCAATGTTTTGCCTTTATTTGTTAATGGCACGACAAATATTTAACTTTTTTTGACAATTCTGGCATAAAATATTCTCACTATTATTATTTTATTACAATTTATGGTTTGGTTTGATTTGGTTTGGTTTACGGCATCTCAACCTCAATGGATTATTTAATGCCAACAAGATTTTTATTGCTGGTAATATTTTTTTTTCTTCAAAAATATATTGCTGGTAATTTTTTCTTCAAAAATATATTGCTGGTAATAATATATTTTATCTTCAAAATTTCATTGCTGGAAATAACCTTTTGCAAAAAGTTATTGCTGGCATTAAACCCTATTTTTACACTTTCATAGTGTTTTGACACCATTTTGGAGATCAACTATTAGCTGGGACCCTAACAGGTGCTACTACTTCGGGTCAATGTGGACCTGGGAATACCATCAATTAAGAGATGGTTCCACGCTACTCAAAAGCACCTGATCAGAGGGTCTTTATGTTGGACATGGTTTATCGTCATACTCGGAACGCTAAAATTTATGAAAAAGAAAGATTTTCTACTGGATTAATTGTTTTGTTTGTTTAGCGGCCCATCAACCACTTATGGGTCATTTAATGCTGAAATGTAACTTTTCTTAGGCGCTTAGAAGTAATAAAAATATGATATATTTTATTCTGCTTTCACAATAGAATACATGGTAGATGATACTCAGCTTTTTATGCATATACCAGTTTGTGCGGACATGATTTACTAGAGGTTGTGATATGTGTGTTTTATGTTGTAGTTTTGTTATATTATTGGAATACAGTTTGATATCTTTCAGAAATTTTATATTATACGGATTAATATCATGAAAGAGTTATTTTATGTTTGTTGATTGATTTTGTTTATCGGTATATGAACACCTCTATGGGTTATTTAATACAGAATTCTAAATATTTTGAACAAAGTTTTATGGCTTCAACTAAATAGATTTTGAACGCAATTGCATGATTCAACTACCGATAAAATGTATTGTTGTTCGTTTTGCTATAAAAATGGATTGTTGATAATTTTTTATATGAAATATATTGTTGGTAACTTTGCTTTAAAATTGTATAGTTGGTAATTTTACTATAAATAGGTATCGTTGGTAATTTTTTTATATAAAAATGTATTGCTGGTATTTTTACTATAAAAATGTATCTTTATATATTCATAGTGTCTTGTTTTTGTATAGAGGTTCATTATTTGACCATAGCTGGGGCCCCCAACTATGCGACCACCCAGGGTCAGGGTGGACTTTGGAATACCAGCAATAATGAGTGGGTTCCAGTTTTTCTACTGGAATTAGATTTACACTGCCGGAAATCATTTTTATTCTTACTAAAGATCACACAATACAAGGCGTAAGAGCCACTTGGGGTAGAGGTTTACTGAATGAGGTAAGGAAAGTACATAGGAAGCGAAGATGACGCAGATATGGTAAATAGATAAATATTAACCCTAAAATTGAAGCGGTTAGAATTGTATTCTGCTGGAGAACATACTCGTGAGAGTTTGTTCCAGAAAGTAAACGTTGATGGGAAGAACTTTACTATAGTAACTTCACCCGCAATGTATTTACACCCGGTCTATAACACAATCGAACTTTATATATTTATCGGTTACGTAGCCTGATCTCTCCTTATTAAGAAAGCTACTGTCGATAATTGATATGTCCCGGAAAGTGATATATTTATTCGAAGTAACAAAGTGGTTTTGGACTATTGTACCCGATTAGGACAATCTAACAGGTAACCGTAATGGACTGGTCCTCGTCGTAGAGGTAGGCAATAAGCGAAGACAATAGGTGTAGTCAATAGGTACCGTCAATAGGCGTAGAACATGTACCTCCACATCAGTCTGTATTTATGGCTGACACCAGCCAATCATATTACTGTGAGGGGGAACCCAGGTGTATACATACTCATTACATCATTAACAAATGAAAAATGAAATGATGGATATTTGTCGGGAAAAGAAACCCTACACAAACACAGTTATGAACAAGAAGAAATATTTGAGCAGCTTTAATTAATGCCTTCTTGTCATGGCCATAAGCCTAGTATAGAGCATTTTCGAAAAGGAATGTTTTGTGGTGCTTTCACTTTCAGTTCTGTTGCGTACCTACCGGCATTTTTTTAAGCAAGTCGATGATGCCACTAAAATGCAAGGGGCTACTCTGAGTTAAAGAGAATTAAAAGACTTTAGAAGGAACCAGGAACTAAATCCTAAATAGGAAACAAGAAATAGGAACGATCTATGTACGTGGGCAAAAATAAAGGTTTCGGTTCGAAATTCAAACAAATATCACCTGAAAAAGGCCGGAGCGTACAACGGTCGAAGCGTCGTGAATGTGGCAATGAAGATGAGGACAACAGTCCGAACAATGTAAATAGTGTAAGAAGTGAAAGTTGTCACAACACACAGTACATTGAGCTCTCTCCATATATATATATATATATATATATATATATATATATATATATATATATATATATATATATATATATATATATATATATATATATATATATATCTGTGGTGTGTGTGTATTTCAAAATCCAGGTGAACAGTCAACGACCACGACTGCTAATTTCATGTGCTTTCACGCAATGATCAGGCGGTAGGTGGGTGTAGTTCGTAAAATAACAACCCTTCTACCAAAAGGCGAGTCCACAATGGCGAACCAACGGTGGGAAGGGTAACCCATATATGTATATATATATATATATATATATATATATATATATATATATATATAGAGAGAGAGAGAGAGAGAGACAGACAGACAGACATACAGACAGAGAGAGAGAGAGATCAATACACTCTGTGTTGTGACACACACACACACACACACACACACATATATATATATATATATATATATATATAGAGAGAGAGAGAGAGACAGACAGACAGACAGACAGACAGACATACAGACAGAGAGAGAGAGAGATCAATACACTCTGTGTTGTGACACACACACACACACACACACACACACATATATATATATATATATATATATATATATATATATATATATGAAATGGACAATGTCCGACAATTATTTTAAGACATTTTCATGCTTATACATTCTTTTTATAGATACAAATAAGTAATTTACCGGTAAATGTTTAATACTGCTTATTATAAACAGAGCATTTACTTAAATATTTGTATCTATAAAAAGAATGTACAAACATAAAAATGTCTTTATATATATATATATATATATATATATATATATATATATATATATATATATATATATATATATATATATAAGTGAACATTGAAGTCAACACTCAGAGGCGACACGCTGTTTGATGCTGGACGCAATATTGCGTCCAGCATGAAACAGCATGTTCACTTATATATTCATATTTACATACGCTCCATCTCTGATAGTGAGCACTTTTTCCCATAAATATTGCACACCTTAAAACTATATTTCTTCATATATATTAGGTTGGTGCAAAAATAATGACGTAATAATGTCGTTTTTTGACGTATTTTTTAATGCCAAAAAACGACATTATTACGTCATTATTTTTTCACCAACCTAATATTAGGTTGGAGCAAAAATAATGTCGTTTTCTCACATAGTAACATGTGTGAGAAAACGACATAATTTTTGCACCAACCTAATATATATATATATATATATGTGTGTGTGTGTGTGTGTGTGTGTGTGTGTGTGTGTGTGTGTGTGTGTGTGTGTGCAGAGAGAGAGTGGGTGAGAGAGAATTATACATTATACTGATATAGTTCAAGGTAATAGTACACTTGCAAATAATCAACGATACAAGCTTACTGATAAAGGTATCACGGTTGGCGCCCTTTACGTGTTTCTGTGTGTACGCATGAGTTCATCTCGGGTCTATATTTCAGTGCGTATGCCTATACACAGACGAGACAATGCTGAACGGTTCTCAGCCAGTTCAGCTTCTAAACATTCTGAATAAATAACTTAAACACCAAATGGTTTTGGAAGGTACCCTCCTAAATCTTTCCTCACGAAGCGAAGACATGAACATGAATATATATTTGGAAAGGCCCACCAGGTGAAGACTTTTACCAGACGAAGGTCTGCATGTATTAGCAAGTCCAATACTGATTTCAAAGCTATGCAGCCTTCTGCGTTCAGTTTTCGAAAAAACTGTCGGGTCCTCTCGGAGTTGATGGATGATATCACGGGGATTTTGTGCTTGCCTTGGGGTCATTAGCATAAAGGTTGTTTCTCGGTCAATCCAGCTAGGAATTATTTTAATTACTAGATTACTGTTCAGGCAAAATCTAGAAACATCTATATGTTTTAATCGATTAATCTTAATGATCGACTTTTCCAAGTTGTGAATAATCCTTCTCAGATAATGATGGTATTCAGTCAGAAATTGTCCGAAGTTCATTTTAGAAGAAATCTAGAAGAAATAAGGTCCAACTTTTCGACTTCCTCAAGTCATCATCAGGGTAGGTAGTGACAATTGGTGAGTTTAGTAAAAATTTGAAATGCTCGAACAACGCTATTTTTTAAAATAAGTGGCTTGGTTAGGTTTGTTTTACGTCATACTAACCTCATTGGCTCATTTAATGCCGACAAGATCTCTACTACTGATAATATTTTTTTTCCCCAAAATATGTTGTTGGTAATATTTTTTCAAAAATGTATTTCCGGCAATATTTTTTCCAAAATTATATTGTCTGCAACTTTTTTTTTCAAAAATGTATTGCTGGTAATAATTTTTTTTAAATGTATTGCTGGTAATAATTTTTTTTTAAATGCATTGCTGGTAATAATTTTTTTCACGAAAATGTATAGCTGGTAATATTTTTTTTTTTTTTTTCAAAATTGCATTGCTGGTAATAATTTTCCAAAAAGTATTGCTGGTATTAAAACCGATTTTTATGCTTTCATGACGTTTGACCCCTTTTTTTTTGGGGGGGGCTAACTATTTGCCCATAGCTGGGACCCTGACAGGTGCTACCACCCGGGGTCAGAGTGTACCTGAGAACACCAGCAATTAAGAGGCGGTTTAATGATCCTCAAAACTTTCTGATCAGAGGCCTTGCTGTCGGCTGTAGTTTATCGTCTTACCCAGGACACAAAATAAGTTGTTGTCATCTGGACAGGTAGAAACAATTGGTGAGTTATGATTCTTTGTAACAAACAGATTGAAAACTCGTAAAGGACGTTAATAACGCAAAACAAACTTTAAAGTCATCCACAGCGGCCGAAGAAGACTCAGACATTTCCAATCAATTTGAATTCTACTCTCCGATTGGTCATCCAGAGCCACTACCCATTAAACAACACTGTCATATAAGAGGAATGACATTACATAACAGTTGATCAATTTTTTCTTTGCCAGAAGACAGTTCCCGCATAATATGTTGAATAACCAGAAAATTCAAATAATTTCTAATTCAATAACAGGTTTCAGACCTACCATCTTCATTTAATTATATACATCCTTGTGCAAATTAATTGAAACAACGGCTTTAGTTTCCTTTCTTTCACCATACGGTTAGTTTTAGACCCTCTGGAGTGACAGGTGTAATCGATTTCTATTTTTTAACTCTGATTAGGTAATTTGCAATAGTGTGCAGTAATATGAATTTTTTTTTGTCTTATGAAATTTGTTTGGCCTTAAAAAATATTGCGTCATCCGTGATTGCATCAGATTTTTATCACGCGCAGATAATACTGTTTCGACTGTCGATTAGTTGTCCTACGGCCATTGTCTGCGATGAACGTTACTCTAAGGAAACGTATGAAAATTGTAATGCACGAACACACTGTCAAGCCTTACCAGTGAGCAAATCAAAGTACTAGAGACTTAAATCTGTGGTCAATCTGCAAGGAACGACTTTGTGGAATAGACATACGAAGTACTAACGTGTACTGGGTCATATTTCATGTAAAAGTAAATAATAGAGTAAATAGTAAAAAAAAATAAATAAATAATAAAGGAATTATTCGTTTTGTTTCAATTAAATTGCACAAGGGCGTAGAATTTTTTAATATTGTGAAATGCACATTTTTCTATCTTGCAATACATCTTTTGTTCTTATATTATATTTAATGTTTATTCTTTTTAATCTCTTCACCCCAACCAAGGCAATAAAGCCACTAAGACGCAAGGCTTACTGACCGTGAGCGAATATGAGAAAAGAAATAAAACACTATTAGAGAGATGACGATAAAAGAACAGGAATTGGGTGATAGAAGATGACAATTGACATTTACATCTTTCAAAATTAAAATTAACTGGGAAGAAAGAAGCCGGAGGAGATTTCCACAAGCGAGAGAAGAAATTGTTAGCATAGAACTTACGGTTAGATTTAGTCATTTTAATTCTAAAATGATGGGACCTTGCCGCCAATCTAGTACTGCACTTAAATTCATAAAGTCTAGATACCATACAGGAACGTACATCAAAACAATTACATGAAAGTTTATATTAACTCATGAATCAACATCATATATACCAGAAAATACGATTTCAGTCCATTTAACAATTAAATTTGACTGAATTTCTTAGCAGAAAGCATCGTTATTATTTTAATCTTTTTTACACACGTCGTCAACGATCAATGACAATATTTCAATAATTTTACATTTATCTTGCTTCTAAGTGAGACATTTCGGGTTTTTACCTGTACACTTAACTGTATTGTTTCACCTAAAAACGAACAATGCTTTTGTGGCTATTAAATGTAGACTGTCCAAAGAAAGCTTACACGAAGCAAAATAAATAATAAAAAAAAAACAATTTTATCTCCATTAATTACTCGTCTTTTGTTAAGTAACATATTCTTTCATTGTTCTTGATTATGGCCAGATGTCGACAGGATTGTTTCGTTTTATTAAGTTTGAAGAATGAGGCAGCAGAGGTGATTTCCGAGTCACATCTAAAGGGAACACCCTCCATCGGAGACTGTCTGATCGCACTAAGTTACACATCCTGAAGTTATTTCTAACTCGGAGTCACCTGTATTGTTATGTGATGCTTTTATCAGTAACTGTTACCATATCGCGACAATTTGGTTTCTCATATATATGCCTGATACACTCTTGTCAAACCAGGTGTCTTTGTTTATTTCTACCCCAGTGTCACTGGTGTGCTACTCTCACACTCATCATCATCATTATTATTATTATTATTATTATTAGTAGTAGTAGTAGTAGTAGTAGTAGTAGTAGTAGTAGTAGTAGTAGTAAGAAGAAGAAGAAGAACCTTTATTTTTTCTATTCCTGATTGCATGGCACTTTCTCAGTTTTAATCTTCTTATACAAAAACTTGTTTTTAAAGCCCCTGGTCCAGTCTTGAAGGTATATTATACAAATAAAAGTCAAAACAACAACAACAACAATAATAATAATAGTAATAATAATAATAATAATAGAAAAAATGCAAAAAATTGTACTCATATGAAGAGCTTCATCAATGTAAAATATATATGATCTTAGCTTCTTTTTTTTACAAACTATTATCAGTGGACAATGTCATGAAGCAATTTCTGACCTTAGGTCTCTGGTTGGGACTCGAAAGTAAATGTGTATACATCAAAAATGAAAAGAAATAATAATAATAATAATAATAATAATAATAATAATAATAATAATAATAATAAAGCTAATCGCCCAGACATCGTTATTAGAGACCGCCTTCTTATTGATATGACAGTCCCTGCTGACTGCAATGTATCTTTGAAGGTCTTCAAAAAGTTATCAAAATACAAGGACCTAGAAATCGTAATCTCAAAAATGTGGCACATAAGAACATCAACAATCCCTGTTGTAGTTGGAGCCCTCGTATAGGTTGGAAAAGATTCCAGTAGAATCAGTGAAAGGATTCCTGAAAGTTCATGCCTTAAAGAAATAAAAAAAATTGTTCTCACGAGTACAACCCACACCCTACGAAAAGCTTTATTTATGTAAAATATGTTTTGTTTTTTTTTAATTGTTCAATGGAAAATGTCATGATGCCATTTTTGACCGGAAAGAAATAATTACATACCATAGATCAAAGGAAATAATAATAATAATAATAATAATAATAATAATAATAGATTCATTGATGAGATCCCTAGTAGCCCCTGTCTTAAAGAAATACAAAAAAAATGTTCTAACAAGTACAGCTCACAGCTTGCGAAGGGTTTAATCAATGTAAAATGTGTGTGCTCCGAGATTTAAAAATATTCAGTGGGAAATATCATGATCTCATTTCTGATCTTAGGTCTCTAGTTGGGACCCGGAAAGAAATGAGTATACACCAGAAATCAAAGGAAATAATAATAATAATAATAATAATAATAATAATAATGCAGGAACAATACACCGCCTGAACTCAAACAAATTGAAATTCATGAAAAGATATTTCCGCCCAGCAGGATCATCTTTTCCCTCTCTGTGCAATTCAGGACATTGTAAAAAACCAGATCGACTTTTACACACCACTTAAGAAAAATTGTAGGTTTTTTGTTTGTTTTTTGTTTATTATTTTTTTGTTTTTTTACTTAAATTATCTTTTATATAATATTTACTTTTTTCATTTAAACAAAGCTAGACTGACTGGTCTGACTTGGTATGCGACTCTTAGTACTAATTCCCTTCTTTTTAATTTGTTTCCGTCTTCTTTGCTAGTGCGTTTATGAAAAATATCTCAAGGAGACTCTGAGTTGAGAGAAACGACCGAAATCTTAGAATGGAGAGAAACGCAATGTCAGCCATATTAAATTGCTTGACAAAGAAACTTGTTCTATTGTAAGTATCAGATCAACGAGAAAAACTTGTATAAAGTTAAAGCGTCCAGGTTGAATATCCGAAATAAACAAACAATTATCCTTCTCTTTATACGTGCGGCTAGGTTTCGTGACTAAACCTACTTGAGACGGACAAATGTACATACCTATCTCTCTCTCTCTCTCTCTCTCTCTCTCTATATATATATATATATATATATATATATATATATATATATATATAATTCTTATTTTCATCTACTTTTTAGAACGTCATTTCACAGTAATAATCAGACACGATTTTTGATCAATTTTTCAATATCGTTTGTCTTGTCCTCCTACGTTGTTCTTCTTTACTTAAGGAGATTTTTCTTTCTCTCCTTTTCTCTCCTCTGTATACACCACCACCACCACTACTACTACTACTTCTTCATCTTCTTCTTTTCTTTCTTCTTCTTCTTCTCCTCCTCCTCTTCTTCTATTATTATTTTCAGTAGTAGTAATAGTTGCAGTAGTAGTAGTAGTAGTACTGTTGATGGTGGTAGTAGTAGTTGTATGAGGATTTTCGAAAGGTTCTCGGACCGATCAAGTCAGTTTTAAAACTAAAATCTGATACATTATTTACATTATTCGGACTATTCTCCTCATTTTTGTCGCCATATTTATTACAACGTTTCGGCCGTTGTACGCTCCGGCCTTCTTCAGGTGGTTGAAATGTCGAACTGAACCATTTATTTTGTTCACTGGGGTAGACTGTTCTAGTTCCATGTGCCATGTTCTTTGTTTTTGTAAATTTTATCTTTTGTCTATTTTCCGACGAATCGTCTTTCCTACGTAGCCATTCCTATTTCTATGTTTTCCTTAGACAACTTGCTGCATTCACTGACTGCGGTTGATTGTCTTTTTGGAAAACTCCATTTTTTTTTACTTGTATGACTTCAAATAAAAATGACAAAAGGAATTGAATTTCGAGGAATATTTGAAATCAATTAGATAATATTACGGAAAACCAATATCCGATTAAGAAATCTATATCCGGTTGAGAAATCAATATTTGGTTAACAAAACAATATTGTTGATTGATTTTGTTGTTTATTGTAAAGATTTTCCAGAGCATTTTGGATAGAATTAATCTCCGTGTATTCATCAGGCGGAACTCATATAAAAACTATTCTAAGATTATGTTAGTTTGTATGTATCAACTATTCTGTTTTCTGCTTGGAATCAGAGTATAGTTTGTGCATGATCCTTGGTCCTCCGTAATTCGAATCAGTTTCGCTTTCTGACCGAGAAATCTGGATAATAATATCTAGGGAAAAGAAAAGGACGAGCGAGAGAAGAGGAAGAGAAAGAGAGTTTAAAGGTAGCAAATTAGGATGACATGGTAAAAAAATAAAAGAAAATCTGTCGAAAGGAAATTATATATATATATATATATATATATATATATATATATATATATATATATATATATATTGATGCATGTTTCATTAAATAATAATAAACACGGACAAAACAATGATGATAGTCTGTTTCTCTATGCACGAGTTGGACATAGCTTGGAAATCTTCCATGTAAACTAAAAATGATTATCATTATTTTGTTTTGTCCGTGTATTGTTTAATATATTGTAATGTAATTGCCATCTTTGATAATGGCTTATGTAAGCCGAAAGCTTAGATAGGATTAAAAAATATGTATCAATATTGTGATTTTCTTTCTTCGTTTAATGATAATGTTATTAAGCTTATCAGACGATATGAAAAGAATTTACATAAAATAAATAGACAAAATTTGTTTATATTATTTAATGAAACATGCACCAATGAAAAAATGCTACCTAAATACACACAATATATATATATATATATATATATATATATATATATATATATATATATATATATATATATATAAATAAATATATATATATATATATATATATATATATATATATATATATAGAGAGAGAGAGAGGGGGTGTAAGAGGAAAGGGATGAGAATGAAAGGAAGACAGGGAGAGACTTACTGATTGGGTCTCTAGAGGCAATGACCGAAAAACCACACGGGATTAAAAAGAAACAATAAAAAATATAAAAGAGGAGATGCTGTAGAAACAATTGTGTATTCCTTATTATTGGAAGGGATAAAGGAGAGAATGATAATATAAAGGTGAGAAGAGAAATCATGTGAAGTTACAGGTGAAAAGGATTGGAAGGGATAAGGGAGATAATGAGAAAATACAGGCAACGAAGATTGAAAAGGATAAGGGAGTAAATGGGAAGATACATGTGATGAAGATTAGAAAGGAAAAATAAAGAATATGAATCTACAGGCGACATTGGAAGGGAGAAGGGGGAAAATGAGAAGATACAGGCGCTGAATGTTAGGAGAGATGAGGGAGAATACAGATATATTTGAGCATGGGAAGAGGCAGGAGTATCTAATTTTGTATCGACTGCGCTTTTCTTTTCTTTTTTTTTTAAAAAAAGCAATTATGGTCTCACCTGTAGAGGGATGGGTTCCGCCATGTTTGTTTTGACCAAGACATGTTACACCAGAATCACTAAATTGTAGAGCTAAAGTTAAATTGTATTCATACAATTTTGGGTAGAAAAAATCTGGAAAAAATTCATTTTTTCCCACAAATCTACTACTAATTTACTGTGTGTGGAATCTTATTAACAAATAGCATTTCTTAATGTTTGTTGCGACATTACTTTCAGACCCATGCCGTTCAGAAGAGCAAAGTAAACTAAATCGGGGTCGTTTTCGAAATAAAAAAAAATATTTATATCAACGCTAAATATTAGAATTATTCATGTTTCAAAATTTTAAGTTAAATGATACTATTTTTTTTTAGGCAACATCTGTTAATTTAATAATTTATCATATATTTTCATTTACTTTTTAGCAACATACATTTTTAATTTGTTCTGTGAAATACATTATTCCTGTGCATTGAACTGTTGAAATTGCAATATATATATTATATATTATATATATATATATATATATATATATATATATATATATATATAATCTGAGATTGTAATATACATGCATGCATTCGCACACATACAGACACACATCGTTGATATGTTTTCCAGCTACTTGGGTTTGTAAATTTATCTATCTATCCATCTATCTATCTATATATATATATATATATATATATATATATATATATGGGGTGAATTTGAGATTAAATATAGATTAGAATCCTCCACAAAGATAGTATAAGGAACAAATAGGAAACGTTTATAAATGTAACATGTTTAGCTTTCATTTAAGCTTCATCAGAAAAGTAATTATGGAGGAGAAAAGAAAATTCTAGTATTTTTGAATTTTTGTTTGCCTTTCATTGGCTGAGCAGACCTCACGTGTATTTGCCTTGTCAGGTAGCGTTCGTTTCTCGTTCCGACCCGCTAACAATTACACCACCCGAATATACGCATCTACATAAAAACACGCACACAAATGTGTGTGTGTGTGTGTACGTTCATGTGTGTTTGTGTACCATAACTGTATTTGGTCTATGAACGATTTGGTTGAAGATGTGTATACGTATGTGTGCGTGTGCATGTTTGTGTGTCCATTGGATATTTTTAGTTCTGTCTGGTATAAGGCTGTTTTTTGATTGGGGTATGTTTGATGTAACGGTGAAAGAATTTTGATTTTCCATTTCTGATAAAGTTTAAATAAAAGCGAAACATGTTTAATTTATAAATATTTACCATTTTTCCTTATCCTTTCACACACGCAACCACACACACACACACACACACACATATATATATATATATATATATATATATATATATATATATATATATGTATATATATATGCAGCATATCATCATTCAAGCAACTCTGGTTGAATAATCTAGACATATTTTGGAATACTTAAATTGTAAAAAAATGTTTCTATTTTAAATTACATAATTTTAAATTGACTGTAATGGGTCGCGTTTCATGCGCATTTACAAAACAATTCGCAACTACCAATTACATTAATGTTTGTCTTAGAAATTCACGCATGAAGATGATCTTGGATGAGATTGAAAGTATTTTGAAAAATAAAAGGAATGAGAAAAACTACGGCGTCTTACTTAATCTGTTTGATAACAGCGCTAAGATATTGATCCGAGAATTTGAGACGATTAAAATAAAAAATAAACATATGTCTATATTATTCAACCAAACATGCTTGTTTATATATATATATATATATATATATATATATATATATATATATATGATTGAATAAATTACAAACATTATATTTCTATGCCTAGTGTTTTCTCGATTGAAAACTTTCATTATTCAGTTACGTGTGTAGCTATCCACATGCTTTAATACGCGCTTGACCATGATATTTCCGACAGAAAAGATAAATTCCTTAATGGATAATTTTTCACGTTCTAATGAACGCTAAGGCAAAAATCTCAGCCGTTGCCTTTAAACGCATAATTTTTGCTTTACTAGTTGCACCTCTGATGATGATCTCAGAAAGAAATGAAATTTACTTGGGAAATGTAAGTGATTTTCACTGCTACAGTGCATTTCTTGCATCATTTGATTGTAATATACAGAAAAATATTCGTGAATCTGAAAAGATTATGATAAAAATCAGCAGACATAATGTTTGTAATTTATTCAATTATATATATATATATATGTGTGTGTGTATGCGTGTGTAATTATGCGTGGATGCATGTACTTATCCTTCAATCAGATTCTCATTCAAGTTTACTCATAAACACACGGGCACAAACACACACACAGACACATATATATGTGTTCGTGTGTGTGTGTGTGTGTGTGTGTGTTTATGTGTATTGTGTAACTGTTTACTTTGTACGTTCCGCAATGTTTGTTTCAGCATCCACACCAAAGTCAAGTTTTTTCTGAGAAAATATATGTCGTCTGCGAAATGAAACACGAGATCCTGTGAGCATAGGATTAATAAGTTCTGATATACGATCTACGAGTTCTACAAATTCATTGAAGGGAATGATCTCAACGAGTAGAAATCCGGATCCCCTACGAATGTGTTTTTAAGACTTGTCTGCCATAATGATTATTCATTTTAAAAGTGCATATGTTATTTAAAAAAAGAAAAACGAGGTTTATACTTTGTACTTCTGTTAATAGTATTTCACTAAAAAAACAATTATTTACATTATTCGGACTATTGTCCTCATCTTTGTCGCCATATTTATTACAACGTTTCGGCCGTTGTACGCTCCGGCATTCTTCAGGTGGTTGGAATGTCGAACTGAACCCTTTATTTCGCTCACTGGGGTAGACTGTTCTAGTTCCACGTGCCATGTTTAATAGATGTCAGTTATCAGTTATCTCCTTTTAATTTCCCTTACAACTGCCGAAAGGCTGTAATAAATATGGCGACAAAGATGAGGACAATCGTCCGAATAATGTAAATAATGTACATAATACCTCATCTCAGAAATATAGACAGATACTGAAAGGCCGAAACGTTGTAATAAATATGGCAACAAAGATGAGGACAATCGTCCGAATAATGTAAATAGTGTACATAATACCTCATCTCAGAAATATAGACAGATACTAAAGGGCAGAAACGTTGTAATAAATATGGCGACAAAGATAAGGACAATAGTCCGAATAATGTAAATAGTGTACATAATACCTCATCTCAAGACAGATACTGAAGGGCCGAAACGTTGTAATAAATATGGCAACAAAGATGAGGACAATCATCCGAATGATGTAAATAGTGTACATAATACTTCATCCCATAAATATAGACAGATACTAAAAAAACAATGTTGACAAAATTACTTCAAAATAACCAAATGGCAATATTTCTACAAATACTTATTAAATTTTGGACTTGGGATTTTTGTAAGATCAATTCAACTCCAACTGTTAGATCCGCTACGTATGATTCTGAGTAGTTTTCCGGCAATGGAAATTATTTGATGGTACCTCTTCCTCTTCAACTAACATGCTACAGGTTGCACGGTGTTAAATGGGAATTATGCTAAAGTCCAATCAATACAAAACTTTTAAATCACTCAAGGTAGAGAATGTAAAAAGGATGAATGGAGTGAATGAATGAGACAAACGGTGGTAAGAAGATTATGAGGATAAAGAGGATAGATAACAATTGATCTTTGACTTAAAAATAGCGACCGAGTAGCGATTGGATTACAACGCTTTATCTGTTGAAAAGAGGTTGCACAGCGCGAAGTGCGAGAAAAGAAACTACTAACATAGAACTTACGGTTGCATCTAACCAGTCCAACTATAAAATGATGCAATCTTGTTGCTAATTCAGTATTCCTACTTTACATCGGTATATGTTCATTTGTCGTTTGGTTGTCTGCACTGGCCAGATCTACTCGTATAAGAAAGAACAAAAAGATAGAGAAAAATAAAAGATAAAAGAGGCGTAGAAATAGAAAATCAACAGAAAAGAGAAAGAATGGCCATAAAAGAAAAAGAATATATAAAATGGCGGATGAGAAATGAAAATGTATAAAGAAAAGAGTAAACGAATGCTTGAAGAGCAACAGAGAGAAAAGAACTAAGAAAATAAAACCAGGTTTCAAATTCATATAAAGAATTGTTTACGTGGTCTGTAACATTTAATAAAGCGGTGACAATGTTTAAAATGTGAAAATGTCGAAAACAAATCAAAGGAAACATTTAAAATGATATTAAATCGTTCAAATATCACGAAAAGATGTCGTCTCATGCAATCTCTGGTTAAAAATGCGAATTGCACTGAAAGACACCTTGTTTCAGTCTATAAATATTCTATATGTGCAATTTTCGAAACCCCACCTTTTTGAATAGTTATACCCTTGACTGCTTATAGGTAAAGGCAATTTTATTATTCCTATTTTATTTTACTTAGATGATAATTTATTAGTTTAATGAGTGCTTAACTGCGATGTAATAAACATATTCACTTGACTTTGCATCGACCGATTTTTAATTTTTGATCGTTGCAAAATGCTTTGATAGGGAAACTTTTCTCTACTGAAAACGAGATTCAAGAGTTCGTCGAAACATTTTTGCATCAGAATTTGAATGTGAAATTTTGCTCAAATGATATCAAAAAGCTGCCTGGTAGGTGGCAAGAAATCATTGCAAATAATTGACAGATTAATTCGTCTTCTACAACTTATAGCTTTGCAGGTTATTTAAAGCCAGAAAATATTTTTATTTTGTAAGAATTTTTTTTTTAGATTTAGTGATTCAAGTCTTACTAATTAACCCATAGCAGGGATTTTTTTTATTCTTTTACTAAATTGATTTATTTATTTATTACAACTTATCAACCTTTTGCAGCTTATTTCAAGCCAGAAAATATTTTTCAATTGGAAGAATTTAATTTGAGATAATAATAGTCTTAATAATTACCTAAGTGCAAGATTTTCTTTTCTTAAATTGATTAATTTCTTTTAAATTTTATCAACATTTTGTAGTTTATTTAAAGACATAAAATATATGCAGATTGTAGGAATTTCTGGGAGATAATGATTTACTGATAAAAGTTTTACTAATTAACCCATAGCTGGGAGGAGAAGACGTGGATCCATACATTTCTCAAGGATACACAACGAGAATTGGGACTTTTAACAATTCGATTATACAATTTGCACATCCAAGCTTACAGCACCGTTGATTTCAATTTCTGACCATGAGACCCGGGTTCGAATCTCGCCATGGTCGACTATATTTTGACCGTAGGGACTAACACTTTATGCACAGATCATAATTTGTTAGGAATATGACTTCTTGATAATATCGGCCTGGGAAAGTGATCCCGGTGTGCGACACCTTTAGGAAGTGCCTCTAAAACGATACCACAGGTTGACCCAAGCCATTGGGTAGACGGAATATTTACCTCGATGTTTGTGCTGTAGTTAAGTCACAAGTCATCATGAACGAGGGTTTGAGGTTAAGTTCAAACTGTTGATGGCGCCAGATGGTTGCTCTCTCACAGAAACTTGTAACCAAGGCCCGTTCAGTATAAACCACAATTTGGCGTTGTGGGTGTTAAACCAACATATATATGCCTGAGCAGGTGCCTGAGCAAGTGAGACTGGCGATCCATCTTAGCAGACCGGGATACTCGGAAATGAGAGGCCTACCATTATGTTATCATTAAATTAGTGAATTTTTGCACTTATTTTAAGCATTGCAATCTGCTCTTCGTGATTTTACGTTTAATTAGTTTCCTTTGATTAATAAAGAAATTGTTTCCCGGTTAAAAATCCATGTGAATGCATCATTATCAATGTTTTTGTCTAAAACAGCATGTCAGTTTGGTATTAACGCTATTGACTTCTAAACCGTATAGCAGATTGTAGTCAGTATCTTTTTATTTGCCTCTCGGAAACTAGATTTAATAAAGGTTACGCGTTTGATTAGACAAAAAAATAAAGACAATTATTTAATCAAATGCGAACAAAGAATCGATACACGAAATGTGTGCTTAAATGTAAAAGAATGAAAAAAGATGATTTCAAAAACCAATAATATTTCTTTTCTTTTTATAATGAATAGGGCCACTGTTATTGAGGAAGCTGACCTCTGGTACAAAGACCACGGTGATCTAACCAAGGTCATTTGCGAGGAACCAAGTAAGTTCAATTCTTTTTCAGTTAATCGCGCCGTCTTCTTCTTCTTCTTCTTCTTCTTCTTCTCCTCCTCCTCTTCCTCCTTCTTCTACTCCTCCTCCTGCTATATCTTTCTATTCCACAATATGTTTTTTCTTTTTCTTCAGCTTCTTCGTTTTCCATCTTATTTCTATTACTGCTACCCACATTACTACTATTTAAATTAATACCACTAATACTACAAGTTTTTTTTTTCTTTTTTTCTTTTTTTTCTATAAACGCTGAAATGAGTTAATAAAATTTCATATCTGGCTTTCGTTTTTGCTTTGGTCGTGTTTTGTTGTTTTATGAGCGGGAATTAGAAAAATCTTTTTTTTGTTTTTTTAGTGAATCGATGATCGGAATGATTACTCAATTTTTAGCTGATTACTTCTTGAATGTTCTTTCTACTACTTGTGCTACAATACAACTGTTATTACTAATATTTTTCTGTGACATCGTGAAGAAATTACTTTTTTTTCTTTACTTTTTTTTTGTAAAAACTATTTTTATCTTGCTTCCTTTTTGTTTGTTTGAGTTTTATTTTTTTTTAACATTTTTATTCTTACACAACATTCCGTTTGTCATCTGGTTGTTATCAGGTCGTCATCAGGTACGATTCCGCTACTTCCTATAAAACAACATGGCTGACGTGTCAACGATTGATTCAGCAACAAGCAAAAAGAAATTCACCTTTAGGTGAACCTATCAAAATGTAAAAAAAAATGTTTAAACTGAAAAAAAACACTTTTACGGAGTTAATCAATAGCGCTACCCAGACGTGCCTATTTTATATTCCTTTGGGTTCAGTGGGACGCATTCACTAGCGATTCGCTATCGCCTATCTTATTCTCCATCGACAGGATTTGTTACTTCTTTAACGCTTATCAACATCTGCCATGATGTCAAGAATTCCTCAGCTTAGTCATCGAAAATAAAATTTCAATCCAAGAGAATTTTAGACTTTGAAAAATGATTCCATGCGTATAGACATATTAGTGTCAACGGCTCCATATTTTGACTTTAATTTCGCAAAATTAGATATCTGGAATCTAACTGGCGTCAACTTGAAATATATCTAAAGACAATAAACATCATTGTTTAAGCTAGGTTTCGACGACTTCGTCAGAATAATGAGCTATTTATTGAACCGGTTTTCATATTGCAGGTGATGAATTATCATCTAGGTTTATTTAGCAGATTCTTGATCATAGTAGATCTGACCTAGACAGGTGGAGACACCTGGCCTTGACCATTTGGAATAGATCTAAAGACAATAAACATCATTGTTTAAGCTGGGTTTCGACGACTTCCTCAGAATACAACAAGAGAAACACACATTGGCTTCACTTGAACAAGTTTCCGCTACCTGACTACGCATATCACGGATAACAACTTTGCAGGCAATCTTTCTTTGATCTCAAACTCGATAGAAGAGACACTTCTTTTCCGACGAGAGATTACATCAGAACTGGTAGGATCATACTTTAAATCAAAGACAGTTGAGTAGATGTTATACAATGAAACCGACGGGGAAATTATCATTTTAGAAAGAAATAAGTTTAAGCAAGACGACTTCTTCAAGTAGCTTGCTGCTTGGATTCAGTCAAGTGAACATAACACGGAAATTAAACTTAGGCGCACGAAAAAAAGGGCTTGGATTGAGGAATCGGAGAGCCGAGTTCAAATTTCAGTCGAATCCATTATATTCACTTACATGCTAATACCCTTGCGAAAGGTATGAATCCTCTTTTTCTCCCCACCTAGCTATGGGTAAATAGCAGGACAGACCGGGTTTTATAGCCTTGGATAGCAACTGGTCCACCGCAGAAAGAAATGGCAACCTACTGCGGGAAAAATCTGCATCATCAGTCATATATCCAAAGATATATGATCACCTAAAAGAGTATCACGCATGGCACATAACTGACTGATATTCACTTACTTGCTAATACCCTTGGGAAAGGTATGAATCCTCTTCTTCTCCCAGCTATGGGTAAATAGCAGGACAGGTAGAGTTCTATAGGCTTGGATGGCAACTGGTCTACTGCAGAAAGAAATGGCAACCTGCTGCGAAAAGAATCTGCCTCGTCAGTCATATATCAAAAGATACATGATTGCCTAAGCGTGTATCACGCATGGCACATAACTGACTGACCCATGGGAAAGGTATGAATCCTCTTCTTCTCTCCCCCAGCTATGGGTAAATAGCAGGACAGATCGGGTTCTATACCCTTGGATGGCAACTGGTCTACCGTAGAAAGAAATGGCAACCTACTGCGGGAAAAAAATCTGCCTCGTCAGTCATGTATCCAAAGATACATGATCGCCTAAGCGTGTATCACGCATGGCACATAACCGACTTACTGAGGGGACGGCGATTTTTCCACGCCCATCTCTAACTTGTTCTAACTTGTAATGTTTTGCGGTTTTTAAAATAATAAATCAGAGTGTGTGACACGTAGATCCGTAGATGTATTGGGATGGTCAAAGACGGATTCTAAAAGCTGGGCAGAGTATTGCGAGACAGGAGGATTTCTTTGGTAACAAAGAAAAGAGTACTGAGCAGCTGTTACGTGACATCTGCCCTCCTTTACGGCAGTGAATGTTGGACGATTTCCTCAAAGATGAAGAAGAGAATCGTGGCGATGGAGATGTGATTCTGCAGAATGATGCTGAGGATATCGTTGACTGAGCGTGTGAGCAACGATGAGATTTTGGAGAGGATGCAAACAAAGAGTGAGAATTAAAAACAAATATAGCGAATAGACTGGTAAAGTTCGATCATTTGGATTTTTAGAAAAGAAATGTTTTACATGTGAACAAGAAAGTCATGTCAGCCCTATCGGAAATCTGGAAAACATAACAAAGCATCTTCAAAAAGTGTATATGATATATATATTAGGTTGGTGCAAAAATAATGACGTAATAATGTCGTTTTTTGATGTATTTTTAACGTCAAAAAACGACATTATTACGTCATTATTTTTGCATCAACCTAATCTATATATATATATATATATATATATATATATATATATATATATATATATATATATAAGGTGGATTTAGGCAGCAGTAATTCTTTCAAGCAAATTCTGTTGAGTAATATCGACAAGTTTTGACTATCCAGCTTCTTATGAACTATTTTAAAATTTCAAAAAAATGTAAAACCTTATTTTCCCCAAAAAATATGTTGTGTTGCATGAAAAAGTCGAACAGGCTTCCCACACATGTCTATATAGTAATATTTTTTCCGTTTATATGCTATTTTTATAGATATATTTTATTTAAGTAAATTATCTGTTTTTTTTTGTTTGTTTGTTTTTAATTAAAGACATTTTCCTGCCTGAATGCTCTAGAAAATTTGTAGAAAATATGGACTTCTTCGACAGGAATCGAACCTGTAACCCTTAATGGAAGTTATCATTTGATCTGATGTGCTATTAACCATACAGCTCTAAAGACGAATCTGGTTAGCAAAGTCAAAATTTCGGTTTATAAACAAACACCTTCGAAATAACGTATAAACGAAAAATATATTAAAATAATTGTCGGAAGTAATCCATTTAATATTACATATATATATATATATATATATATATATATATATATATATATATATATTTCATACACATTTACATACACACATATATATATAGATGCAATCGTCAGGCCTGACGATTGCATCTAGCATGAAACAGACTGTCGCCTCTCAGTGTTGACTTCTATGTTCACTTTTATATTTACAGACGCTCTATCTCTGATATTGAGCACTTTATCCCATAAATATAGCACATCTTAAGACTATATATATATATATATATATATATATATATATATATATATATATATATATATATATATATATATATATGAAAATTGAACGTGGCACGCTGATCCTACTTTTCACGTTGCTTACCACTAGGCTACGCGAATATCATACTGACCAATATGTTACACCAAAATTTATTTGCTTTTCGTGAAAACGTTTCTTGGAATTCCAAAATGCTGTTTTCTATAACGATAGCATAAATATTCTTAAATATAGAACTGATATTCCGTTTTTTACAGACTTTAAGGACATTGATTCCATTTATTGCAAAAGCTAAAATAGTATAAGTAAAATCGCTTTTTATAGAAGGGAGAATATTACTTCTTTTTTTTATATACTACGTTGTCAGATTAGAAGCAAGACATGTCGTACGAAAAAGCTGTACTTCGTCTGACATTCTGGTTTCTCTTGGCGTCAAACTCTATATCAAATTCGAAATCTGAAAGATCTGACAGACAATATGTTATCACTCAAGAACCATTAGATGGAATTAATCTCTTTATTTTCATTTTTATTTAATTTTTTGTTGTTTATCTCTATGTGTGTTTGGATTTATTTATTTGAACATTTCTTTAGTTCACTTCGTCTTTAATCACTCTTCCTCTCTCATCACCTCTCTCTCTCTCCCTCTCGCTCTCTCTCTCTATATCTATCTGTCTGTCTGTCTGTCTATCTATCTTTATCCGGCATTTGCGTGTATATATATATATATATATATTCATATATATATATATATATATATATATATATATATATATATATATATATATATATAATGCAATATCTATCTATCTATATATATATATATATAGATAGATAGATAGATAGATAGATAGATAGATATTGCATTATATATATATATATATATATATATATATATATTCTTTACTATATAATTACTATTCTGAAAAGAGTGCTCAATACAGAGTAGAGCGAATATAATTATTTATTTAAAAATTATAACAAAAATATGTTATAAAATCACTACAAAAATAGTCATTTTGTTTCAACACCTCAGTTAATACTGTTTATTATAAAACGGAGCACTTACTTAAAAATTTGTATCTATAAAAAGAATGTATAAACATAAAAAATATCTGAAAAAATAATTGTCGGACTTTCTCAATTTCATAATATTTATATATATATATATATGTGTGTGTGTGTGTATATATATATATATATATATATATATATATATACCCACCACATATATATGGCGCTTTGTGTTCTTTGTATAATATATATCAATGTATAATATCAATATGATATAAAAATGAAATATCATATCAAAATATACATGCATTTGTGAAATGGATATATGTGGATTTGTGTCTTGCATTAATATATAAACAAGCTTTTCTATAATATGATTGTTAAATAACTGAATAAGTTTTCGGTCCGGTGTACGCGCTGAGAGATGTACACGTGTGTCTCCTGAAATGCCCACAACAAATATATTCGGAGTATGAGTCCACATAAAGAAATAAAAAAAATCATTAAGAACTGATATATATGTACAAACAAATGAATATGTATTAACAAAGGTTTACAATTGACAAAAACAGTAATATGTGTGTACAAATAAATGTGGAAAGTTTGTGGTTCAAAGAATGTGTGAGTTAATGTGTGTACCTACGTATGTGTGTGCATATGTGTTGTTCATGCGTGTCACAGAAAAGAGATCACGTCCTTCCGCTAGAATTATTACATGTTTTCATATTAGCGGACGAAGAAAGATATCGCCGAGTATATATAGTGCTGGAGAGCGTCCCCTAGTAACAGTTATGGAAATTAGGAAGTAACCCGGCATAACTAGCAAACTGAATCGTTATATATTCGTTATAGTTTAATATGCTTTTCTTAGGGTGTGATAAATTTTGATTGATCTGTTCGTATCAATTTATCAATGAATCGCCCATATTATAAGCCACTAACAGGAAGTGAATGAAAAGGCAATGGACAGAGAAAGAAAGATAAGAGTGTAAGAGAGACAAAGAACAACAAGGACAGAACGAATTGGTTAATAGTTAAGTTTTCTTTTTATATAACAAATTGAATAAAAAGTAACCAGAAGAACGTCACAGAATGGATTGCCCGAAACCTTTTAGCAACAGAAAAAATAAAATGAGAAAAAATATTTGTTATATACCGTACTTATGAACATTAATGGGTATATCCCAATCCTCATAAATACGTAGGACACTATTGTAAGTGGGGGTAATATGGTGTCTAAGTAGTCAAACACTAGCAGTGGTTTACCTACTTCACGCTGCTGACGAGTATTGTATTTTGTTGATGTTATAAAGATTATCATTTCATTTCCAACCTCAGTTTTGGTTATTCCTCATTCACTAACCCTAACTAGGTTGCAACATTATGAAAAGGAACTGGAATGTGATTTTACGATGAATATGCACTAGAAAGTTATTTTACTATGAAAAAGCATTGGAAAGTGATTTTACTATGAAAATGCATTAGAATGTGATTTACTATGAAAATAGATTGGAAAGTAATTTTACAATGAAAATGCATTGGAAAGTTATTTTATGATGAAAATGCACTGGAAAGTAATTTTACTATAAAAATGCATTGGAAAGTTATTTTACTATGAAAATAAATTGGAAAGTGATTTTACAATGAAAATGCATTAGAAAGGGATTTACTATGAAAATAGATTGGAAAGTAATTTTACAATGAAAATGCATTGGACAGTGATTTTACTATGAAAATGCATTGGAAATTAATTTTACGATGAAAATGCATTGGAAAGTTATTTTACTATGAATATGCATTGGAAAGTGATTTTACTATGAAAAGACATTGGAAATTGATTTTACTATAAAAAGACTTTGGAATGTGATTTTACTATGAAAATGCATTGGAAATTAATTTTACGATGAAAATGCATTGGAAAGCGGTTTTACTATGAAAATTCATTGACAATTGATTTTACTATGTGTTATATACCGTATCCATGGATATATAATGGATATGTCCCAATCTTCATTATTGTATAGGACACTATTGTAAGTGGGGGTAATCTGATGTCTAAGTAGTCCACCACTAGCAGTGGTTTACCTACTTCATGCCGCTGGCGAGTATTGTATGTTGTTGATGTTATAAAGAGTACAATTTCATTTCCAACCTCCGTTTTGGTTATTCCTCATTCAGTAACCTTTTCTAGGTTACAACACTTTTCAAAAAATTATTGAAATTATTTACTAATTCCCCAAGACAAAATACACGACTGCAAAAATGTTTTAAAAATGTTTAAAAAACGGCTAAATTCATAACCTCATATTATTTAAAATAAAAAACACAAATTAATCTTAGTCTGAAATAATTTAAATACTAATTTACATAAATGTTTGCATTTGCCTTGTTAGATTCCCTCAGAGGACGAAACGCGTCGATTCAGATATTCTCCCTAAAATATCAGAGCAAGTAGAATGGGGGAAATATTACGAAACGGGTAACACAGGACATTAAAATCAAATAAAACATGTCGCGATTCTAGCATTAGATAAGCTGCCTGACAGAGTTATCTGAGAGGCGGTAATAAATTGTATATATATATATATATATATATATATATATATATATATATATATGTTTTTGTGTGTGTGTGTTTATGCATACACATGCATATACACATCTGCACATATATATGGACACCTACATATATATATATATATATATATATATATATATATATATATATATGTGTGTGTGTGTGTGTGTGTGTGTGTGTGTGTGTGTGTATCTAGGTTAAAGTTAAAAAGGAAATTACTATTGAAAACGACGGACAATTTCAACGCTACCATTAATCCTTCTAAGACAAGGAAAAAATTACGTCAGAAATTATCTGAAGTTCATTTCGGAATCAAAGTCCAAGGAATATGGTCCAAGTTTTTTAGTTTCCCAAGTAGTCGTCAGGGTACGTTGAGACTATTGGAGAGTTTCGTAGGACTCTATATCTGTCTTTAGATAGATAGATAGATAGATAGATAGATAGATAGATAGATAGATAGATAATGAACAGACTGATAGATTGATAGAGAGATAGATAGATAGAGAGATAATTAACAGACTGAGATAGATAGATAGATAGATAGATAGATAGATAATGAACAGACCGATATAGATTGTTCAACTGTTGTGTCTTGCTTGTAACTTAGTGTAACTAATGCACATATTAATCATAACACCACAACCAAATGCACAACGCTAAACATGACATATATATATACATATATATATATATATATATATATATATATATATATATATATATATAGAGAGAGAGAGAGAGAGAGAGGGAGAGAAGGAAAGAGAGAGGGAGAGAGAGAGAGATGCAATCATATCTCTCTCTATGTTGGAATATATAACAATAGATATATACCTGTGTGTGTGTGCATGCGTGTTGTAATCGAGTAACAAAATGGAAGAAACTTCAACGAAACCTCTTCAGGCTAATAATGGCTTCATCAATGAGACCAGTTTTATATATACATATATACAGGGTGTATCAAAATTCTTTTACAAACTTTGAGGGAGCGTTCCTCGCCACAAAACAAGGACAAAAATCGTAAATTGACACTTGTGTTTCGCCTGTGTTGCAGCATGACAAATGATGGTTGTGTAAATTTGTTATTCCATCACTTCCAAATGTTGCATCATCCGTAAGCAAGACAAGCAGCGTATCGGCAATTCATGCAGTAAACCATCAGCAAAAGTTCTCCTATGGTAAGTGATCACAAGGAGACAGACTCTGCACAAGTTGCAAATGATATGGATGCAGGAGCTCTTGAATTACACTCCATTTCGGCACTCTGAGATATACGAATTGCTAGGGCTTCTTTTCAAAAACTTTCCTTAAACTTAATAACGAAGAATTTGTGGACATATATTTATATAGACTTTTGTGCTTGTTTTGGTGTGAGAAACCTAAACAAAGTTTGTAAAAGTATTTTTGATACTGTCTGTATATCTGTATGCTCTGTTATAATAAATACCTTGAGCTCTCTGTGGATCAGTTTTAATATTTAATATCACTAGGATCCACCTGGATTATATACCAATGGATCTATTATCTGTATTATATATATATGCTGGACTGTCCTGCCGTATATCGACTTATAAGTGTCAAGGAACTCAGTTCCTAAGAAGCAAAAGCCAAACCTCTGCACATACGATTTGATTATAGCGATGATGACTTTGTGCAGAGCCGGCTACACTATTTGAAGAGCCGAATACAGAGATCTGGTGCTCCACGTACCATAAGGTCCCCGCAGGTATTGAATTCAAAGTTGTTCTCTTAGACAATTTGGCATCTAAGACTATAGAATCCAGTCTGTCCTGTTATTTACCCATATCTGGGAGGAGAAGAGGGGATTCATACCTCTCCCAATTAAGTGAATATAATCTTATTTAATCTTGACCAAATTCCAGCACATATTCAGGGTGTCATAGGGATGTACTGGTAGCATAACCGTAATCGGCGTTAAAAGAGTTCAAAATACGTTTGTGTCTTTCACTTTCGCACTAAGGACCTGAGGAAAAGTAAGGTATCCATCTCTTCGACCCTCCGAGCTATAGCAGTGTCGACTGGGCTCTCTAGGACTTCTATGAACCTGTGGAGAAGACAAATGTAAACATTCCACTAGCCCTCCCAAGTAACCACGGCAATTCATGGATAATAAACTAAGAGTAATCTGCACACAGCTATGATTGCCCATTTCCGGAATATATATATATATATATATATATATATATATATATATATATATATATATATGTGTGTGTGGGGGGGGTAGTCAGGGTCAAAGGTGATGGAGAGAAAAAGAAAAGGAATACATATGAATTTGGCTACATCGAAAAAATATTCTTTCAAAAATATTCTTTCAAAAATATTCTTTCAAAATTTTGAAACTACCAGTATCGCTCGTTTCGTGCGCATGTGAAGCAATATCAACAAATCCCAGTCCGATGTAATCTTAACCGATGAAACGCGAACACAAAACTTCTTTCCAATTTGTCATATAATTTTACTATATACAATTTGTTGATACATAAAATTATACAATATTTATATATATATATATATATATATATATATATATATATATATATATATATATATATATCAAGTATGTGGTGCAATGCAATTTATATTACAATCAATCATTCATACAAAAAGTAAATTAATAATTTTAATGATATAAAATTAGTAAAGTTAATGATATAAAATGGCGAATTCTCTTCGCTAACAAAATTTTAACCTGGAAATTATTTTGTTTTTGGTAAAATTCAGGTAGCATCCGAGATGATAAAACATAATGCGAATCGAAATATGTTTTTTTTTTCAATGTGTTATTAATAACGGATACAAACTTATGGAGCGTGCAAAATAATTTTCATGTCTGAAGATGACTGAATGTACAGTCGAAAGTACTCGCGTATTTAAGAAAGACCTAATAAAGCTTATAATCAAAAAGTATTGTGATTGTTTCTATGATAACGGAGATAAAGTACCCAGTGTAAAGCCGCTTCCCATTAATTGACCTTGAACTCTGTTGCGCATACATACAATGTTATAATGTTCTCGCGCATTTCCGTGTAGGTGTGTAGAGTGTGGTCGTCTCAACACACCACAGATATCCCATCAGTAACCATGGCTTGTGCAGGATTCTTGGGCCAAACACAACATTCGGTGACAACAACCATATTCTCTAAATCTCGCTACTTGTGATATTTTCCTCTTTCCAAAAATCAAATCCCACTTGAAAGGAAAGTGTGTAGAGTGTGGTCGACTCACCACACTATTCCACAGAGGTTCCATCAAGTAACACGTCTTGTACTGAAGTTTTTGCCTCAGATGCGACAGCCACCATAGTCCCCTCATCTCGCCCTTTGAGACTTTCCTCTTTCAAAAAATCAAGTTCTACTTCAAAGGAACCAGATTTCAAGCGTCCTGGGTAAGACGTTAAACTACATTCGCATCCTGGGTAAGACGATAAACTTCATGCAGCAGCAAGGCCTCTGATCAAGATGTTTTGAGAAGCGTGGAACCACCACTTAAATGCTGGTGTTCCCAGGTCCACCCTGACCCAGGATGATAGTACCTATTAGGGTCCCAACTATGGGCAAATAGTTAACTATTATCAACAATACTTTTTTGAAAATAATTATTACCAGCAATACAAGTTTGAAGGGAAAATATTACCAGAAACAGATTTTTAACTAAACAAAATATTACCAGCAATAAAAAATGTTGTCGGCATTAAATAACCCATTGAAGTTGATATGCCGTAAAACAAAATAAACCAAACCAAAGCAAACCAGATTACAAGACGTTGGGGAAATCCAAGAGAATACGGCGATGCAGATGCTCGCTATCCCAAAAAGGGAGCTCTGGGAATGCTTCCATGAATAAAAAAGACAAAAGTGTGCGGCGACAAAAGTGCACTATTTCGAAGGAGATTACATGCCGAATTGATATGTGTTGTAGTTTTCTTTTTAAAGCACCAGCCCCGATACCTTTTGATCTACTTATATATCTACAATATGCGTTCATATATGTGTCAGTGTCAACGTATGTATGTGTACATACATAAATTCAAATACACGCACATATATATCTATATATATTTAAATTTTGTAAATTTAAGTAAATTACAAATGAATTTTTTTTTAATAATAATAATGCTTAGATAGCATTTTTTTTTACTTGTTTTATCCGACTTTTACAAATAGACGCAATTTCTAATTTCCCACGCTTCGCCTCTCGCCATCTTAGAGCAAAAGAATATCTTTCTTTCCTTACTTTTCGTTTGCTGTCTATTGTAAGTCGTATTTTGTAACTTTTAAATTACAAAAAAAAGAACAAGTAATATAAAAGGTTACAAAATGCCGCTCGTCAAATTAAATTTTGTAATACATTCCTAGTATATTAAAAATAAAAAATAAATACTTTTCCGTCAAGCTCTTAACTATTTAGTCTCAAATACGCCTTATTTGCTTTCTTTCTTAGTTAATTACAAGGTTATATTTTTATATTTAATCAAGTCACTGGAAGCAAGGCGACAATGCCACTAAGACGTAAGCGGCTTCCGGTAGTGAAAGAGAAAATGAAGAAGAATTTAGAAGGAACCGGAAACACAATGCAAAACAGGAAACAAGGGATAAATCTCTACTCCTGTTCAAAAGACAGGGGAGGAGCGTGAATCAGACGATAGGCAAACCTGTCTATTCCTAGTAGTGGAGGAGGGAGAAATAAAATAAAAGGAAATAAATAGAGAATAAAATTTCAGAGTTCAGACGCAGATGTGAGGAGTACAGAGCTGAAGCATACTTTAGAAGGAGCCGGAAACCTAATCCTAAACTGGAAACAAGGGATAAATCTCTACTCCTGTTCAAAAGACAGGGGAGGAGCGTGAACCGGACGATTGGCGAACCTATCTACTTCTATTGAGGAAAACAATGAATAAAAAAATATAAAAATAAATAGAATTTCAAACTTTCAGGCGGAGACGTTAGAATTATAGAGTTGAATGTTTAGGGCCACATTACGTTGAAACACCTGTTCCCGTACGATAACCGAAGTTAAGCAACGTCGAGCGTGGCTAGTACCCAGATAGTTGACTGCTTGTAAATACCATGTGCTGAAAGCTTAAATGAGCGGGTGGTGTAACAGATAATGGTTCAGAATTCTCAATCGGAGAACCGAGTTCCAATTCCTGTCAGGATCGTTATCGTCATTTACGCGCAAATACTCTTTGCAAAGGAATGAATCCACCTCTTCTCCCCCAGCTACGGGTTAATTAAAAGACTTGTGTAGCTAAACCATTATTATCTCCAAAAATAAATTAAAGTTGTGTACATGAATTTAGATAAATTTGCATAAATATTAATGCAATACTTAAATGCAACGATCAATTTTGAGTTATTCTGTAGTTTATTGTTGCATATCGCAAATACTCCTCCCTACCTATTATGATGAAGGACCAATCAAGAGCGCTCCGCAGTAGCTAGCTTAAATGCCGTTCAATAGGGTGGCTTTTAATCTAGTACATATATATATATATATATATATATATATATATATATATATATATATATATATATATATATATATATATATATATATAAGTGAACATTGAAGTCAACACTTAGAGGTGACAGTCTATTTCATGCTGGACGCAATCGTCAGGCCACGATTGCGTCTAGCATGGAATAGACTGTCGCCTCAAAGTGTTGACTTCAATTTACACACGCTCTATATCTGATATTGAGCACTTTATGCCATAAATATATCCCATATTAAGAATATATTTCTTCATATATATATATATATATATATATATATATATATATATATAGTGAAATTATCCGATTCTATTCAGTATTCATTGATTGTATAGTCAGCGTTACTTTAAGAAAACTATAAAGACTTTTCTTAGATTTTTCCCAAAAATTACACACGCGCACACACACACACTCTCACACACACACACAGACATATATATATATATATATATATATATATATATATATATATATATATATATATATATATATTTTGAACAATAAAAAAATATTAAAAAATTAAAAAATTAAAATCTTCAGACACACTGGGTTGTAGATTTATATTCTTTCGTTTTTTTATTATTATTTCATTTAGATTCCTCGACTAGTTTCGGCCGAAACGGCCATCATCGGGAGATTTCATGAATGCCGTTATATATGTAAACTTTCATGAAAATACATAAATTATACACACAATGACTGCATATCTAAATGCGAAAATATATGTCAACGTGCTCACCTCAACTTGTTTCAACGAAAATTATATAAACAGGTGTAGGTTAGAGATAGATAGATAGATAGATAGATAGATAGATAGATAGATAGATAGATAGATAGATAGATAGATACGAACAGACTGAGATAGATAGATAGATAGATAGATAGATAGATAGATAGATAGATAGATAGATAGATACGAACAGACTGAGATAGATAGATAGATAGATAGATAGATAGATAGATAGATACGAACAGACTGAGATAGATAGATAGATAGATAGATAGATAGATAGATAGATACGAACAGACTTAGATAGATAGATAGATACGAACAGACTGAGATAGATAGATAGATAGATAGATAGATAGATAGATAGATAGATAGATCTCAATATAAATGAGTTTTTCCTGCCGTCAACGCTCATACATAACCACTTCTTAAATCAAGTAGGCGCGTAAATTCTCTTCTTATCGTCAGACATCGACATTGTTTTGAGGATAACAAATGGATTTTGTATTTATTTCGTATATACACCTATGTTTTGTTGAGAAATGTCATCGTTTCAGTTTCAGCCCTGTTAAATAATCCAGCGACTTTGGTTTCCCGAGAATTTAAAAAAAAATGCCTCTTGTCGATTTATTGTACCCGAAGAGCGCTTTAAGAAACAATTTCGGTATTCTAAGCTTTTAGGTAGAGATTTCTTCCACTCAAGTTTAACGATTGCTTTTCATTGAAACTTCGAAATATACATTGACAATATTTCATTACAATTCATCATGGACGTGGTTAGCAAAATGATATACACTAGGTTTCAAATTGTGTTCCCTTTATTTCAAATATGGTAAAGCTAAACCAGAAATGGTGTATTACTGTTATACCTCAGTTGTACCTGCCTAGTTCTCACTTCCCAGCTATAATAGAGATCCTAATCGATAAGGGCTCTGATGAGAGAAGATTTACTCTTAACTATTGTTATGTTCCGACAATCCTCGTCGGAACTATTAAATTTCGTGCTAAGGGAATAAATATTTAACACCAGGTGGATAATAGAAGAAAGGATTATTGTACACAACAAATACAATATGAAATACGGTACAGTTATACACAAAGGTCAATCTAGTAGTGAATGCCACTAATTGGAAGGTCGGACGGGCTTGCGTCTTCCCTCTCTCACTCTCATCTCTCATCTCTCGTCTCTCGTCTACTAGTCTCGCGTAGACAGTTGACTTTATAGGTACTTACTACCTATAGTAGTAATCATTGATGGGGGTGCCTGGTTATTCCATTACATCAGCTTGCTCTCCTGTTATCGTTATGATTTATCCTGCTCATAGGATGAATGTCAAAAGTTTAGAGAGTTGTAATAAAAAGTCTCTAAATAGAAAACGAAACCGTTAAAAATATCCTAATTACAGAATATAAATATTTAAAAAAAAATTGATCGATATAAACAAATATTGAAAATTAAAATACAAACATGCTACTAATTTAAAGTAAATATAATGCCTTGGTGCATAGACCAATTAGCCGCCATTTGCTAGGTAAGAGGAAACAGATGCAACCTTGGAATAGCAAAGTTACAAATTGTCGAAGAGTATAAAAAAAAGAGAGTTCAATAAATTCTAAGACACAATTATTGTTATGTTCCTACAATCCTCGTCGGAAATATTATATTCCGTGTGAGTTCGTTTCAAATATCCTCGTCGGAACTATTAAATTCCGTACTCAGGGAATAAATACTTAACACCAGGTGGATACTAGAAGAAAGGTTTATTGTACCCAACAAGTACAATATGAAATACGGTACAGTTATGCACATAGGTCAATCTAGTAGTGAGTGTCACTAATTGGAAGGTTGGATATGCTTGCGTCTTCACTCTCACTCTCGTCTACTAGTCTCTCGTAGACAGCTGACTTTATAGGTATTAGGTTGGTGCAAAAATAATGGCGTAATAATGTCGTTTTTTGACGTTAAAAAATACGTCAGAAAACGACATTATTACGTCATTATTTTTGCACCAACCTAATACTTACTACCTATAGTATAATCATTCATATAGGTGTCTGGTTATTCCATTATATTAACTCTACAAACTCTTTTCAACAGACGCAACGATACCGAATTTTGTATGGGCCGTGAAGGTCGATCTCCCCACACAATAGTAATGGCCAGTTACAATAACCCCCACGCTGAGCTGCCGAGGTATCCGTGCAGTGTTTATTACCCAGTAAAACCTCCTGCAGAAGGTGACGAAGAAGAGCAGGAAGAAGGGACTAACCACAAACTACAAGACAGAATGCATGGTCATCAATAAAAAGATGAGCCCGAAATGCGTTTTGCAGGGCAGGGACACTAAAATCAAACAGGTGCGGAAGTTTAAATACATGGGAAGTGTTTTAACAGAGGACGGTAAGTGCAACCCTGAGATCCGTAGACGTATTGGGATGGCCAAGAACACATTCCAAAAGCTGGACAGAGTATTGCAAGACAGGGGGATTTCTTTGGTAACAAAGAATAGAGTATTGAGCTGTTACGTGACATCTGTTCTCCTTTACGGCAGCGAATGTTCGACGGTCTCCTCAAAGCTGAAAAAGAGACTCGAAGCAACGGAGATATGGTGCTACAGAAGGATACTGAGGATAAGGAAGGTTATACTTAACATCATGAAGAGGCAGCTGACGTTTCTGAGAGAGGTAATAAGAAAGGAGGGCCTGGAAAATCTGATACTCACAGGTCGAATAGAGGGAAAGGGAGACAAGAGAAAGCAACATACCTGGCGGTCTTAAGCAAGTATATGACACAACGTGGTCTGGGGAGTTGGCAGAGGTACGAAACTTATTGAGAGCCACAAGGGATAGGAAGAAGTGGAGAGCTATGATCGCCTACATCATTAAATGACACAGCAAATAAAAAGAAATACAAGAGCAGAATCCATGAGTACATTTTTATCAAAAATTTAACTTTTAAAATCAGTTTTTGTTTTTAACACCAGAACATTAAATTTGAGATATTTCGACAGAAAGAATATTTTGTTCCATATTTTTCAAATCAGAAATCAATGTTTGCCTCTATTTAAAACGTTTAACACCAAAATTAACGTCCCTCTTTTTGAAATTCGCTCTTTATCTTCATTTTTTTCTCTGTTTACTGCTTGAACTACACACAAATATTAGCGCTGAACGTATTAATTAGTTTACATTCTTATGACTAAACTTACATCTGGAAAGCGGCTGTGAAATTTGTTAATTTTCTTTTTCTCTTCCCGTACGCAAAAAGGTCGTTGCGCGGTGGTCGGTCGGGTGACGCACTGTGGCCGAGCGTACCACGGGGTGGCGGGCTAAGGTGAAGGAAGTGGTCGTAAAAATATTGCACCGCTTCAAGTAGGAATAATCTGACAAGTTTAAAATTCAACATTCGTAATCGCAGCTTTTACCTACGCTTGAACACTAATCAATGGTACTTGTTTAACTTGTTTAAATGTTTAAATTTGCATTGTGTAGAACTGCTCAACTTCTCGGGAGAATGTAAAGGAAATATAAACATTGTACATGTTAAGTACCACTTAACATCAGAATTTGGGCCAACACAATGCATATATTTACTATATTGCCTTACTCCAGATCACGAGTAAATGATAGAAATAAAACAAAAGAAGTTTAAAATCCGTTGTTAGACAACGCCTTTCCCAGAACTCTACTGTTGCAAGTTTGCGTAGTAAGGAGCCAAACGCTGCCTCACTTCCTCTTTCTAAATAATATCTCTCTCTATATATATATAATACGCCACACACACACACACACACACATATATATATATATATATATATATATATATATATATACTATAGTAAAAAAAAAAGAAAGATATATAATCCGGTGTTCTTACTGATATTTTTATTTTTACAAAACAGGGCTCAGTGTAAATTTACAGAGCATAAATATTATAAATTAACTGATTTAAAAATGTTTTCATCGCTACACAGGAATTACCATGTTTCAAAAACAGATACTAATAACTTCAAATTCAATTATATAATTAAATCAAAAGCATTAGTTCTTTTTCATCTTTAAGCGAATTTTGGAATAACTTATTTTGAAATTTAATGATTTTTAATACATTCATAATTTTTGTTTGCAAGGATACGGAGAAATTCAATCATTTAGTCAGAGGCGGTAGCGTGATCTTTTTATTAACTATTATTGTATCAATTATGAGTTACGTTCGAAAAAGTGGTAAGTCTAGGTAGGGTAGGGGTGCCTTTTTTCAACGAATTTTGACATCCGTTCGACGCATGTCGTCTGTTTTTTTTGTTTTTTTTATCTACGGCAAAATCTTTTTGGCATTTTATTCGTTAAATTCCAATAACCAAAAAATACTATTCTTCAAAGAGTGCTCAATGCAGAGTAGAGCAAATATAATTATTTATTCGAAAATTATAACATAAATATGTTATAAAATCACTACAAAAATAGATATTTTTTTAAAACACTCCTGGTGTCTTATCAAGTGATGATGTTCAAAGTACAATAAAGGGTTTTAAAAGGTTCAAATCAATCAAACACCCCTCGCTAGGGGGAACGCTGTTACATAAGCTGCAATGACCAATCAAAATACAAGTATATGAGAACTCAAAATACTTGACAACGAACTTTGGTTATAATAATTATTTAATGCTTTAATGTTGGGGTTAGACTAAAATAGAATTCATTCTAATTAATATTAAATTTTACTATAAAATTAAAAATTACCAATTTTAAATTTAATCTGTATTAAGTTTAAAAAATTATAAAATTATTTAAAGAAATTGAGGAAAAAATACATGTTTTTTTATTTATTTTGTTTTTATTGAAAGGCCAAAAATTCAGTTAGAATAAACGTTAAAACCTAATGTTGTGCTAAGCATCATTACAGTTCAGATACATTTTGATGTGCCCTATGAGTGTTTAAATTTCTAAGCCTTCTTTCCTCATTATGTGTCCTAACGTTATCAATTGTCTCTTTCTGATTTGATAGTAAAAACTTTACTTGTCGTTCTTAGTCTTAAAACTTCCTAATTTCTCGGATAACCTGTCCAGTATATTTCGCAATATTCGTCAGACGAACAGCATCTTTTGATTCAAGTATTTTCTTTATTCTGAAGGAAATAATCCAACCTTCTGTGCCACGTAGGAGATTTAATATTGCACAGCAGTCGACTTCTCTTTCCTTTGTTTCTCGGGAAATTCTTTTCTTTAGGATTCAATGACGACGTTCGTTTTCTTTAATTGATCGTGCAGACTCCGAATCGGAGAAAACAGCATGAAATTAAAACTAAGAAGCAGAATTGAAGAGGTAAACACGCATTTCCTCACTTCAAGAGGGGGGGGGCTGTGTTTCATGGATGTCACTTGAACTACTTCAACCGTAAAAGCTATGGCGTTTATACGAGACAGCAAATTTGCAATTATTTTGCCTCGCTTTCCGTTACACTCCATTTTTTATTTTACTTTTGGATTGTAGGAATTTCTTTTCATTAAGTACACTAGCTTTAGCTTGCAATAGTCTGTGTTTTAACGTATTGTGTTTTGTATCATGCATCGAGAGACTTGTAATAAGAACTATTTATACATACATTTTTTGAACTAATATATGCAAAGTGATGAGATGATAATAATATATAATAAATATATCATAAAATAAATCTATATTATAAAATAATCTATATATATAATAAAATATATATATATAATATATTATATACAGTTGGTGGAAATAAATATTCGTACACTTAAAAAATTGTATTTTTATAAATGTAAAAGCCTTAAATAAAACAAATCTCGGCACATTTTATGTATAAAGACACATATTATTAAAAATAATAATAAACTTAATTCTTGTTCTAACAGAAATTAATGCATTTTTTAATTCTAACTGGTGAAAAAAGTATTAGTACAAATTAATTATTAGAATAAAATAATTATGAAAAAAGTATATTCTAGAATGTTCCAATAATGTTAGTAATTATAGTTAACGCTATTAGCCATTATCAGAGCATTCTGCAATTTCTAGTCTTACGAGAAGGTTCTAATAATGCCTAAAGGTAAAGAATTGACTATTTCACAAAAACAACACATTTTGTCTCTTTGGAAAGATGGGAACAGTTACAGAACGATTTCTAACAACCTGAATATTCCTTTTACTACAATTGCTTCGTTCATTGCAAGTTTTAAAACTCGTAACAGCGTCGAAAACCAACGACGAACAGGTGCTCCGAGTAAGATTTCTCTAAAATCAACAAGGATATTAGGACGCTAGATCCAACAAAATCCACAGGTTACCCGAGAATAGCTGCAGGACCATCTGCGTTCATTAGGGCTTAAAGTAACCAAACGTACAATAAGTAAAGAACTACACAAAAACAGTCTGAAATTACGCATCCCAAGAAAGACTCCACTCCTCTTGAAACGACACAGTGATGCTAGGCTAAAATTCGTTAGAGAGCATAAGGATAAAGAATATTCGTTTTGGGGAAAAAGTACTATGGACAGATGAAACTAAAATAGAGTTGTTTGGTCATAATTATCGAAATCATGTGTGGAGGAAGGACGGTGAAGCCTACTTACCAAAGAACACGTTGCCAACTGTAAAGTTTGATGGTGGCAGTATCATGATCTGGGGCTGTTTTCTGCAAAAGGTGTTGGCAGAATATCAATAATAGATGGCAAGATGAATGCCGAAGGATATCAGAAAATCCTGCAAGACAATTTAATGCGTTCTGTTGAGAGACTTTGGCTACCTCCTGATTGGGTTTTCTAACTGGATAATGATCCTAAGCATACCGCTAGATCTACAAGGAAATGGTTAGCTGAAAGTAACGTTGATGTCAGTCTTCAGACTTGAACCCAATCGAGAATTTATGGCGATGTTTGAAAATTCAAATTGGGAAAAGAGCACCAACAAATATCAAGAATTTGAAGACAATATGCCAAGAAGAATGGGACAAAATACCACTCAATGTGTGCAAATCATTAGTTGAGACATACAGAAATAGACTGGTAGCTGTTGAACTCAATAAAGGATATTCCACAAAGTATTAAATTAATATGCATTTTTTATTTTGTACGAATACTTTTTTCATCAGTTAAAATGAAAAAAATGGATTAATTTCTTTTAGAATAAGAATTAATTAAGTTTATTACTATTTTTTAATAAAATGTATCTTTACATATAAAATGTATCAAAATTTGTTTTAGTTAAGGCTTTTACATTTATAAAAATACAATTTTTCATGTGTACGAATATTTATTTCTTCCACTGTATATATATTATTATATATTAGATATATATTATTATATATTATAATATTAATAATAATATTAATAATATAATATTATAATTATATTATATTACATATATTATTATATTATAATATTATATAATATATATTATATATATTATTTATGATATATATTATATATTGTATTATATATATTATTACTTATATATTATTATTTATATATTATTATTTATACATATATATTATTATTATTATTATTATCATTATTATTATTATTATTATTATTATTATTATTATTTATATTATATATATTATATACACTCCTGATCAAAAATTTAAGATCACTTGAATTTTTTTTTAAAAAGACTTTTTTTCATTGAAAAATTTTAAACATTTCTTACTTAAGGTTACTAATTTTATAATCTAACAGGTTTCTATGGGTTAAATAGTAAGACTTGTATCTGGAAAAATCATTGTTATCTCCAAAATATTGTTCATGCAATATTCACTCGCAAAAAATAAAATTATTCTTATGATCCAAATGGTTTCGGTATTAATATAAAACCCAATGTTTTGATAAACCGTAAAAAAGTCAATCACTAAAATAAAATGCTTCCGCAGTGACACCAAAAAACCATTTATCATATGACAACCCTGTTGTCAAGCATGGTTTCTGGTGTCGAAACCTCATTACCATTAACCAAGGGTGGCCTCAGGAGTACCGTATGATATTACGAAGGTTTGTTGATTTTCAGTCATACTGGGAGGGGAAAAGGCAGCCTCATTATATATTTCCTCCCATATTGAGAACTATGATCCTAGTTATCATGTTTTCATCATAAAACCATAACTGAGCAAATTTCAAGGCGCTCCATCGTCAAGATGTCAAGAGGCTGTACCGGTAACTATAACAGCGAGACGACGTTCCACAAGATGCAATCTGATAAGATTGGCGTCCCGTCTTCTTAATCGAGTAACGTGTGTCAACAAAACAAAGAAATCTTAGATATTGTGGTATTTCACCAAACATTGACTCCCTTCAATCAATTCAATATCTGAGATTTACGCTGTTGTCAAGGTAAACTATTTTAGTTCTACATTTCTACATAATTATGTTCTTATTACTTCTGTCGAAATATTGTGCAAAAATATACTTATGACAAAGTAACAATTGTGTTTTGTCGAAGTCTCTTCAGAATGCACATTGTGAATCGGAATACCAAGATCGGAAATATGTGGTATAAATAACTTAGAATATTTTATCAGTCCCTGTCTATATTTCTGAGATGAGGTATTATGTAAACTATTTATTAGGTTGGTACAAAAATAATGTCGTAATAATGTCGTTTTTTGACGTTGAAAAATACGTCAAAAAACGACATTATTACGTCATTATTTTTGCACCAACCTAATACATTATTCGGACTATTGTCCTCATCTTTGCCGCCATATTTATTACAACGTTTCGGCCGTTGTACGCTCCGCCCTTCTTCAGGTGGTTGGAATGTCAAACTCAACCCTTAATTTCGCTCTTTCGTAGACTGTTCTAGTTCCACAGGCCATGTTTAATGAATGTCAGTTATCTCCTGTTAATTCCCCTCTGAAAGTCCTCCACTGCCTTGAACTCACACTCTTTGGGTCCTGTCATTGGATCTAACTAACGCCTTTATCCACTGTGCCATGCGTCCTTGAGGAATATTTTAGAATATTTTATCTAAAAAATTATGAGTCTATTTCTCTAATAACTCTTGTTTGCATCACAACGTTTACAGTGAAACCTAACTGTATGTTTAATGGGGAGGGGAAGCTTATATTTATTGATAATTTCAACTGATCACACTTTCTTTTCTTTTTCATGATTCCAGCGATTGAAAAAAGCCAAAAAGATGAAATGATTAACGATAAACAAGATGTGACTTGCTGTGCCTGTGGTTACGCCACATATAAAATGGTCTTCCAGGGGCTCTGGTCAAGGCAAACTCATCCCAAAGATTTTCCCACACGTAAGTAAACCAAATTTTATAACAATAACCAAAATAGCGATGCCAATTATATATTCTATCAATAAAAAATAGTATTCTGTCAGCAATAGAATAGCCAATGGATACAGCAAAGGCACTTTTGGCAAAAAATATTAGACTTGAATTCATAAAGACAATGAAAAGATGATAGAAAGTTAAAATAAAGAATAAATTTGAGACTAATGCCATTCTTTAGTTTACTGTAAATAAGAATTAACTTTTAGAAAGTTCAGTTCGGTAAATTTTCCAAAATTTTACATGAAGAGTTTAAGGAAATCTATGAAATATATTTTTATTTATTGGAAGGTACTGTACATTCAAGCAGATTTTTAGATGGTACACTATATTCAATCAGATTTTTAGAAGGTACTCTGTATTCAATCAGATTTTTAGAGGGTACTCTGTATTCAATCAGATTTTTAGAGGGTACTCTGTATTCAATCAGATTTTTAGAGGGTACTCTATATTCAGACATATTTTAGAGGGTACTGTATACGCAGATACATTTTTAGTGTGAATCACGTGTTAAGTCTCATTTTTTGAGAGTACTATACATGAAGTCACATATTTGAAGGGGTACTGTTCATGCAATCACATTTCTGCAGGGTGCTGTACATAGAGTCACATTTTTAGAGGAACTGTAAATTCAGTCACGTTTTTGTAGCCATCGATTCCCACACTTGGCAATTTTGAAAATAGATCAATTTATCGCAAAAATAATTAAGCAGAAATGTAAAAACGATTTTTTTTTTCAATTTTTGAAGCGATCCATAATTCAAAGTTTCGTGAAGTAACTAAATTCACCATTTCTCTTTTAATCATAACAAATCAATTTTTCGCAAAGCACTTCCAAAGACTCAATTTCTGATCAGGGCTCTACGTACGGTCTCGCTCTCCTCAAATCTGTGACAGCAGTAGTATAAATTAAAACATACAGAAAGACAACATTTGTCTTTTGATTGACATAGTTTCGTATAGTCTTCTCACTCACGGGACCAGACGTCGGTGTTCGAACCCAAATAAAATTCCAGGATTCCGAATGCAGATTTTCAAGAGTGACCGTCATCTCTTAGAGGATTGACACAACACAATATTTCTAAATTTCTCTTTCTCAATACGGCACAAAGATATGGCTATGATGTATTTTTTCTCTCCTTTTGGCGCCAATGACTGTTGTTCAAAGATAGGTAAAAAAAATAAACTTTAGAATATTGGTTTTCAATGCTTTATTTTGAGAATTGACGCAACACAATCTTCCTAACAGTACGATAAACTAAGTAAAGATTTCAAAATCTCAATATTTGTGTCCATTGTTACTCGTTTGTTTTCTTAAAGAAATATGCCGCTATAGTTCTTATTGCTTCTCTTATTGTTTGTTTTTTACTTTTTTGCTTATAGAGACGCATTTGCTTCACTGGTCAGACATAGTGGGAGCGTCTCACAGTAACAGCTATAGAATATGGGAGTATGGTCAGTATGCCACCCGCGCAGTCAAGTATGTCTGCGAATTTGGATCGTCCAATATCCTTGAGACAGAAATGAAGAGACATGTAAGTAGCGTCCGATCTTATCTTTACGCCCCATCGAGGGGGATTTTTGATTATTGTTACCGCCAAAGAATAATGAAGTGTATAGCTACACAGATGAGTCCTGTTTGGTGGCTAAAGTAGTTATGTATTTTCTACAGTTTCGTGAGCAGATTTTCAAGACAGGTCTTTCTTACTCAATGCAACACAGTCTTACTCTCCCAATTTTGACGCGGCCCGGAATAATTCTAAGTTCATATGTAAACATATATATATATATATATATATATATATATATATATATATATATATATATATATATATATATATATATAATCATTTATTCGAAAATTATAACATAAAAATGTCATAAAATCACTACAAAAATTGCAATTTTGTTTCTGGTGTCTTCTCAAGTGATGGTGTTGAATGTTTTAGCACCATCACTTGAGAAGACACCAGAAGTGTTGAAACAAAATGGCTTTTTTGTAGTGATTTTATAACATATTTATGTTATAATTTTCGAATAAATGATTATATCTGCTCTACTGTGCATTGAGCGCACTTTTAAGAAGAGTATTTGTTGGTTATTTGAATTCATTCCGTATACACCAATCCTATACTTGTATATATATATATATATATATATATATATATATATATATATATATATATATAATTTAAATAAAAACAGACCACTTTAAGGTTCCATGGAACCTTAAAGTGGACTGTTTTTATTTAAATTATTTAAAGTGGTCGGTTTTTATTTAAATTATTTGCTCTGGATTTACATTGAGCTGTCTGAATTTTAGCCTCATTGGGTCTACCCATACGGATTACCTAGTTTTCCATAAACTAGATAGATAGATAGATAGATAGATAGATAGATAGATAGATAGATAGATAGATAGATAGATAGATAGATGTACTTATTTATATATATATGTATATATACATACTTAGATATACCGTATTTGACGGCATATAAGACGCGCGGGTGTATAAGACGTACCCCAATTTCAGCAGGGAAAATCAAGAAAATATTAGTAATTTGTAAAATTATTAATAGATGATAGAGTCTAGGCTATATTTATGAGGTATTATTTTGGTTAAACAAGCCATGATTACAATTAAACAAAAAATAATTGGGAAAAAAGAATATAAGCCTATAAAAACTGTATAATATCCCAAGGTAAGAAAAATAAAATAAAAATCTTTACAATCTTATTACAATTGGACAAAACGGTACAGTTACCATTAAAATTTCCATCTTCAAATCCATATAATTCGTCGTCTTCGTTATCAAAACTCTGATACTTATTTTCAATAATACTATCATCGTCGTTAAATAATGCGCCATCTTACGTTTCATTTAGAGCATTGCTAATGCCACACTTTTTAAAAGATTTCACAGCAATTTCTGGTCTAATATTATCCCATGCTTGCTTCACCCATTCGCAGACTTGTGCAATGCTGGGCTATTTTATTCTTTCTGTAAGGGTAAGGTCCTGATCAGACATTGCCATCCACGTGTTCCATTGCTCCTTCATGTTTAAGTCTAAGCTAATAGGAGTTGCCAGGGAGTTAATTTCGGCCGACTATCGCGAATTATAAACCTACATATGACATATAAGACGCAGGGGAATTTTAAAAGATATTTTAGTAAAACGAAGTGCGCCTTACATGCCGTCAAATGCGGCATATATTCAAAAGTTTAGGGCCAACAAAAGTTTGGTCAAAAAAGTGACTATTTCTTACATTAAATAGGAGAAAATATTATGCATCTTTAAAAAAGTGGGACATGATTTTATATTAGAAACTTTATGACAAAAAAGTAAAATAGCATTTTATGATTAAATTTTGCTCTTGTCAAAATATCCTCCTTTAGCCTTTATTACTGCAGCACAATTTTTGGGGATTTGTAGCAAAAGTTTCTCAAAGTATGAGTTTGGTAATTGATTCCATTCTTATTGTCAAGGATATGGCTATGAGAATTTACATTTTTTTCACTTTTCTGTCAAGTTCATCTCAGGTTAATTTTAGGGGTTGCTTCAAACTTTTCAACTGTAGTGTGTATATATATATATATTTAAACCCGTTAATATTTACCTATGAACTGAAGTATATTAAAAAAAACAGATTTTGAAATTAAATAACCCAGGAAGGGTTGATATGCGATAAAATCCACCAACCCAACCCAATAGATAATCAGGAAAAAGATTATGTCATCATAAACAAAAAACAACAATGGCGTTCTTTTTTATAGGAAGATATTCAGCAGCTTTCGTAAATGTCATCCGAACCTGTTCAAAATTTAAATTTTTATCAGGTTTGTTTTTATCTTTGAAAATGCGTAATTATACTTTTTGTAATTAGAAGAGACCCTGTTTATTCTCTACTCGCTGACATTGCACGACGACACCTGTGTATTGTCAATGAACACCAAATGCAACTGCGTTTGCGCATGCGTGCATTTCCACACACCCAAATCCAGATAATTTTAAAACTTTAATTTTATTTATTTATTTTTTCTTCTATTTGCTGAGTTAACTTTTTTTATTATTATCCAATGTTAATTCTCAAATGCCCTAAAATTCAGCATTCAAATATTATGTTCCATTTCCGACTGCAGAAGGAGGCCCCTTGCTTCGAACGTCTACTGGGATAAAGTTCACACGAGACTTCAATTGAAAAGCCTACATACAGTATATATATATATATATATATATATATATATATATATATATATATATATATATATATATATGATGTGATTTTGGATACTTTTATTGCGTATTAAATATTTACTCAGTAATAATAAATACACTGAGGTCTTTTTGTGGGTCAGTTTTAATATTTTATATTACTAGGATCCACTTGGATTATATACCAACAAATTTATTATCTTTACTATATATATATATATATATATATATATATATATATATATATATATATATATATATATATATCGGTAGGAAGGAAAAGATGTGATAGTTAATAATAAACTACAGCATCTGCATTTAAGTATCGCAATAATTACCTTTTAAATGTTCAACGATACTTCTTCTGCCGCCATTTAATTTACTGAGAATTTGGTGTGCTTAGGTCTTTATTTTCTGTACAAACAAATATGTTTATTTCATGGGTGACTTTTGCTGGATTTCACAATTAATTTCGATTATTCCCAAAGTTGTAAAAATTGTTATCGTACAAACCAATTCTCCGCAAGAATCGCGTTAAAAATCACCGAAAACAGTCGCCATAATGAAAACTTGGGAATTAAAAATTTCAGGATTGTGGTTCCGGATCTGGCCCGGATTGTTTTTAATTTGCTCACGGAGTGGGCCTGATTCCAAAATGGTATGATATGTGGGGCTACGGCCTCTTGGAGTAAGGTTGAAAATAGAAACAATTTTATTTTTAAACAATTTAATTTGAGAACACTAATTTTTATTCATTTGAACATGAGCTATTGAAAGTTAGAGAATTGTGTCCTTTTAATTGTTTTATCAGTAGAAGCTAAGATGGCGGAATCTGAAAACAATCACAGTAATGAAAACTTGGAAATCAAAAATTTCAAGATTGCGTATCCGCATCCAGCTCGGAATGGCTTTTTTTTTTAATTTACTCAAGGAGTCGGCCTGATTCCAAAATAGTATCATATATCTAGATACAACCTCGAAGTTGAAAAAGTGTGACATGGTGACACACTGACATTCGCAGTTATTATCTATCTATCTATCTATCTATCTATCTATATATATATATATATATATATATATATATATATATATCGATATATATATATGTATATATATATATCGAGATATATATATATATATATATATATATATATATATATTCATACATGTTTCATTAAACAATATAGACAAATGTTGTCTATTTATTTTATGTAAATTTTTTTCATATCGTCTGATAAGCTTAATAACATTATCATTAAACGAAGAAAGAAAATCACAATATTGATCCATATTTTTTAATCCAATCTAAGCTTTCGGCTTACATAAACCGTTACCAAAGGTGTAAATTACTGTACAACATATTAAGCAATATACGGACAAGACAATGATGATAGCCTGTTATTGTTTACATGAATGATTTCCAAGCAATGATAAACACGTGCATATAAAACGCTAGAAGCAAAAATCGCACCGCATCTCATGACGTCACATATGACCACGCGAGAGTGAATTCGAGAAGTATTAAGTATGGGAAGCCGTTGGTATAAACCAATTATAGTCATTTAAGGATATTTGTAGAGATTCCATAGTTGATTTTGTTTAGGTTAGTTTTCAACTGTTTGATGTATATAGCTTCCAGAAATTTTAGTTTTTGTCTATTGTTTTCGTCGAAGTATAATTGTGTTTTCGACAAGGATTTTACGGAATTGTGTGTGCGGTCAGGCACGTTGTTTTAAATGCCAAATGTAGTGTCAAGCGTCGTGAAAGCGAGTTTGTGGTGTGACCAACATAAATATTATTTAATTATCATATATATATATATATATATATATATATATATATATATACATATATATATATATATATATATATATATATATATATATATATATATATATATATATATATATGTGTGTGTGTATATATATATACGATCCATTGCTGTAAAAGATCCAGACCAAACACGAATAAAGTACTACTGAGATGTTTGGGCTGGAGGTGCACAGTCTTTCTTGTCGGTGATTTTTTCAATTATTTTCCACTCTACATCTTTCCCACAGATGAAACGTCGAAATTCGCGCTACTCTATCGATATGTCCATGCCAAATTATCTGATGAGGTACTTTCATTCGTTCCACTAGTTCAGGCCTTCACTGCTATGTGCTGCCCCGCCACGTACACTAGCACAAACCATTCCCATCGCTACTTCTTCCCAAATAACGTTACTTCGTGGAATAGACTCCCGAATGGATGCTCATCCGATCGCTACATTCTCAACCTCTTTAGGTCTACGGTCAACCGTTATTTTTCCCCACATAGCTCATAAACGACACTTCTTGCCTCCTCCTCTTACGTTCATACAATAACCTCATTCAGTAACCCTGTATCTTACGTGCGTTTCAGGGCCTTGTATTAGGTGATCAATTAAAAGAAAGAAGAAAAAAGGGGGAAAAAAGCATTATCACACTTGCTACAATTCTGTGCAGCGTGATATTGAATAAAAGCCGGGGAAGTAAACATTAAGATAATAGACTCTCTATCGCGCCGAATTTTCACGTGACAAATAATCTCCTCTCGACACTCACGTAGATAATAATTATATCTTGTCTCCCAAATAACGAGACTTTAAATATCTTTGTGCTTCATTCTACTGTCTCGTGTGAACGAGCAACAATAGCCGAGATCAGAGTAACACCGAGAGTCAATTTCAAATTTCCATATTTATCGGATCCAGAGATCTTGACACAACTGCCTTCACACCAGAGCAGAAAGTGTCGATTATCTCTCACAATCTTGTGAGTTCCTTGAAAAGAGGGAAAAAGGGATAGATAACAGATGAAGGATTATCATTGGATGTTTCTGTATTGAGAGACCGAGACAAGGAAGAGAAATGACAATGAGCTTGTTATATTCTTCCTATACAATAGCGTGTAAATTATACTTATTCTCGAACAAAAAAATAAACATTAAGAAACGAAACTCCCTTACAAGCATCTTACAAAGCGAACATGGAGTCATTTGGCAGATAGAGGCTTATTTTCAATGACATACATTTTTTTTCTTTCATATATAGAGTATGAAACAATGCATAGGAATTTTATTTATTGAATAATACGTATTTCAGCCACAATCTCTAATCAATACAAAATTTAATTAATAGTTAAACATGAAAACAAACATTATACTTAAATATGAAAACAATAGACAAAAACTAAAAATCCTTGAAGCTATATACATCAAACAGTTAAAACCTAACCTAAACAAAATCAACTATGGAATCTCTACAAATATCCTTAAATGTCTATATTTGATAACAGAAGCCATTGGTTTATACCAACGGCTTCCCATACTTAATACTTCTCGAATTCACCAAGGAATATATTTTATTTTTCAGATAACCTTTTTTGCTTTTATATATTAAATCTTATCTCTACGGCGTATCAACCTTTTGCAGATTATTTAGACAGAAAAAAACTTTTAGATTGTAAAATTTTTTGGAGATAATTATTTACTGATACAAGTTCTACTAATTAACCCATAGCTGGAGGAGAATAGGTGGATTCATACCTTTCTTAAGGGTATTGACGCGTAATTGAATACAACGAACCCAGCTGGAATTAGAACTCTGTTCTTCGATTTCCAATTCCGGGCTGTTATCCATTACACCACCTGCACATCCAAGCTTACAGCATCTGGTATTCCCAAGCGGTTACCCAACCAACTTAACATTCGACGATTGTATGGGAACCGATGTTTCGACGTGATACGGCAGTGATTTATAAGTCGTTTCTAAGGAATCAGATTTGACGCGGACCTTAAAGGATCAATTTAAGTAAAATGTATGCGAAGTCAACACCTACATCTGAATTTGTCTCCATGCAAACTTATTTTATTGGGTTGGTGCATAATTATCAGGCGTTTTTAAATATTATTCATTATGAAAAAAGAAACATAGAAATTCAAAAATAAGATTTTTAACTGATTATTCCGGAGCGTATGATTATCGACACGCATTTTTATAACCTGAAAATAAAATAATGTTTTTATTTAAGAAAAAGTAAACAAAACAGCATATTTTATTAACAAATATCTCGCCAACCAAAACGCCTGATAATTATGCACCAACCCAATATTAGCTCTTGTTGTAGCAATAATCTGATACCCGAAGTCTTGCTTTGTCACCAACGACGTTCTGCTCCCTTTAACATATTGTTTCAAATATAACAACGTTTCGTTCGATGTAGTCATGACTCGAATCACTGATGGGATTTTCATGTCAGATCTCAAATATATTATGACGTAACAACATGATAACAAATACAAGGTAAGTATATTTACAAAAAAAAAAAAAAAAAAAAAAAAAAAAAAGAGAGAAAGACAGAGAAAGCTAAAAGAAAATAGATCAGTCAAAAAGGAGATTTGAGTAAAATAATTTTCTCTTATCCTGACACCGGAGACAGATGAACAAGTTTAATCAGATAAAATATGAATCTCGAATTTTACGTATGACTGAAATATTTTTACCTGGTGTTAAAGAAAATGAAAAACACGTGAAAGCATTTGAGGGTAACATCATTGTAAAAGTGTTTGGTACATGAAAGAAGTGAAAAAAAAGTATGTTGAAAAGTATCTTTTTCCTGATATTTCTTTTAAATGAGACATGCTATAGAAATAATGGTCAACCTTCATGATGTGAGGGTCAGGTGCTTTGACTCAAGTTGACAGGGCTTCTAGTCAATATCGCAAATTTAACAGGTTCTGAGAGAGTGGCAACGAATTTTAAAGACGAGATACGAGTTTTAAAAGGCGAGATACGAGTCTCTGTTTACTGTGTGTGGTTTCAACTCAATTTTAGAACGAATAAAGAAAGGAAAGAAAGAAATTCAAGAAACGTGTAACATTGGAATTAAAAAGCATTTCTGGAAGAAAGAATAGTTATTTTCCAAGTATAGCTTAGATACGGCACAAGGCCGAAAGAATGGGGCACCAAGTGAGGATCGAACTCGCTACTCAGTCATAATTGTTCTAGCAAGACAAACTTGCTAACCATTACACCACCTGGAGGTGCTCAGGAACAAGGCATAATATTACTTACATAATCCGAACTACCTAATATAGCCTGGAGAAGAAAGAAAGAAAGAAAGAAAGAAAGAAAGAAAGAAAGAAAGAAAGAAAGAAAGAAAGAAAGAATAATATCATTTACATAATTCAAACTACATGGCCTGGAGGTGAAAGAAAGAAAGAAAGAAAGAAAGAAAGAAAGAAAGAAAGAAAGAAAGAAAGAAAGAAAGAAAAATATATAAATATAACGAGCTAGCAATAGTAAAAAGAAAGAAAAAAAATGTAAGTAGCAGATAACCAATGAATGGATATATAAATATATCGACCTCTATCCCGTTTAGCCCGTCTAACGGTAATCTGTTGTCCCTTGTTTTCGCTTAGCAAACATTATCGAACACACACTGACAGATGACGACGTCTACGTTGTTTGTTCTTCCCTCTCCCACCCCGAATCATACGAACCGACAAACATTGAGTATCACATTTGTAGCATTTCTCTCCACACCCAACACTCAACCCTTGACTTTGTGTATCTGCCAACAACACCGCTAACCTCTAGGCCTAAACATTTTTTATATATGTCCTATATCTCTCATCCATAGTAATGGCAATATAAAAAAAATGGTTTACCAGGAGACATATTCAAAGAACTTCACAGTGGCGATATTGTTTGAAAGAAACTTTTTTACATAGTTACTTTTATTTACACGACAGAAAATGTCAGTTTACAGGAAACAAGACTTCAATGTGTTTACATATATCTATTTCTGCGTGTGCGAAGCGTACACATATACGATGTAACCAAGTGAGTGCTTGTGAGCGTGAGTGCGTGAGTGCGTGTGCACGTGGTTGGGCGTGTCCTAATAAGCTAGTAAGTATGTGTACGTCTATCCGTGTGTCACCTAATATAAAATTGGATCCTGAGCTAGATTGTATGTACATCTTAATTGTGTGCGTCCTTATATACATAGTTAGCACGAGCGTGTGTGCCTGTGTGTGTCCTATATTACATTAGAATCGCAACGAGTATTAGTATATCTGTTTGTGCGTCCAAATATACAATAAGTCCAGAAATGTGTGCGTGTCTTAATATACAGTAAAACTGCGGAAAGAGGCGATGTGCGTCCGTGTGTGCTTCCTTATATACAATAGATGGCTTTGTGTGCGTTTGTGTGTCCTAATATACGATAGCCTGATGAATACGTGTGCGTTCGTGTGTCCTAATATATGATAGACGGATGAGCATTTATGCGTTCGTGTGTCCTAATATACGATAGACTGATGAAGACGTGTGCGTTCGTGTGTCCTAATATACAATAGACTGATGAGTATATGCGTGTTCGTGTGTCCTAATATATGATAGACTGATGAGCATGTATGCTTTCGTGTGTCCTAATATATAATAGGACCACCTTATGTGCAATAAGTCCATGGGCATACGATTACGAATGATCCACACAAGGCTGTTTTTTCATGCGGGGCAAAACCGAACCCTTAAGCTCGGGCAAAATTCACCGTAGACCCCGTATACACGCGCTCGTGTAGCTGTCTACTGCCCTAGACTAGACTCTGCCCTTCGGCATAGACTCGTCTGGGTTCCTCTCTGCCTGAAGGCGAAGAGTTCGACCAGCACAACTGGAGATGAATAATTTTAATGCGGGGCAAAACCGAGCCCGTAGGCTTGGGCAAAATTTCCCCGTATACACGGGGTCGGGTGGCTGTCTACTACCCCTCGTCTCGGTTCGTCCCTGCCCAAAGGCTGAGTCTTTGACCAGCACAGCTGGAGACGAATCTCCAACTAATTGCCGAAGGAAGTCCCCAGGTATATCTTGTGCTCACTATATATATCTACTGATATATTCAATCTACAATAGGCGATAGGGAGAGTGGGACATTTCATTATAACAATGTTGCATTTAAATCTTTGAATATTGTAGTTGGTAGGGAAGCAATAAATCGGAAAGGATTTCCACAGGCGAGGAGTGCGATAAAAGAAACTACTAAAATAGAACATACCATCATATCTAGGTAGTTCAACAGTTAAACGGTCAGACCTAGTCGCTTAAATTCATTCAGTCGAGACCATGAGGAAAAAAGCTCATCAGAATAACTACCATGAAAATATTTATAGAAAAGACAGAGGGAAGCCACGTCACGTCAGTGAGAAAGTCGAGATGTCAGGTCAGGATTGATTACATTGCAGATCCTGCTTTGAATTTTGTCAAGAATCTAGAAATATACAACAGGGGCACCAGACTTGATATGGTAGCATTATTCAATGTACGGAGGAATGGGAAATTTATAAATGTGCAAGATGGGTTCTAACGAGAAATGTTGTCTGTCACAACATAGTGAACCAGCTTTCATTCAGCAATTGAGTTAATATAATGTGCCGCGCATAGGCTATCATGGCTCTCCACAACATCTTATCCATTTTGGTCCTGAGTATTTTTCCCTTTAGCTAGGGCTCCCCACCGTTACGCCATCCATTCATACAAGCTCGTCAGGTAAGTGACTCGCTGTTTCCCCCCATCTCTCTTGTCATCAATATGTTCCAGGAGGTTTAACTTTTCTAATCCATCCTTTCCTCATATATCCAAGGAATTTCAGCAGTCTTTTCCTGATTCTGAATATATATTAAAGAAAAAGTAAGTGGCCGTGATGTCTTAGAAGCCATTAACAAGCCTCGGTGACAATTAGTAAGCGGCATGGCAAGGATTGCAGGAGACAACTGCTGGGTATCGCGGCTCAAAAAGTAGATCCCTCGTGGTCATTAGCGGATTTGTAGCCGGCTGAAAATAAGATGACGTAATAATGTGGATAAGTTCTGGACGTTTTGATATTATGACGCTCAGGAGCTTAAAAAGGAGGTAGACATTTGGGGAAAACCTATGCTCAACAACGGATTTTAAGTTCATGAAATTTCCGAAATGGTTTCATGATATTTACATTATTTACATTGTTCGGACTGTTGTCCTCATCTTTATTGCCATATTCACGAGGTTTCGGCTGCTGCACGCTCCAGCCTTCTTCGGGTGATTGGAATTTCGAACTGAATCCTTTATTTCGTCCACCCTCGAAGCGTCCATAATATGTTTTAGTTGCACGTGCCATGCCTCTTCCGGGTCTCTCAGTATCAGTTATGTCACCTTAACTAAACTCTCCAAGTTTTTGTTCACCTTTGCACTAGCCAAGTATTGAACTCAACTCTTTGGGTCAAGTCACTGGATCCAACCAACGCTTTTGTCATGTGTCCTTGAGGACATCGGTGTATCAAACTGACGACTAGTCGTAATTGATCTAGCGAGACAAACTTGCTAATTATTACACCACGTTGAAGAATATGCTCCCTGACAGTGTTCGAACCTACGTACCCCTTTGTAGGAGTAACCCAAAAACATGGATTATAACTAGTGCTATTTATCAATTTTATCTAATTTTCATAATTTAAGTCAAACTGAAACTGTCCACTCTCGATCGAAATCAAGTGACTGTATCTCTCCAATTTCTAGGCTATTGTCCCGTGGAACAATTAGATCCTTGAACCTAACCTGAGGAGGGGTATTCAGGAAGCTACACGACTAATCATGAAAAGTGAACAAGCCACTTACTAAATATTAAGAAAAAATGGTTTGTCACATCTTCAAATACCCCACAATACAAATGGAGGGTTAATGAAATTCATTTAAACTAAAATTAATATTACGCTCATCTTGTTTCTAGAAAGAAAAGTTATTGTTTGTTTTATATTTTTTGTTGCAGAGTGATAAGATCCGCACAGTTGTGAAGAGTCCGCAGATGTGGGGAAACGTTCTAGGCACACGCCAGGCCTTGTTCACGGTTACAAAAGACGCAAATTTCCTGTCACTCATCACAATGATTGGTCCAAGTCCCGATTGGTGTTTGGGTAAGTTCAGTGCAGAACGAGGTTTTCAAAAATGACAATGTCATTTTGATTTGGGTTTTAACTTCTTCCTTTTATTTATTTTTTTTTTTTTGTTTATCCAATACCTACAGAATGAGAACGGCGCCTAGAGCGACTGTGTTGATCGTTTTCATTTTTTTTTTCTTTATTTATATCTATTTATCTATGCCAGTTGCCTCATATCCATATCAAGATTTTCATATTTAAGTCTATTAATCCGTTTCTAAATAGATAACATGGGTAGAGGAAACAACACTACGTGGCGACAGATAGCTTCACACTTCGAGTCAAGCTTCACATCTTCAGACCATATATATATATATATATATATATATATATATATATATATATGAAATGGACAAACTCCGACAATTATTTTAAGACATTTTTTATGTTTATACGTTCTTTTTATAGATTCAGGCTGGTAAATGTTGTTAATACTGTTTATTTTAAACAGAGCATTTACTGAAATATTTGTATCTATAAAAAGAACGTATAAACATGAAAAAATGTCTTTATATATATATATGTGTATGTGTGTGTGTGACAAAATACAGGGTTGGTATAGATGGAATAAAATTCCGATAACCAAAAACAATATGTTATGACATGCATATGTTATATATATATATATATATATATATATATATATATATATATATATATATATATATATGTATGTATGTATGTATGTATGTATATATTATGTGCATTTGGGCAGCAACTTTTCTTTCGAACATATTTCGTTGAATATGACAGATAAGGAAAATTTAATTATTTTTTTTTTGTGGGGTGGGGTCCCAGCCATGTCCCTTTCACGGGTCCCGGAATAAACACTACTGCAATTAACAACAAACCCCTTGAAAATGGCTAATAAAGTTGGCGAAAGTGTTTGGGACAATAGACACTAAACTTCCTCATTCCCACCAAAGAGAAAAATTTAAGAATACTAGAAAAACTAACTAAATAAATAATCATATTCAACGAAACATATATATATATATATATATATATATATATATATATATATATATATATATATATATATATATATATATATATGCACACTTGTGCAAATTAATTGAAACAACCGCTTTAGTTTCCTTTCTTTCATCATATGGTCAGTTTTAGAACCGCTGGAGTGACAGAGTTATTTTTTCCCCAGATTAGGTCATTTGCAGTGGTGTGAGGCAATATACATCTATTTTCAGGGTGTGTGATACAATTTGTTTGTCCTCGAAAGATATTGCAACGTTTGTGATTTCATCAGATTTTTATGACGCCCAGACATTATTGTCTCAATTGTCAATTGGTTATCCTACAGTCATTGGCTGCGATAGACGTTACTCCAAGGAAGCGTACGAAAATTATAACGCTACAGGAATACACTGTCAAGCCTCACCAGTGGCAAATCAAAATACTATCGACTGGCTTGAAAACTCTTCTGATGTAAATCCAATCGAGAATCTGGGGTCAATCTGCAAGTAACGAATTCATGGAATGGACATACATTCGTTTTGTTTAACAAAATTGCACAAGGGTTTATATATATATATATATATATATATATATATATATATATATATATATATCCTGAACGGCAAAACGCGTCACAAGTAAACTTTTTCCACAATTTTCACAATATATATATATATATATATATATATATATATATATATATATATATATATATATATATATATATATATATATATATATATATATAGCAGTGGTAACTCCAGGGTTCGAGCCGAGCTTAAGCCGAGTGGATCAACATTCAAGTATGTCTATTTTAAAGCAACAAAAATCTTTCGTAGTGCGTCATTTATATTCTTGAGTTCAGCTGTACCAAAATATTGACCGAAATAAATTTCGTCGATATTGTTCATAAGAAAGAAAGAAAGAAAGAAAGAAAAAGAATAATGAAAAAAGTAAATAAACAATTAAATAAAATTATCTGTCCAGTCGGGCTGCGTATGTCTTAGCCCAGCCTGAGCTAGAGACATATTTAATAAACAATATGTTTCTTACTTTAATTTTATAAATAATCTTTTCAAAATTTCTAATGTCTTATATGCCCTGTTTTTCAAAGACATTTTTATTTTAATTTTTTGTTTTCAAATGTCAGTTTTAAATAATTTATTCCGTACCGTATAAGGTTTTTTAGCACAATGTATCTTTTGAGAAGGTGTAAATTAAATTTAGCCCGACCTAAAAATCAGTCGTCGACTGGATGGTTGGAATAAAGAGTGTCACTGGGGTAAGTGTTGAGGAAAGTCAGCAGTACATAAACACACGAACAGAGGCATACACACACTCACACTAAATAGATACACGCTAATTTAAAAAAATATCTGCCTTTGTCTTGACTCTTTTTTCTTACATATCCGAAAAATTTTGTAAAATAAATGTTTAAAATTGTTACAATTAATATTAAAATACCAAAATGTGATTTTTTTTTTTAATTTCATGCACAGAGATTTTTAAAAATTATATATTTTAGTTAGCGTAAAAGAATCATTAATGGCCTAGAATGGCCAGTAATATATATATATATATATATATATATATATATATATATATATATATATATATATATATATATATATATATATATATATATATATATTAGTGAAAAACTTTTATACAACACTCAAATAATACTTATTTGTTTCAAAGGTTGATCTATGATTACCTGGGATTATTTTGAATTTTTATTTATACAATTTATTTATGAAGATATTGCTTTAATTTGATTCTGATTTCCCTGAGAAGGGAAAGGTCTACATTCCGTCGAAACCTCGTGTTTCGCTGGAGTCGGGCTTGTTCTGTTATATCATTAATTCTTTGCAACTCTTTTCGGCTTCAGGTGTAAGTGCCTTGAATCTATGCCAGGAAAATTGTACCTGGGCAAACAACATGGTTGTCGATCTATACCCGTGGGATGCAGGTACAGACAGTGGCCCATCTTATATGGTAATTTCTTTTCTTTTTTTCCTTCTTTAATATTAACATTACAATGTCCAACTAAGATACAGTTCCTGGGAGAATACTTACCCAGCTGAGAATCAGAATATATAAGGGCGACTTTTTAGATTCTAAGATGAATGTCTCAATAAAAATGATATTACATTTTGAAAGTCAGTCTTTACTTATCTGCATAATCTTCCCATCCTAACAACACCAATTACAGTTGTATTACATGCTTTATTCAGTAACCCTCTACCGTTAGTGGCTCTTAAGCTTTGCATTTGGTTAGCTCTTGCATAAAAATAACCCGCAAAGAAAACGTACGCTTTTAATTGATAAGCAATTCTGGATATATCTGTCTATATCTATGAGATGAGGTATTATGATTACTTGCATTATTTACATTATTCAGACTGTTATCCTCATCTTCATTAACATATTTACAACGTTTCGGCCTCTATATCGCTGAGATGAGGTATTATGATTACTTGCATTATTTACATTATTCGGATTATTATCATCTTCATTGCCATATTCACAATTTTCACAAACATTTCGGCCTCTATATCTCTGAAATGAGGTATTATGATTACTGGTATTATTTACATTATTTGGCCTGTTACCCTTATCTTCATTGTCATACTCACAACATTTCGGCTACTGTATCTCGGAGATGAGGTATTATGTTTACTTACATCATTTACATTATTCGGACTGTTATCCTCATCTTCATTGCCATATTCACAACGTTTCAGCTGTTGTACGCTCCGGCCTTCTTCAGGTGATTGGAGTTCGATTCGAACCCTTTATTTCGTCCACCAGGGTAAACTGTTCTAGTTTCACGTGCCATGCCTCTTCCGGATGTCTCAGTTATTTCCCTTTAACTCAACTCTCCAAGTTTTGGAGAGTTGAAGAGGCCTGGTATTGAACTCACAACACTTTAGGTTTAGTCACTGGATCTAACCAACGTCTTTATCCACTGGGCCATGTGAACTTGAAATGTTGTGAATAGGGGAATGAAGATCAGGATAATAGCTCGAATAATGTAAATAATGCAAATAATTCTGAGTGTATATGAAAAATGCGAAAGACATTGAAATAATCCAAGGTTTTGCTGAAGCAAGACACAGCATCAATAAAAGACATTCTCAAGAAAGAATAACTAATAACTGAATAACAGTTATATAAATTAACGAATGGACGTATTAAAAAGACTATTTTTCTACAAATACATCCGTGTATGTACGTAGGGCATAACATATGTTGTGGAATATATAAGGCAGTTTCTTGTTTTCTTTTTTCAAAATATGTCTTTCAGAATCATCCTGAGTTTTGTATAGAGTCCAGTTTAGAGACAAGTTTCCCACGAATAGAAATTAAGATTTGTTCTTGAACATTTCGTTCAATTTGAAACATAGACAAAATGTACGGTACTAACACATATGTTGAAAAATACATCGTAGATAGATAGATAGATAGATAGATAGATAGATAGATAGATAGATAGATAGATGTGAAAAGACCGAGATAGATAGATAGATAGAGAGATAGAGAGAGAGAGAGAAATAGTTGTGAAGCGACCAAGATAGATAGATAGATAGATAGATAGATAGATAGATAGATGTGAAAAGACCGAGATAGATAGATAGATAGAGAGATAGAGAGATAGAGAGAGAGAGAGAAATAGTTGTGAAGCGACCAAGATAGATAGATAGATAGATAGATAGATAGATAGATAGATAGATAGATGTGAAAAGACCGAGATAGATAGATAGATAGATAGATAGAGAGATAGAGAGATAGAGAGAGAGAGAGAAATAGTTGTGAAGCGACCAAGATAGATAGATAGATAGATAGATAGATAGATAGATAGATAGATAGATGTGAAAAGACCGAGATAGATAGATAGATAGATAGATAGAGAGATAGAGAGAGAGAGAGAAATAGTTGTGAAGCGACCAAGATAGATAGATAGATAGATAGATAGAGAGAGAGAGAGAGAGAGATAACGTTTCAAATATCTTAGTCTATCGATATTTCCAAGGCAAGTGTTCCGACGAGCTGCATTTCTTCGTTTCACCTGTTCCGACCTTTAACCTAGAACCTTCTATGACACATACACGGGGATAAATCACCCTCATTCTATTCGTATTCCATTAGTAAGAAGCAAGTTCCACTCGAACAGCTTCTTCCCAAGATCAGCTACTTTGTGGAACAGAATCCCGACAGGATATTTTCCATATGCTACAATCTTGGATTAAGCGTTATGTCTTCTATAAAACTCATAAACTGTACTTCTTATTTTCTATTGTTCATACAACACTATACAGTAACCCTCTACCTTGAGTGTCTCTTGGGCCTTGTATCGGATGCATATTAATATAAAAATCTTTAGAACCTTAGAACCACATATATTCTGATTAAGCATGTTCCAAGGAAGATTTTGATAAACAATTTATTTCTGTAATCTTTATGTAAGCGAAGATAATCATACATATGTAATAAATGACATTAAAAAAAGTGGCAATAGATATGACGATATTTTAGGCTTTCAAATTAAACCCTACGTCATGAATGAATAATGAGAGAATTGAAGAATATGACATGCTTTTTGCTTAAGAAAGTGCTACAACTTAAAAATTATTAATAAATTATATTTATTTTATATAAAAACAAAAACATAACCTTTTAAAAGGTTACTATTTATTTATAAACCCTACGCCATTTAATTATTTTTAAATAAATAGTGGGAAAAAAATAAATTGAATTGGAAATAAAAAGATTAAAATAACTAGAAAAATATTTTTTTAATAAAAGGCTTATTTACTTTAAAATTAAAAAAAATCATTGCTACTTGAAATACAATGGGATCTCTTTTTTCTTACAAAAACAAATTTCCACTTTTTATCCACTAGAATAATATCAAGGACAAAAGTTTAAAATTATGAAATATTATTGAATTAATATAAAAAAAAACTTTTACAAATGTCACTTACAGAGAGTGAAATAAATTGTTTATCAAAACCTTCCTTGGAACATTTGGAATCAATGTAGATATTACACACACAAATATATATATATATATATATATATATATATATATATATATATATAAGAGAGAGAGAGAGAGAGAGAGAGAGAGAGAGAATAAAAGCTAAATTTTAAAATGAGCTTAAAATATAATATAAAATATAAAATAAACTGAGGGCTCAATGTCAAAATCGATAGAATCTAAAAATATATATGTGTGTGTGTGTGTGTGTGTGTGTGTAATAAATAAATCCTAATGAACCAGGTACTACCTATCTAGTTGTCACCACATGTGATCATCAGGGTGAACTGGAACTGAATCAGTTCACCCTGATGACCCCATGTGGTAAAAACTAAATAGGTAGTATCTGGCTCATTAGGATTTATTTATTTTACCTTTGATCTACTTAGTGTATTGACCACTCTTCGTTTTAACTCATTACTCGCTGTTTTTTTTCTTTGTACCAGAGATTTAAGGTACTCAACGATTTCTTTCGTTCTATATATATATATCCAAATGTAATGAGAACGAAAAGAATATAAATTGAAACGTTCATAACAACGTTCAATTTAAAAGAGGACTCAATACCAAAAGTAAAGCAATAGTTATTTATTATAAGTTACATACGAAGAAACAAGCAATGGTTAACCTCCTTTGTTCACCATCTGATGATATGCTTATATTTAGACATCGAAACAGATATGCATCTTTGTAAAGATTACTTGTTTATTCGTATGTAACAATAGATAGATAGATAGATAGATAGATAGATAGATAGATAGATAGATAGATAAACCTAGTGAGCCAGACAAACCTACCCAGGTTTCACCTAAACGGATCGTCAGGGAAAGAATGGCCATTCTTTCCCTGACGATTCGTTTAGGTGTAACCTAGGTAGGTTTGTCTGGCTCACTAGGTTTATCTAGGTCTGCTCTACGGTTGTATTGAGCTCTTTTGTTAGTTAGTTGTTTACTCGTATCGGTTTTTTTTCCTTTGGGCTTCAGACCTGCATCTGTGCGATTTTTTTCGGCAGAAGTTCATGTTTGTAGCTATTTCTTTTTTTAAAACCTTTTTTTCCCTCGAGATTGATTTGATTATTTGCAAATCAAGAATTCGAGGGTTTTTCGAGACGAGTCTAGTTGTCTATATTTGTATGTATATATATATATATATATATATATATATATATATATATATATATATATATATATATAACACGATTCATTAAATAATATAGACAAGTATAAAATAAATAGATAACACTTGTCTATAGTATTTAATGAAACGTGTATGAATGAAAAGATGCTGCCTAAATACACACACAATATATATATATATATATATATATATATATATATATATATATATATATATGTACTTGAAAATGACTGAGTAGGTTGTAAGTACTTGAACAAAACAATAATGAATTCGAAAATTGAAAAAATACATTAAAAATTAAAGAGTCAGTTCTTTTTATTCACACTAGTTTGGATAAATACTTTCTGCTTAAATATACCTTATTCACACACACACGCACGCATGCACACACTCACACACGCGCGTGCGCACACACACACACACATACTTATATTTCTAAAGAACAAATGCATTTAATTTTATTCCGAAATTTTTATTACTTCAAACGTTATTATAGAGGACATTTCTTATTTGAAATAGACGCCTCATTTTTTTTTTTTTTTTTGTTTATTAATTCGACCGGGTGTTTCATTACTGGGAATTTTTGCCGTTTAATTGGAGCAGTTTAAGTTTAAAGTCAGCCCACCCGAAAATCAATATTAGTAATAACAACTTCGTGCAACTGAAGCACATCCTCAAATCTGGGGTAATAATTTGAATGGGGGGGGGCGTACCGTCATAATAATAATAATATGCGATAATTTTTATTTATAATATAATTGTTCTTTTTTAGTTCTAATAATCTTTTGCGTTAGATTTCAACTCTCTAAATTGATTGTATTCTGTTTTTTACAGATATTAAATTGTGACATTGATTTTTTCACCAAGTGTAAAAAATCAGTTTTTTTTTCGATTTTTCACCTTCAAGGATGTAATTTTTCCATCCCAATTTGAACTCAAAACCAGCACTGAAGAATTATCTATCAAACAAAAAAAAATCTAATCGAAATCGGATGAAAACTGTGGAAACACATAAACAACATCCGATCACAATACACACACATACACGCACACACATACATACACACATTTTGAGAATTATAGATATAGATAATATTATTGTAATAATTTAAAGTATTTATTTTTATTAAAGTTTTTATGAAAGATATATATCCAAGAACAGATAGTAAATAGTAAAAAGCTGCAATTTGAACTCAAAACCAGCACTGAGGAATTATCTATCAAACAGAAAAAAAATTAATCGAAATCGGATGAAAACTGTGGAAACGCATGAACAACATCCGATCACACGCACACACACACACATACACACATTTTGAGAATTATGGATATAAATAGATAGATATTATCTTAAATAAAAAATGGGGCGTGTATTACAAATAGGAAGTTTCCACTATAACATTTGAAATAATAAATATATGTGTCTGTCTGCTTTTGTGTATGTTTTTTATATTGGTCTAAATATTATAGTTTTTATATTGGTCTAAATATTATAGTTTTTATATTGGTCTAAATATTATAGTTTTTATATTGTGTAGATATTATAGTTTTTATATTAGTCTAAATATTATAGTTTTTATATTGGTCTAAATATTATAGTTTAAGCCGGACACACACAAATAATTTAAAGTCGTTAATGATACTTTTCTGAATATATTTATTTGATTAATGACAAGAAAATTAAATTTTACTCAGTATTATTTTACTCAATATTATTATGATAAATTAAATGATGTCGACTTTAAATATAAATATTATCATCATTATTAATATGACTAATATTGTTCATCATGAATTTGGATATGAATGATGTTATTCTGATAGAGTAGATAATGAACACCGGATAGAATCTTATAAAACCCGATCTGATAAGAGATCACGTTAAAAGGTCGACAAAGGTCGACGATTAATCAATCAGCAAATGTAAAGATAATAACTGTTTCAAATCAATACTTATTGATAAACTCATATACGTAAATGAAAATTCAGGTTGTAAATATAATCATGAAAATCATAATCATAATGCTACTACTACTACTGATAATAATAATAATAAATGTACTCGTCTACACTCTAAACAACATTTCGAATCGCTGTACTCCCAAAAATACTCATAGAAGAGAAAAACCCTGTGCATTGCGCAACAACATGAGTCAAATTAATTCAGAGAAACTGTCTATATTTCTGAGATGAGGTATTATGTACACTATTTACATTATTCGGACTATTGTCCTCATCTTTGCTGCCATATTTATTACAACGTTTCGGCCTTTCAGTATCTGTCTATATTTCTGAGATGAGGTATTATGTACACTATTTACATTATTCGGATTATTGTCCTCATCTTTGCCGCCATATTTATTACAACGTTTCGGCCTTTCAGTATTTGTCTATATTTCTGAGATGAGGTATTATGTACACTATTTACATTATTCGGAATATTGTCCTCATCTTTGCCGCCATATTTATTACAACGTTTCGGCCTTTAAGTATCTGTCTATATTTCTGAGATGAGGTATTATGTACACTATTTACATTATTCGGACTATTGTCCTCATCATTGTCACCATATTTATTACAACGTTTCGGCCTTTCAGTATCTGTCTATATTTCTGAGATGAGGTATTATGTATATTATTTACATTATTGGGACTATTGTCCTCAAACTTTGTCGCCATATTTATTACAACGTTTCAGCCTTTCAGTATCTGACTATATTTCTGAGATGAGGTATTATGTACACTATTTGCATTATTCGGACAATTGTCCTCATCTTTGTCGCCATATATATTACAACATTTCGGCCCTTCAGTATCTGTCTATATTTCTGAGATGAGGTATTAAGTACACTATTTACATTATTCGGACAATTGTCCTCATCTTTGTCACCATATTTATAACAACGTTTCGGCCTTTCAGTATCTGTCTATATTTACGAGAGAGATGAGGTATTATGTACACTATTTACATTATTCGGAATATTGTCCTCATCTTTGTCGCCATATTTATTACAACGTTTCGGCCTTTCAGTATCTGTCTATATTTCTGAGATGAGGTATTATATACACTATTTACATTATTCGGATTATTGTCCTCATCTTTGTCGCCATATTTATTACGTTTCGGCCTTTCAGTATATGTCTATATTTCTGAGAGGAGGCATTATGTACATTATTTACATTATTCGGACTATTGTCCTCATCTTTGTCGCCATATTTATCACAACGTTTCGGCCATTGTACACTCTGGCTTTCTTCAGGTGGTTGGAATGTCGAACTGAACCCTTTATTTCGCTCACTGGGGTAAACTGTTCTAGTTCCATCTGCCATGTTTGATGTATGTCAGTTATCATTTATCTCCTGTTAATTTCCCTCTGAAAGTTAGCCATTGCCTTAACCGGGTATTGAACTCACACTCTTTGGGTCCTGTCACTGGATCTAACTAACGTCTTTATCCACTGTGCCATGTCTCCTTGTGGATAAAGTCTTTAACTCAACTCTCCAAGTTTTAGTTGCCCAATGCTGTGGCCTAGTACTGAACTCACAACTCTAGTCACTGGATCTAACCAACGTCTTTATTAACTGGGCCATGTGTAAACCAAACTTGGAAATAACTGAGGCATCCGGAAGAGGCATGGTACGGGGAACTAGAAAAATCTACCCCGGTGGACGAAATAATGGGTTCGGTTCGAAATTTCAATTACCTGAAGAAGACCGGAACGTACAACGGCCGAAACGTTATGAATATGACAATGAAGATGAGGATAACAGTCCGAATAATGTAAATAATGCAAGTAATCATAATACCTCATGTCAGAGATATAGGTAGTTATCGGTTTATTTAAAAATTCTTCTTGACAGACATTTTTTTTTATAAATTTATGATATAGCAAATAAGAAATATAGCATTGTGGTTGGTTCATATGTTTTAAAATATTGTAATTATAATTGATTATTTGATTTTTTCACGGCTTATCAACCCTTTTATAACTCCCATTATTTATATTATTGGAACCGAACCCTTTATTTCATCCACTAGGGTAGATTACTCTAGTTCCACGTGTCATGCCTCTTTCCGATGTCTCACTTGTTTCCCTTTAACTCTCTAAGTTTTGGTTCAACACTGCTCTCGCATGGTATTGAACACAACTTTTTCGGTGGACGAAATAAAGAGTTCGGTTCGAAATTCGAATCACCTGAACAAGGCCGGGGCGTACAACAGCCGAAACATTGTGAATATGGCAATGAAGTTGAGGATAACAGTCCGAATGATGTAATCTGGTCTACCGCAGAAACAAATGGCAACTTACTGCGGGGAAAAATCTACCACGTCAGTTATATATCGAAATATACATGATCGCCTAAGCTTATATTTCGCATGGTACATTACTGACTGAATTTATTCAGGTGAAAATATATTGAAAATGCAATAATTTTTGTATCCTTTACGATAAATTTACATCCAGGACCATATAACATAACATTTCCTTATACAAAAATTACTGCTGATATAACAGGCGCGAAATGAAAACATATGCTTCAAATTCGGTACACGGACGTAATAGTGTTACAGAATTTTTTTCCTTCGTTGATTATCCATCTATTTTGTGTAACCTCTCTTTTTTTTCTTTGTAAACACAGAGTCCGAACTTTATAACGAAACCACAAGAGAAAATCCATAAAATTACCAACCATTACCCAAATGTTCCTTCGTCGCCATTTTATGGTCCAAATCCGATAAAACCAATGGCTCGACTAACAATCACAAAAGAGAAGGAAAAGTGCAAAGGAACTTCCAGTTTCGATGACATCGAGGAAGAATCTCCCAGCACCGAAGAATTGGTAAACATGATGAAGAAGAAAGTAGAGATTAAGAAAAAACTTCGTAAGTTTTACTTTTGAAATATTCAGAACTTCTACTAAAAGATATTAATATTCAAAGAGTCCCATTATCCTACGTTACATATCCTAGTAGATAAAAAAATTGGTAAATCTTTATTTTTTTTATTTTTTTTTTTTTTTAAGCATTTAACCCCAAGCAAGGCGGGAAGCCACTAGCACGGAAGGGGTTACAGAAAGTTGCAGCGAGAACTTAAGAGGAGTGATAGAGGAAAGGATGAAGAGAAGGATATGGGATAGATCAAGGCATCTGGAGACGTCGATTGACATTACATTTGAATAATTGGTGATTTTAGCTATCAGGGAAACCAGAAATGGGGAGGGGGTTCCACAGGCGAGAAGTGCGAGACATGAATCTATTGGAGTAGAAGAGACGGCTACATTTAACAGTTTCGACAGTGAAAGGGTGAGAGCAAGATGCCAGCCTAGTTGAGCGCTTAAATCCATGAAGTCCTGGGAACCAGCAAAAGCAGCTCATCGGAGCAGTTACCGTGGAAGTATTTGTAAAAAAAAGACAGAGGGAGGCAACGGACGTCTGTGAGAGAGCGGCTGCAGACGAGATGCCAATTACACTGCATATCCGTCTTTGGTGTTTTATCAAGGACCTTGAGACAAAATTATTTCATTTTGAAAACGTAAGTTCACACTTTGAGCCATACATAAATATCTTCATCTGCCCAGGCCAAAAGTAGATTAACATTATGAAAACAACCACCACCTTATCACAGAGGCAACCAGCATCGTCTATTGGGGGCGATTATAGTAACTGCCAGCATCCATAAACTAGAAATCATTCATTATTGTATCTGGGAACTAACAAACACAGCTAATGCTTGATTTCATGCCTACATTTCTAATCTATTCAAATATTTTATTGGGGAGGCTTTCTTGTTAAGAGAATTTCTTGTTCATTGTCTGTTTTAGATAAAATCCAAATTTTCTGGGCACCAGCATCGCTTGTTTTCATCTTTTTAAAAAAAAAATAATTTTCATTCTCGTAGGGAATCTATTGAATATGTATCACCTGATTCATGGAGTACAGAAATATCTACATCTGCTCAATGGAGTAGTAAATTTATACTGTAATGAAAAATTGATGGCTACAAGTTTTGAAATGTTCTATGAAGAACATAGGATATGACAGGTAAAGTATTGAAAACAATATGTTCTCGCGAAACAAAGAAAAATTTCCGTTCGAAATTTCCCGAAAGGCCACCGAATGCTTGCGATATCAGGAAAAGGCAGGCATATACAGCGGCTGAAACAGAATTATAAATTATTAAAAATGATAAAACATGGCTGAAAGAATCTTCCTGAGACTATTTGGAGGGTAATATAAAATTCCATTCCAGTCATGACAATCACCAGATATTGCAAGACTCAGTTGTAGATTTCTAGAAATGCCTGGGTATGAAATATCTAAAATGGTGGGGGGGGGGGAAGCTGCACACTGAATCAATCAAACTCTCTGAATAAGAATAGCATGTATGTAGCCCATGCACGTGTGTGTGGAAGAAGGATCATATTTTTCAAACATAGCATTTATCCATTTCAATGTTTCCGTCCGACGAAAGGCACGAAGCAGGGGTCAAGGGAGGGTGGAAGGTATTTGTATTAAAGGGTTGAAGTTTTATAAAATTAAACCCGGATATGAAGAATGAAATATAATTTGTAACTAAGAGAGTAATAATATATATATATATATATATATATATATATATATATATATATATATATATATATATATGTATATATATATATATATATATAGGTATATATATATATATATATATATATATATATATATATAGAGAGAGAGAGAGAGAGAGAGAGAGAGAGGGAGAGAGAGAAAGATGAACCTAGTCAACCAGACGAACCTACCCAGGTTTCACCTAAGCGGATAGTCAGGGAAAGCTGGCTTTCCCTGAAGGTGAAACCTGGGTAGGTTTGTCTGGTTCACTAGGTTCATCTAGGTCTGCTCTGCGGTTGTATTGAGCTCTTTAGTTAATTGTTTACTCGTGTCGTGGTTTTTTCCTTGGGCTTTAAACCTGTATCTGGGCGATTTTTTCGACAGACTTTCATGATCCTGGCTATTTCTTTTTTTAAAACTTTTTTTCCTTCGAGATTGATTTGATTAGTGGTTAATCAAAAATTTGAAGGTTTTTCGAGACGAGTATAGTTACCTATATATATATATATATATATATATATATATATATATATATATATATATATATATATATATATATATATATATATACAGAGAGAGAGAGAGAGAGAGCGATGATATATATATATATATATATATATATATATATATATATATATATATATATATATATATATATACGAAAGGTTTGCCTGGCTCTTTAGGTTCGTAGTTAGATTTGTTCTACTTAGTGTATTGAGCACTTTCCTTAGTTATTTTTATTTTACTCGTGTCAGAGGTTTTTTTTCTTTGGACTCTGAGCTTGGATTCTGGACGATTGTTTTCGCCTCAATTTCATGTTCTTAGTTCTTTCTTTTTTTTTATCCCTTATTTTTCCTTGGGTATTGATTTGGTCATTTATTAGGTTGGTGCAAAAATAATGACGTAATGATGTCGTTTTTGACGTGTTTTTTAACGTAAAAAAACGACATTATTACGTCATTATTTTTGCACCAACCTAATACAAACCAAGCCCCTATGGTTTTTCCGGACGAGTATACTTACTTATATTTATAAGATTATTATTATTATTATTATATATATATATATACAAATTCTTTGTATTTTATAGAAATGGAAAAATGTGAAATGAGCAGTTGGAGTGCCTGGACAAAATGCTCGGTCAGTTGTGGAATGGGATCTCAGCAGCGTCGGCGAATGCTCAACCACGCCCATGTTACTCCCTCTATGTGCAACTCGTCATTAACAGAAACAAAGAAATGCTTCGAGCTGGCCGACACATGTGAGACAGGCATGGACAAGAAATTCGATCCGGTGGTGGAAAACAGAAAGAAAATAATGCACCTTAGACCTGGCAAGGTCCTACCGGAGGACTTTATATTTCAACAGCAAGAGAAACTCGACACGGGCAAATGTGCTGTCACTCCCTGGTCGCCGTGGTCACCATGTAGCCATACATGTGGCCGCGGCATGAGAGAACGATGGCGGATCTTCACATCCAGGGAAGGCAACCCTGAAATGTGTAATCTTCGACGCAGTGAAAAGGATCTTTGTTACGGTCGTATTCCCGATTGCCGCAAAGCGGACATGATGAAGAATTGGACAGGTATGTTAATTATACAGTAAACTTTCTAAGAGAAAATCAGGGACAGGTAAGTGGGAGTATTCTAACAGCTTTTTTTTTCTACCACTTCAGGTAGTTCTTGAGATCTGTTAGTCTAGAAACACCTCCACATATCGAGGTTTTCTGTTAGTATAAATAACGAGATTCTTTCCATCGCCAGCTGGCTAGGATTGTCGCATAGCTTACAACACCTGTTATTATCTGAGTACTAACCAAGATCAATGTTGCTTAACTTCTTATGTTCTCTCAATCCAGAAGTATCTACACACAGCGAACTCTTCTGGTAGTACATAAGTAGAGAGATTGTATCCATCGCCACCTTGCTAGTCCTGTCGCGTAGCGTACAACGCCTTTTATTCTCCAGCAGCCAACCATCTGAGTACTGAACAAACTCAGCGTTGCTTAACCTTATGTTCACTCTATCCAGAAGCATCTCTACATATCGATCTCTTCTGGTAGTACGTAAGTACAGAGACTGTATCCATCTCCAGCTTTGTTAGCTGAGAGCACCTGGTGTTCTCCAGCAGTCACCCATCGTTCCGTTAGCAAGGTCGAATTTACTGTCTTTAAACTTCCATCTTAAATTAAATTCGACCTGGCTAAACGAAAGCTCCTCTGTGGCCAAATCGGTTAAAGGCACGTCAAGCTAAATGACTGTTCCGTACAGGATACAGGTTCGAATCCTGCCGGAGGACGACTCTTTTCTGTAGAAATTTTTCGGATATTCAGGCCGGTCAATGTTGTTTATTATAAACAGAACATTTACTTAAATATTTGTAACTATAAAAAGAATGTATAAATATTTTTCGGACTTTGTACATTTCACAAAAAAAATAAAAAATAATACAAACATATATATATATATATAATAATAATACAAATAATAATAATAATACAAATATATATATATAATAATACTAATAATAATAATAATACAAATATATATATATATATATATATATATATATATATATATTACTATCAATGTAAATAACGTAATGTTTAAATTTTATATAATACCATTCAGATCTTCTATTTTTTAAATCTCGACTCGGCATGAACCTTCTTTACATATATTTTTAATTAAAGGATATTTTGTTTTATCTCCTACCAGCCATTTGTACCTCACCCCCTGATGACGGTCCCTGCCGTGCCAAATTCCAGCGATTCTATTACGACACTCGCATGAAGAAATGCTTACCTTTTAATTATGGAGGTTGTCGTGGGAACGAGAATAGATTCGAGAGTGAAGCGGAGTGCCTCAGAACTTGTGCTGATCGAATGCGTAAGTACATCCTCACGTATTGTCTCTCCTTTAAACTTTTCGGTCAGCTTTGGTTTCTAGTTTTGGTTTCTGGTCACGGCACCAAATCTAATAAAAATCCTATTTATCTTATTTTTATCAGTTTACAATTAAGTCACTAAAACGCAAGGAGGGATCAAGAAAAAAATAAAACATTATTAATGAGCAAGAACAATAAAAGAACAAAAATTAAAAAGTCAGAAGATAATGATATTTATATTTTCGAAGATAAAATTTAACTGTAAAACCAGAAACCGGAAGAGAATTCCACAAGTAGGAAATGTGAGAGAAGAAACTGATAGCATAAAAATTACGGTTATATCTAGCCATTTCAGCTGTAGAATGACGAGACTTTGCCATCAATCTAGTAGTACGATAAACCTATACTCCTGTTACTAAAGACCGGGGAGGGAGTGTTTAGAAATAGATTAGAATAAACGTTATTTTTAGTCGGTACGCGTATTACAAAATAATGCCTGATAAATAATTAATTTTTATCATATATATATATATATATATATATATACACACATACACACACACACACACACACACACACACACACATATATATATATATATATATATATATATATATATAATCTGAAAGGTAATGATAAAGTGGAACAACTTTTCGTGTCTTGCGTTTCGGCCGTTAGGACTTCACCGGACTAAAGTCATATTTATATGTTTGTTTCATCAGCCCTGACGACTGCGTTCAACTATGAAACAGACTATCAACATTCGATATTGACCTACCTCAATGTCCACTTTTATATTTACTATGTCCACTTATATTTTTAAACAAGCTGTAGCCCTAATCTTGAGCACTTTTACCCATAAATATAGCATACACACACACACACACACACACACACACACACATATATATATATATATATATATATATATATATATATATATATATATATATATATATATATGAAATGGACAAAGTCCAACAATTACTTTAAGACAGTCTTATGTTTATACATTCTTTTTTATAGATACAAATATTTAAGTAAATGCATATTATCTATGAGAATTTCTCGGACATTCAGGCCGGTAAATGTTGTTAATACTGTTTATAATAAACAGAGCATTTACTTAAATATTTGTATCTATAAAAAAAGGATATATTATATATATATATATATATATATATATATATATATATATATATATATATATATATATAAGAAATTGTCAAATTTCTTAAAAACTTTGTCCGGATTCTTCATCCCATTTTAAAATTATATATATATATATATATATATATATATATATATATATATATATATATATATATATTAAGCATTTCCCCCCAAGCAAGGCGGGAAGCCACTAGGACGCAAGGGGTTACAGAAAATTTAGAGCAAGGTCAGATAGGAGTGATAGAAGAAAGGATGAGGGTAGTGGATTGATCAAGGCAACTGGAGATATGCTTGTGTGTGTGTGTGTGTGTGTCTGTGTGTCTGTGTGTAAAGGGTGCCCATAAAATCTCTTTAAAATTTAAAAAAATTATTACAAAAGCAAATGAATGTACAAATATGTGGAAATTGTTACAAAATGTGGAGTAGATACTGAAGATTTTTTAACTAATTTAATACACCTCTATATGGCCCCCATTAGTTACCCGAAGCACATCAAAACGGCACTCGATTTCTTGCCTTGTTCGCTGTACTGTCGCCTCATTAATGGTGGGAAATGGCGTCTGTGATCTTTTGCTTTAGATCAATGATGCCTCGTATCTTTATTCAATACACGATATCTTCAACATAACCCCATAGAAAGATATCCAGGGGTGTGATATCTTGTGAACGAGGTGGGCAGGGAATTGGGCTATCCCTTCCAATCCACCGGTCTGCAATTGTTATGGGTTCATTTAACAGTACCCCTTTCATCAACAGGATACCCTGAAATACACAAATGCAATGTGATTAAAAACTTTGATAACTACTGAGTACATAGAAAAATCTGATTAAGATATCAATTGGTTTTGTAATATATTTGCTTAAATTGGAAAGAGACTTTGTGGACATCATATATATATATATATATATATATATATATATATATATATATAGTCTTAAGGTGTGCTATATTTATGGGATAAAGTGCTCAATATCAGAGATAGAGCGTGTGTAAATATAAAAGTGAACATAGAAGTCAACACTTAGAGGCGACAGTCGTATACGTGGCCTGACGATTGCATATAGCATGAAACAGACTGTCGCCTCTAAGTGTTGACTTCTATGTTCACTTTTATATATATATATATATATATATATATATTGCGTATATTTTGACACTATGTTTTCATTAAGACATGTCTTATTAACAATTTAGACAAGTTTTGTCTACTTATTTTAAACAATGTTCCTTATTTTATAGCAGGAATAACAGAATAACAACTAGCATAATCAACAAAAAATACAAATTCTTTACTACGGTTAAGTTGGTGGGCAGGACAAAAATCTTTCCCCGGCCGGATGTGACCCGGGGGCCATGTTGCTATGACCAACAGGCTTCATTCGCTCGAATAATCTTCATTATACCTTGTGTTTCTTTCTCGTTATACTGAATTTTTAAGAGTAGCTCTTTCATCAACATGATATCTGAAATACACAAATGTAATTAAAAACTTTGATAACTACTGAGTACATAGGACAATTATCATTACGATATCAATTGCCTTGGTAATATATTTTTTAAATTGTAAAGAGACATTGTGGAGACCATGTATATATATATATATATATGTGTGTGTGTGTGTGTGTGTGTGTGTGTGTGTGTGTGTGTGTGTGTGTGTGTAGAGTAAGACGTCTTGATAACATAGTTGTCGTATATCCAACATATATATTTGTTTTTCTGTCAGAGATATTTTCGCCTAAAGGACATTTGAATTGATATATAATATTGGTTTTACTGGTGGGGAGGCCAACATTATATATCAGTTCAAATGTTCCTTAGCTGAATATATCTCCGATAGAAAAACAAACATATATGTTGGATATATGACAAAAAATAACATATATATATATATATATATATATATATATATATATATATATATATATATATATATATATAGTTTATGCAAACTTAGGTAATCCGTATGGGTAGACCCGAGGAGGATGATATCCGGAGAGCTCAATGTAAAATTCAGAGCAGATATGTTTGAATAAAAACAGACTACGTTAAGGTTCCATGTAATAAATTATTTCACCATAACCCCTTTAACAGGGCTCTGGATCATCAGACTTTACTTCCAAAAATTTCATTTCAATTTTTGGAAGTAAAGTCTGATGATCCAGAGCCCTGTTAAAGGAGTTATGGTGAAATAATTTATTACATGGAACCTTAACGTGGTCTGTTTTTATTCAAACAAATATATATATATATATATATAGTTGGATTGATATTCGCTACACAATCCAACATTGAATGCAGCAACCAAATGCGTACGTGTGTACACAACGGCACATACATACGTATATATGCCAAGTCACATACTGTTCACATATGTTTATGTTTGTGTGAGCTCCGGTGAGTGAGCGGGTCTGAGTGTGTCTGTGTACGTCAATGGGTGTACAGGCGTGTATGTATGTTTGCGTAAGTATGAGTGGTGTCACGACGAAAATTTTTCCTCCCGCTTCCATAAAAACACCGACATACGCAACCCAATATAAATCCACACAAACTCACGTCAACCCATGTAAATATGTTACCCTCTATAACTGATATTGAACACTTTCCAATAAGTACCGCATATATATAATATATAGATAATATATATAAAAAATTGCATATATATATATATATATATATATATATATATATATATATATATATATATAATAGTAATAATCTTATAAATATAAGAAGTTATACTCGTACCGAAAACCTTTGGTACTTTGATATGTAAATAAACAAACCAATATCCAAGGGGGAAAAAAGACAATTGTCTAGCATCCAAGTTCAGAGTCCAAAGAAAAAAAAACCGATACGAGTAAGTAAAATAACTAAATAAAGTGCTCAATACACTAAGTAGAGCAAACCTAATTGAAACTATAAATTTTATATTCCGTTCTTACATTACCTCTTTAGCCAGTATTCCCTGACGATCAGCGTAGGTGAAACCTTGGTAGGTTTATCTGGCTCTTTAGGCCTTATTATATATATATATATATATATATATATATATATATACATTTCACACACACACACTCATATATATATATATATATATATATATATATATATATATATATATATATATATATATATATGGTTGGGAATGGAGAAAGTTCTCAATCCTACCTACTTCTCAAATGGCTAAATTAGATTTGTTGGGAAGATCTTCTTGATCTGACCGAAAACCTTTTTAATCCCATCATACAAGTTAACCTACCAACCACACACCCGTATTTACATTCAATATTGTAGAATTGTGCATTGAAAATGGATTCTCATCTAGATACATCAATTTTTGCATATAAAATCAGAAGAGATATTTTCAAATCATTTTGTGGATAAAAAAATGAAGTAGCAGTCTCTTAGTTTATCTGATTGATTTTCTTTTATTATTTAAATCATTAAAAAATTTAAAATCTTTCTTTTCTCTCTCTCTCTCTCTCGCTCTGTCTTCTCAGGAAAATTACAGTTACTCCAAAACAGCGATGAACTGACGAAAAAATACAAGGAGATGCGTAAACTGAAGAAGGAAATGAGACGAAAGATGAAGAAAGCTCGTCGGCATCGACATATCAGTCCTCGAGTGAATTGCATGGTCACTCCGTGGTCAGATTGGTCTGCCTGTTCAGCCACCTGTGGCGATGGCTTCAAAATGAAGAACCGAATGATAAAAGCTGAACCTAAAAATGGAGGAAGAAAATGTCCGAAAAAATTGGTCAAAAAGAAAACCTGCCGTATCGCCAAGTGCCGTAAGCAATTTAGAGATTATTTTGACCGTTGACCTATTGGCCTTCTATTTTTGGCTTTCTGCCCGTCTTGATTAAACTTAAGGACGAACGCAAAGTAGATTCTATCGTATATAAGAGCTATTACTGTTGCTATTTTATTGTCGAAAAGAGCTATTACTGTTCCCAAAATTCTTTGAAGGATTGAAACTCATGGATTTTTACGCTTCTTCTCTTTTCCTTGAAAATACACGAGACAACGGTAGAAAAATGGATCGGCCGAATTCTTGTAATAGAAGAAGAAATTTCAATTGCCTGTTAATTCATATTATTAGCCAATTCGTTTTTCTTTTTTATATAAAATAAATACAGATTGTTTATTGAATAATAATTGTTTATTGAATAATAATTGTAATCATTTGAATAATAGTAGCATTTGGTAGTTGCACAGGTTGAGCTTCAGTAAACGAGAACAGATAAAGTTTTTTAATCTGTAATCTTATCCGACTTTTGATAATCAACACAGGTTAAGTGAAGAATTAGTGTTTGGTTCTCATTCAACCATTCACTCTGGTTATATAAATAAATAATATTTGTATGTTTCCCTGGCGAAGTATGTGCTATGCAAAGGAAAGGTTCGTTCGCTTGCCTCGATGTTCCCCGATTACAGCTGATTCCTTTTTTTTTTTATCTGTACAGTTCGGATAGAAGTCGGTTCATTATACGCAGATCCAAACAAATGGCATCCATTTGTCTTAATTTTCTGATTTACGAAGTAAATAACAGAGTGGCCATAATTAGATGTAAATTAATGACAGAATTGCCCAACAAACAGAATTGACGAACATTACAATAAACAATAAGAAGAAAAAGAAAAGAACAGGGCAAAAATGATAAGCAAACAACATATACAAGGCAAATTAACAGTAATATGGCATTAAGAATGGGGGCTGTCAAACAAGAGCGAATTCGGAGAAACGCACGTAGAGTTCTGATGTCAAGACAAGACAGATCAGGACTGAGTCAGATGAAATCGAGAACCGGCCTATTTTATTGGCGAGTAAGAAATCCCAGCATGCATTTGTGCGCTTCTGCAGATAAATCGGGAAAGGGAAAGAGTTTTGCAGTCATTGTTTTTGCTGTTATATTTTAGTTTTGTTTTGGGGTTCATCCCCTCCCCCATCATTTCATGATCATTATAGTTTTATATATATTTTATAAGGAAAAAGAAAAAGAAAAAAAACGAGACATTTTTTGAACTGGTGAAAATTTTACGCCATGGGGTTTCTGCAGATTCTGTGTGAATATGTTTTATTATGGTATATGTAGGATCGAATGGTGATGGATGAGTTCTTGTGGTGAATGAGCAAATTGTAATGGATGAATGGGTCATGAATCTGACTCGCTAAGTCTAAGATAATTAGTCTTGATCAGCTTTACCACACTTCGCCTTTGGCCTTGTGCCACAATTGGCTTTAACGAAACAATGAATCCTCATTCCGAGATTAAATTGAAACCAACAATAACCAATTTGCGGGTTTTAAGCTTTAAAATGCGTCGTTAAACCGGATTTGACTGACAAAATGCAAATATTTGATAACTTCAGGACTTGCAAAAGATAAAACAATTCTGGAAATGGCGAAGATGAATGACGGCTACCATCGAACCCTGAAGTTTGTTCAAGATACGGAACGAGTCTGATGCAGGGTCTGATAATGGCAAGTTTGGTGGGTGGTTTCTATCATTCGGCTCTTGATCACGTATCAAGAGAAAAATCCCAAAAGATCCATCTTTGTCAAGCTGTGAATTATTCAGACATTGCGGTAGAATGAGAGTATCAAAAGGCACAAGGTCTCTGATCCTAAAGCAAATGGCGAAGTGCGTGAAATGGATCCTTAGGCCTCCTTTAAAATATATTTATAAAGTGTATCAAAACAAATAAGCAACAGAATACATGAAGACCGATTTACAATCTATTCTTTTCACCATCGATTGACGTTGTGGATAAAGTAAAAGCTGGTTAGCTAACGGCGAAAACTACCATCACATGTTGAACGGCCAGAAAGATGGACGTTGTGTTATTATATGTGCTGGGTCCATGGCAGGTTCTATATAGTCTTAATATGGTAGCTCAGACAAAAATTGATTTTTAAGGTACCCAAGAGACCATGGTTCAAGAAAAATCGATTCTATTTCATAAATGAAATCATTGTTAATTACCACAATTCTCCATCAAATTCAGTGAAAATAGATGTCTTAAATGATTTGTTTGATGAAGTGGCCATCTTGTTGACCCCATTTTAACCCTACTACGAAGCGTTCAGAAGAGGAAGATTTACATCGGGGTGTGGGGGCAATTTATCGGTAAAGTCGAACATTGGAATTTTATTCTAAATTCTCTGCGGGGTTTCTTATTAAGAATTACAACAGAGCATAAAGTCAACGACTGAACAACTTCTAAAACTAATTTCAGAACATAAAGCATAAAATTTCATCTTTTTATCTCGTCTTTATAATTTTGTCGTCATATAAAATTGTTTCAATCGTTTCACCAAGAGCAAGGCAATAAAGCCACTAAGACGCACGGGGGGGTTACTGAGTGTAAAAGAATATAAGAAAAAGGAAAACATTATTGACGAGCGAGAAAAAAAAAAGAACAGGAATTAAGACAGTAGATAATGATTGACATTGCATTTAAAATTTTGAAGATCAAACTTGACTGGAAAGCAAAAATACGGAAGAGGGTTTCACAAGTGAGAAGTACGAGAAAAGAAGTTGTTAGCATAAAACTTAGTTACATCTAGCCATTTCAACATTAAAATTATATGGCCTTGCCGCTAATCTCGAACTGCGCTTAAATTCAGAAAGTCTACGTATTATAGAGTAAAGATCATCAGATCTATTACCATGAAAGTAATTATAGAAAAGGCACACGGGATGAGACATCATATCGGTGAGAAAGTGACTGAAGATGAGATGCCAGGTCAAGACTAATGACATTGCAGATTTTTCTTTGGATTTTATCAAGGACCTCTAAATATATAGAAGGAACATTAAACCATATGTGGCAATACTATTCAATGTATGGACAAATGGCAGACTTATAAACATCTAAGATAGATTAAGACAAGAAAAATTGTTTAGCGCAACACAGGGAGCCAACATTCCTAGCAGCAGAACTAGCATTTGATTCAATATAATCTTTCCACTTCATGTCAGCAGAAAACGTTAGTCCGAGAAAGCTCAATGAGATACACAATTGGAGGTTAGCATCAGCCATACTAATGGAAGGTAAAAAGGGTTCACTCAGACGATTAATAGAGAGATACCGATTTGAGAATTGATTCCGTTAGAAAGGTCGTTGATGAAAATTATAAAAAATACACCCTTGTGCAAATTAATTGAAACGACCGCTTTAGTTTCCTTTCTTTCCCAATACAGTCAATTTTAGGCCCACTGGAGTGACAGGGTGTAATGGATTTCTATTTTTTCCTCAGATTAGATCATTTGCAGTCGTGTGCAGTAATATGAATCTATTTTTGCGGTGTATGATGAAATTTGTTCGGCCTTGAAAAATATTGCGCCATCCGTGATTGTATCAGATTTTTATCACGCTCAGACACTTTTGTCTCGACTGTCGATTAGTTGTCCTACGGCCATTGTCTGTGATGGACGTTACTCCAAGTAAGCGTACAAAACTTGTAACGCTGCACGAACACTCTGGCAAGCCTTAACAGTGAGAAAATTAAAATACTATAGACTGGCCTGGAAATTCTTCTTATTTAAATTGAATCGAGAATCTGTGGTCAATCTGCAAGGAAAGACTTTGTGGAATGGACATACAAAGTACTAACATGTGCACTAGGTCATGTTCCATCGGAAAAATGCGAAAAAAAAGTAAACAGTAACGGAATTATTCGTTTTGTTTCAATTAATTTGCACAAGGGTGCAGGTTCAAGTGTAGAGCTCTTGGGAATGCAAAATGACGTAGAAGAATGGACATTCAAGATAACTTTCATTTCGCGATTTGATAAGAAAAACTGAAACTGTTCAAAGATTCGTTCAGAAATCATATCACTTTTTAAAATGAGTTTTCAGTCACCTGGCTAACAATATGTAACTTGGAAAATTCGGTAAAATGCATAAAACTGTTGCCAAATTATAAGAGTGAAATGTTCTCTATTATATTATATATATATATTATGTGAAACACCCTGAACATTAATAGAGGAAATATTTCTATCATTCCTTTCTTTAGTTTTCTATTAAAAGGTTAGAAAAATTTAAATGTTAACCAATGCATGACGCAGGGCATTGTGCATGGAAAACATTTTTGTGTATCCGAATTTCGATATCTATTAAGCATAACAAGGCGATAAAAAAAAACGAAATAGAAATGTTGAATGGTAAAATTAGAATAGGGAGATAGTTTAGCGCCAGTCTTGCAAACAAACAGGGCCTGTCAATGAGAAAAATCAGTATGCTAGATCTTGCCATAATCGAGTTCGAACACTATCCGTTGGCGCCGAAAGGAAACAGATTGCTATTTCATCTATCAAATTCCTTGTGTATGATTTTTCATAATGCTAAATGAGAAAGGGAACAGAGTAAGATGAAATTATGCTTTTTAACTTAATTCGAAAACCAACCTCAAGCACCAGTGAGAAATACACAATTTCAATTACTATGCAGACCGTTCTTGGTTTCCTCTTGATATTTACTACCTTTATATAACCTCATTATTAACTGACATGTTGTTGCACAATGTACAGGGTTTTTCTCTTCTGTGAGTATTTTCATAGTATTTCGAGGCACAGTGGAGTAATGGATAGCGGCTCGGCTTGATGAATCGGAGACCCGAGTTCAAATTCCAGTCAAATCCATTACATTCACTTACGTGCTAATACCGGGTTCTATAGCCTTGGGTGGTAACTTCTAGGAGAAGGACTGAATACAAAACCTTTTCCTCCAAGTTAGGGGTTGGGCAACCTACTCATTTAAAAACTGGCTTGTTATAGAAACCGCATTGATATCACGCGGCCCTATGTTCCTCGAAGAATTTAATAATATATATATAATATAATATGGCAAAAGATTAGAAACGGAGAAGAAAGGTTATGCTGCAACTATTCTCTGAAATTCTTCCTTTGAAAATCTTGGATTTTAATAGGCCTAAAAATTGGAACTTCATATATACAACTTACCATTCAGGCTTTACTAAAATTTACTAAGTACGACAAACACTAATAAGAGAAGAAATAGTGACATAACTATTATTTTGCTTGAATTAACTTGGAGAGAGTAAACTTGTTTAGAAAAATCAGCATTCAGATCTCCAGCTTTTATCTGGGCTCGATCAATGATCGCTAGTGTAATGAGAAAAAATGCAACTCTGCCACATTCATCAGTCCAGACTTATTTACCGTTAGTGCTTTTCTTTCTCCGCAGCCATCGACTGTAAGATGTCCGAGTGGCAGGAATGGAGCTCTTGTCAGGCGACGTGCGGTATGAAAGTGATGCAAGTGCGCAGGCGTAAACGAATGGTGAAGCCAAGAAGAGGCGGCAAAATCTGTCCTCCCAAAATAGAAAGAAGATTATGCCGTGTGCCCGTTTGTGAACCAGTCAAAAATGTAAGTGGTTTTCTAATAATGTTGTATTATTTTATCGTTGAATGCATTGCCTGTGTGACGTGGCTGTTCCAGGGTCCTATCCTGTGGTCACGGCACCAGTTGTGACGTCGTCCCCTGGTCGTAGCGCCAACCGTGTCGTTGTATCCCAGTCTACCACGGCACCAAGTCTTTTTAGTTGTATGGTTTTCGTCACTTAACGAAATAACATTTTCATTTGAATTTTTCTTTCTCCTTCTCTGGCCAGCCGGCCTGTAGCTGATAATAAGATGTCTTCCCGTACCAATAGTTTGTTTTCATATCTTTAGATAACACAGCCGATGCCAAAACATATCTGATTCTTTCCTTCTTTCCCTTTCTTTTTACTCAGAATTTCCCTGTCATTGTAATGACACTCCTTCGCCATTTGTTACTTATCAAAATATCCTTTTATCCATTGTCTCTTAGCTGTGTGTGTGTTCTTGCTTAACACTCACGATTCGGTTCTTAGCCTCTCCTTTTCTTCCTCTCTTTCCTTTTCTCTTTCTGCCTCGTTAAATGGTGCCACACCTGGCAGCAAGGCACCAGTTGCATATGTTTACCTGTCGAAGCAGGAGGTAAGTCTATTGCTGATGTTTCATAGAGGTCACCAATTTGTTGTTCCTATTTTTTTGTTTTCGTTGGGGGGGGGGTCACCATTTTTCAGAAGTTCAAGGCGTAAAAGAAGAACGTATTAAAATAAGTAAAAACATTTATTACCGTTTTATAAATGTATCAGTGACTGAAAAGCAACATTACACACATGTTGTTCGTGACAGTTCACACGTAAGCCAGTTCCATGGGACACTTTGTTCTCTCTATTTGATCCGTCAAGTGTGGACTACTTAGATTTCGTCCAAAATAAAGTAGATGCAGGCAACTTGACAAGTGTTCCTTTGTAGGTTTATAAGTGGAAACGCTGGTAAAGGCTTCGATATTTGAATCTATTAATATATAGATTAGTAGAAATGTTTGGTTGAGCCTCGTAGCAATCAGGATTAACTATGTCTATCAGTTGCGGCAATATTTATATGAGAGCAAAATGGATCCCGACACAGCTAGTCATATTTTAAAAAAATGATCGAAATATATGTTTTTATTTTATTTTTATTTTTTTAGTGGGTATATCCATTACATTCACTTACGTGCTAATACCCTTAGGAAAGGTATGAATCCTCTTCTTCTCTCCCCAGCAATGGGTAAATAGCAGGACAGACTGGGTTCTATAGCCTTGGATGGCAACTGGTCTACCGCAGAAAGAAATAGCAACCTACTCCGGGAAAAAATCTGCCTCGTCAGTCATGTATCCTAAGATATATGATTGGCTAAGCATTTATCATGCATGGCA